>CM076580.1:809136614-809650731 GCA_034641835.2 Pinus albicaulis | reverse complement strand
AGTTGGAGTCAAAGTGGAAGATGATGATTTGGTGCAGGCCATTTATGATGGCCTTCCTCCTTCTTGCGGAACTTTCCTTTCAAGCGTATGCGGAAGACCTGAACAGCCTACTTTTAAGTTTTGAGAGACTTTGGCATGATTGTGTCAAAGAAGAAAGCAAAGTAATGATCAAAGAAGGAACCTCCAAGGGGGAGGTGCATGCACTTGCCACTAGAACAAGGAAAAGAGGAAGGAGACCATGCTTCCAAAGGACTTCCACTCCCAAGAATGAACAAAAGGAGAAAGGAAAAGCTTCCTATAAAGGTAAACACTTTGATATTTCAAAGATTAAATGTTATAATTGCAACAAATTAGGACACATGGCTAAAGATTGCAGGTTCAGGAAGAGAGGTAATTATAACAAAGGCAAACAATATGCTTCTACTGTTGAAGAAGAAAAATCAAGGATTTTTTTTCCATGAAAAAGAAAGTGAAGGCAAGAAGGAATACTTGGGAATTTCAACTCTCGCTTGTTCGGTGTCTTCCTAGCGAGACACGTGGTTGATGGATAGTCGTGCCTCCATCCACATGACAGGTTACAAAGATATCCTTACAAAATACAAGAAGAAATCATTTGCTGTTCAGGTGGAAGTAGGACATGACTCCAGTCATGAGATTATAGGAGTCGAGTCCATATCCTTATAGCTAGATACAAGATCTATTTTGCATCTTAATGATGTTCTACATGTATCAGACATGAAGAAGAAACATATTTCAGTATCTACCTTGGAAAAGAAAGGCTTCAGAATTTCCTTTATAGATGAGCAAGCATATCTATGGCCAAAAGAAAAAGGCATCCAGGAAGCTGAAGCAATTGAAATTTGTGAAGGTGCGAAGGTGCACTTTACAAGATCACTGGCTATCCCATTCAAGCTCTTGTTCAAAATACTGTCACCAACAGCAAGCTTTGGCATAGGAGGTTCGGCCATCTCTTCCACAAGGCACTTCCACATCTGCATTACATGGTAAGAGGCTTGCCCAATATTTCAATTTCAGAAAATGAAGTTTGCAAAGGGTGTTTGCTTGGGAAAAATGCAAAGAAATCATTTAATCGTAGTGATAGCAGATCTAAAGATATCCTAGAGCTAATTCATTTAGATATATGTGGTCCTATGACTTGTCCTTCTTTGAGTGGCTATTTGTACTATGATGACTTCTCCAGAAAATGTTGGGTGTATTTCATGAAAAACAAGAATGAGACCTTTGAGAAATTCAAACAATTTAAATCCCTAGTGGAAAATCAAATTGATAAGAAGATTAAAACTCTTAGATCTGATAATGGGGGGAAGTATGAATACTATCCTTTTTTAATACCATCCTTTGTGGATTTATGTAAAGAACATGGCATAAGAAAACAATTGCCCCTTATAATCCTCGGATAAATGGCGTAGCTGAGAGAAAAATTAGAAACCTTGTTGAAGCCTCCAAAGCAATGATGTTTGACCAAGACCTTCCTATCTTATTTGGGTCGAAGCTACCAGGACAGTTGTTTACATTCAAAACCATAGCCCTCATTCCATTCTCAAGGATAAAACACCTAAAGAAACTTTCACTGGAATCAAGCCTAATGAAGTGAACAAAGTCCCTTCTCAAGTTAAATACTCCAGAAGACTTGGAATATGAAAATATCCATTGAGAATACAAATATATATTAAATAGTATGAAGAACAATTCATGATTGAGAGTTACAAATGAGGCCTGCTTATATACCTAGGCAGGTGCCTCGTCACGAAAGGTCATGTCTCATTTAGACATGCCCCTTCAACCTAATTAGTAATTAACTAATTAATCATTATTTACATTATTTTATTCATTACATTGCCTTCCTCCTCAAAAAGCTTTGTCCTCAAAGCTTGTTGATGAAAAGCCTTAATTTCTTCTCCTGCTAAGAACGTCCTCTCGGTCATCCTTGTCGATACAAGTTGATATGATCCTCTATGTGACAAACAAAACTGTCGCACTGAGAATGCATACGACCATCATAAATCAATCTTTTGTGGAATTTTACGGCGACTTGAAACTTGTGATGAATTATCACTTGAGCGGATTACACTGACATTAGTATTCTTGAAAACATCAGCTTCTTGTTTCTGTTCTGAATACATAACTTGGTCGAGTTGTCTGCTCCCGTGATTTGGATGTCGATAGGGAACTTTTTTTGTTTGACTTTCCCTTATTAGGTGTGTGGCAAATTTTTGATTTTCTCCTGGCAAGGATGTTGTTGAGTTAGTTACAGAACCTTCACAGGGGATGTTCATTTTATGAACTACAACATCTAATAGTACTTTCTGTAACATGCTTGTCTTCTTCTTCAGTTGTGACATTTACTAGATCAATGTTCGTTTTTTCTTCATCTTGAACTTCTACATTTGAAGATTTCGATGCTTCATTTTCGACAAGTTGTTACACATTTTTTCTAATGACTTCTTGTCCTTCTTCAGCTTCTTAATTTGCGTTAGTAATTTTTCGTTGTGGTCCTTGAGGCGAGTAACTTCTTCAGTCTTGTTAGTGGTGGTTTTGTCAATTTCATTTTGCATATTTTGTATCACCTTTTTACCTTCTTGGAAAATTACTTTTGAAATTTCTTGTATGTCTTCAGGTGTAACTAAATTTGGCTTCGAGTTAACGTCCTGTAGCGTTATTTTTTTCCTTTTGTAAGAGAATGTCAAAAACTTATTTTTCATATTTAGGATAAATGAACCTAAGATTTCCATCCAGGGTGAACCCAGCACAATGTCACTATTGTCAAAAAGTAAGGCTTTCAGGGTAAATTGAGAGATAAAAGTATAATCCGCAATATTAAGTTGGGGACTTTTTATGTCGTATTTTTTTTGTCAAAAAAGTTTAATTTTTCGATTATATTTGATTCAGGAATCACCAACTGGTTTGCAATTTTAGGGTTTATGTAATTTTATCTTCAGCGGGTGATATAGCAATAGTGACATCTTTTCCAGCGAGAGTTACTTTAAATTCAAATAGTAATTTAGCGTCGGTGGGTAGGGTCTCTAAAAATCTTCCCTCTTTTATTTTCGAGTTAGATGTCATTTGCGTTTATCGAGGTGAAATTAGGGTTTTTAAAGGTAAAATAATAATTATTTTATATATAAACTTTTTAAAGTCACCCTCCTTTAATGATAACTCTTTATATATTTCAAACTTACTTTAAGTCTTGTTTTCTTCCAATGGTTACAATAAAAGTTAAATACCTCTATTCCACATTTTAATATATATACATATGAGCTTGAGAGAGAAAAAAAAAATTGTTCTACTTTTACTTTTCCCCAAATAACCTTTAATACTCTATTAAAGTGTCCCTTTTCCTCAATGTGTAATTATATATATATATATATATATAGCTATTTTATATATAAAAATTTTAAAGTCACCCTCCGTTAATGATAACTCTTTATATTTCAAACTTACTTTAAGACTTGTTTTATTCCAATGGTTATAATAAAAGTTAAATACTTCTATTCCACCTTATATATATATATATATATATATGAGCTTGAGAGAAGAAAAAAAAATTGTTCTACTTTTACTTTTCCCCAAATAACCTTTAATACTCTATTAAAGTGTCCCTTTTCCTCAATATATATATATATATATATATATATATATATATATATATATATATCTTTTAACAAAAATACTTAATCGAACTTCAATATCCTTTTAATATATATCACTTTTTCTCCCACTTCACAAAAGACCAATTTTTTTTTTGAATATGCTTGAACCATATAATTCAATGTTAAAACCTTTTCTTGCTGAGAGATTTTTATGTATTTTAATAATATATATATATATATATATATATATATTGCTTTTTAATCAAATTCGATTAGCCTTTCAAACAATTTGTTTACTGAATTAACTGGGTCGGTTGGAGGGACACGACTTTTGAACGGAGACTGCACAATTTGCTATGAAATCGAGTCAGTAAGAAGAAGAAATAGATGATTTTGACTTCGAAAGAAATGGTAAGATGGTTAGCAATGGTGGCGTAATGCAAGTCGGCGGACGCTGGGCAGGGATGGGACGGTGTGGTTGTTGATGTGCGAGTTCTGTTAGACGATGGAGGCACAAGTATTAGGTTGCGAAAGCATCTGTTGTTGAAGGTTGCCGATGATGGAGGTGCCTTTTGAATGAGCGTTGAATGTATATGGAGGTTGATGTGTTGGGGGGCGATGACAGCAGGGAGACGGTGGCAGAAAATGGGTCACGGTGGATGGGGCTATTGGTTGTTAGTTGCGGTTGGATGGTGTAGCTGTAAGCAGAGGTGGCAGAAGGTTCAAGGAAAATGGTGGTAGCTGTCAAGATAATGGTGTTCCTTAGTGTGTCCGCTTGCGGTGATTGTCTATCGCGGTAGCGTAGGGAGTAGGGGTCTACACGGCACGGCAATCGACCGGTGCTGCAGGTTCGCTAACTTTTTTTTTTTACTATTTTTTTTACATATATATTGGTTTTTGATTTTTTTATTAATTTTTTTATAATGTTTTTTTTAATTTATATATTATGTTATAATCTCTTACTTTCCCTTTTATAACGATTTTTTTTTTTTTTTTTTAAATGGCCAAGGGCCTTTGACGAAATCAGCGAACGGAGAAACTCCAAAAGTGTAGCAAAACGCTTCAACGACAACAATGTTGACGAATTTGACGGTCAAGGACCTAGATCCGAGAGTGTGGTTCTATACAATGGTTAAGCGGCCAAAGGCTCAAACTGTTCTGATCCCAAATGAAGTGAACAAAGTCCCTTCTCAAGTTAAATACTCCAGAAGACTTGGAATATGAAAATATCCATTGAGGATACAAATATAGATTAAATAGTATGAAGAATGATTGATGATTGAGAATTACAAATGAGGCCTACTTATATACCTAGGCATGTGCCTCTTCATGAAAGGTCAAGTCTCATTTAGACATGCCCCTTCAACCTAATTACTAATTAACTAATTAATCATTATTTACATTATTTTATTCATTAAACTTGATGTAAACTACTTTAGAGTCTTTGGTTGTCCAGTTTACATTCATGTTCCCAAGGAAAAGAGGTCCAAACTAGAACCCTCCGGGATAAATGGCATATTTGGGGGATATAGTGAGTCATGCAAAGCCTACAAAGTTTATATACCTGGTCAAAGAAAAATTGAGGTGAGTCGGGATGTCACCTTCCATGAAGAAGCAGCCTTTATAAAGTCAAAAGAACTTCAACTTGAAACTGAAAATATGCCTACCTCTCCTTCTACTGAAAGTTCAGGTTCACGGAGTCGGAGGGAGAGAAACCAAGATGATCCCATGGATCATGACTTGTCTCTTCAGCCCGTTGAAGTCCTAGAAAAATCACTTGAAGAAGCTCCAGTTAAAAGAAAACCATTTTGGGCCAAGGAAATTCTACAAGAAGCAGAAAAGATAGTTGCTCCCAAAGCCACATTCAGGTAAAGCAAAAGACCTCACAGGTATGGTGGTTATGTAGCACTTGTCAGCAACTTAAGTGAATCTGAAGCTTCTACTTTTGATGCAGCAAATAAATTACAAGTCTGGAAAGATGCAATGCTCGAAGAATATAAATCTATAATGAAGAATAATGTATGGGATATTGTTCCAGGAACTATTGATAAATCAGTTGTTTCATCTAAGTTGATATACAAGATTAAACATGTTGCAGATGGTAGCATTGAAAAGTTTAAGGCAAGGTTTGTTGCTCGTGGTTTCACCCAAAAGGAAGGCATTGATTATAACGAGACATTTTGCTCCAGTGGCAAGGTATACTTCTATCCGTACAGTCATTTCTTTAGCCTCTATATTTGGTTGGAAGTTACATCAAATGGATGTCAAAACCAATTTTCTAAATGGAAATGTAGAGCAGGAAGTTTATGTTGAACAGCCAGAAGGCTTTATTTTCGTAGCAGAGACTAACATGTATGCAGACTAAAGAAGGCTTTGTATAGCCTTAAACAGGCTCCTCGAGTATGGTATGAAACCATGGACAATTTTCTTAAAGATTTGGCCTTTCAAAGCAGTGATGTTGATTCTAACTTGTATCTCAAGATGATTAAGAATCAAGCTCTATTTGTAGTACTATATGTTGATGATCTCTTTCTGACAAGAAAAGGCCACTTAATTGAGTGGTGTAAAAAGGAACTCACAAAAAGATTTAAAATGAAATATCTTGGCCTTATGCATTACTTCCTTGAGTTGGAAGTCTGGCAGAACAAAGATGGTATCTTCCTGGCTCAGTGAAAATATATTGTGGACATCCTAAAGAGGTTTGGACTGCTTGAATGTAAGTCAACGCCCACACCAATGATCACCAACCTCAAGAAACTACATGACTTCGACACAGGATCATATTTAGGGGACCCCACTATGTACAGGCAGCTAATCAGCTCCTTGTTGTATTTAGCTCATACTCGACCTGATATATGTTATTTAGTGACTGCGCTAAGTCAATTTATGGTCGAGCATAGACAGAGACATTGGATTGCTGTGAAGCATATTCTGAGGTATCTGAAAGGGACCATTACCTATGGCCTAAGTTACTCTTCCAACAGTGGTATTTCTTTGCATGGTTATGCAGACTCAGATTGGGTTGGCAGTCCAGTAGACAGGAAAAGCACAACAGGTTATTGTTTCAGTCTTGGATCAGCCATGATTTCCTAGTCCAGTATAAAACAGGGGTCCATTGCCCATAGTACAACAGAGGTTGAATATATTGCGGCAAGTGATGCATGCAAGGAGGCAGTGCAGCTCAGGAAGTTGATTTCTGGGATGTACAAAACTCGGCTGGAGACTACAGTCCTCTTTTGTGACAATCAAAGTTGCATAAAACTGGCTGAGAATCCAGTGTTCCATGAAACAACTAAGCACATAGACTTGAAGTATGATTATGTCAGATACATGGTCCAAAGGAAAACAGTCAAGCTACAATACATAGCAACACAAGAGCAGGTTGTAGATATCCTGACCAAGCCCTTGCTAGTAAAATAGTTTTTGAATCTAAGAGGCAAGCTTGAAGTTGCGTAGAATGCCTCCCTCGCTGAGAAGGAGTGTTGAAAATAGTAGCATCGGAAGTCATTCTCCAATGTGTGGCTTTAAATGGCCACCCTGAGGCTAGCCAGGGAAGATTTGAAGAATCAATAAATCCTGTGAGCCACTGCAAAAGCCAAGGCGAAGGTAGAAGCCTTGTGAGCTTTGACAAGAGCCAGGATGAAGGAGCTGCTAGTGGATGCCTAGTGAGCCATGTGCAAAATCCAAGGCAATGTCTTGTGAGCTCTTTGAGCAACAATCAAGACTCTGTCTAGCAAAAGTCAGGACAAATGAAGAAATTTTGTGAGCCAGTACTGGCATGTGTGATGGACTCCTTAGCTTCTTGTGATGTGACTACCTGGGCCTGGCCCCTCCTGGGCTTACTCCAACAAGTGTCCAAGTTGTAGTATTAAATTATCACATGAAAAAGACCTTCTTGTTATTGTTATCTTGAACATAAGTACTTAAATGTAATGGCAGGTGAATGGACCATGCTGGTTGAGAGAATGATAAAATGTCTATGTAAAAGCCTTGAGTTATGTAAAAGTGTTTGTCATGTAAACTCCTAGTCCTAGTGACTAGTTGAGATGTTATAATGTAATGTTATGATGTAAAGGCTAAAAGCCTAAGTTTACCTAAGTTTATAAAGGCATTATTATATTAAAGATGTCAATGTAAAATTAGAAGAGAGGGGGGCACACTTGTGTCTAGGGAGAACAACTTAAGTTGTTAACCCTTCTCCCATGGAGTCTTCTAGAAGGATCATGAAGCTTATCCAATGTCAATCCAAGAATATATCTTGGCGCTCCATTCTAGCCAAGAGAAATGATAAAAGGACCAAGAGAAAGCAATTCACTACACAAGTTCATTTTCTACAGTTTTTCATCAGCACACAGTTTTTCTGGGGCGAGTTACAAAATTGAGCATAACTTGATCTACAGAGCTCCAATCAAGGTGATTCCAGTGGGATCTGGAAGCTAAGGCAAGGGCGTTTCCAGATCCATAGAACGCTCAATTGGATTCAGGATTTAAGGCAGGCATCTACACTGCTAAAGTGACATGGCCTGATTCTGTCAAAATTCTGCAGTGCACTCAAGAAATCTTCAAATCAAACTTCATATAAGCTCAGATCTAGTCTGGGTTGCTTCAGACCTGACTTCTTTGGCTCAAGGTGAGTTGATCTAAGTCATTTGCACCTGCATGCAAGAAGTATGCAAGAAGTGTCAAGTCAGTTAAGGCTTCATTTGTCTCCATTCGTCCTCTCTCCCAGCGAACTGTACTGTAGCGCCCTCAAGAAGGGTTTTGTACTGCGAATTTGTTCAAAAGCAATAAAGTAAGAAGTTGTTTGCTGGAGATTTCTCCTTTATTGGGTTTCCCTAGGGTAAATATTGTGTACTGATGTGTTTGAATATATTTACAGTTTATTTCAGTTACTTATGTATGTTGATATTCAGATCTAAAGGTTGAAAAGGAATTTGAAGTACTCACATTCATATCCAGCAGTTAGATCTAGCAGATCCAAGTGAACAGCAAGCAGATTTAGCAAATTTGAGTGCAGATCTAAGTGAACAGCAAGCAGATCTTGAAAATCTAAGAGCAGATCTAAGTGAACAACAAGCAGATCTAGCAAATCTGAGTGCAGATGTAAGTGAACAGCAAGCAGATCTAGCAAATCTGAGTGTCTAGAAAGCTGAAAACCACAGTTTTGAGGTGTCTTTATAAGTTTTTGATCATTTACAATAAGCTGATTTAAAGAACAGAATTTTATGTTTACTTGAAAAGTTAGTTGTTTATATTTTCCAGCTATATATGTGACTGCTTCAAGTTCAGAATTTTAATTCTGTTATTGAGAATAATTCAAGATCTGGGACAGCAGTCATCTTGAGAAGTAATTCAAGATATGGGACAACAGTCATCTTGAGTTAAGAACATTTTTAACATGGATTAACTGCATAGGTTTCCATGAGAAGTGGTGTGTTTAGTTTATTCCACTGCCCATGTATAAATTATTTCAATTGTGGCCATAAAGTAGGATCTTTCCTATCTGTGATGGATCGGATCCTCTCGCACATAGAGTCCACGTTCTCATAAATCTCACCTAAAAATGGACCAATTGCATTTGCATAGCAAAGCATATCACAAATTGGCTCTATAAACTCCACAACAAATTTGATATCAGCCCAAAACAGATCATCCAAAATCAACGTCTTCACCTCTAGAGTTGTGTCCAAGGTCGAAAGCCTCCACTGGTCCCACATGTCACAAATAACTGTAGCAGCTAAAGCCTCCTTCATCTCCACAAGTCGTCCAAGCAAAATGTAGTAAGTTGCAAATCTAGTATATATTGGTTTAAGAAAATCCATTTTGGCATGCTTGCGGACCACTGTAAATGGCTTGAGAATGGCGGTGGTTGCATATAAACATCTAAATTTTGTGGCCAGTATCGATTAACATCCGGATCCATTCAATTTTCCTGATGTATTTCAGTGCGTTATTCAAAGAATGCACTGCACATGGCATCCAAAAAATATGTCTACAGTATATCAAGAAATCAAAAAATAAAATAAATAAATTGGAATCTTTCAAGCTGACATCTAAAATGATTTATGATTCAATGAATATTGAATAATAATAAGATTTAAAAATCAAACTTGTAACAAAAAAAATTTATATTTGCCACTAACTTGTACTCCTTTTGGACCATCATTCCTGCTGCTTTGCAAACCGGAGTTGCATCAGTAATAACTTGAACAACATTTGATGGCCCCACCTTAGCAATGGCTTCACATAATTGGTCTTTCAAGAACGAAGTGTTCTTTTCTTGACAAGAACAATCAATGGCCTTTAGAAAATATGGACCGGAAATGGAAGAGCAATGATGTCAACAGACGATTTCCACAATTAGTCCAACCGTCCATAACAATGGAGCACCCATCTACACTCCAAGATGCCTTCAATGTCGATGTCGTCTTCTCAATACGTGCTTTTTCCTTGTCCACCAACACAATTCGGAGCTTCTCATAACTAGGTGCCTTATACCCCGGAGGCCCATCATTAATAGCACGGACCATTTGATCAAAATAGGGTGAACGACCTGCATTGAAAGGAATGCCACATGCAAGAAAAAATCTTACTATTGGAAGATCAACACCCTCCCTACCTTTCACATCAAACATGTCATAAAGGCCACCAAATTTAGGCTTCTTGCATGCATGACTAGTAGTGCTTTTTGATGCTCTGGATGGCACATGCTCATCATCAATTTGAACTTCATCATCAAATGGTAATTCTTCTTCATTGGAGTCATCATTTTCATCAACATTACGACATGTCTTGGAGATTACCTTGCTTGCCTTACCATCAGCCCTTTGTTGCTCTCTTTGTGCACTAGGGAGTCCAGTGGAATCATTTGGGTCTCTAGTACAAGCATCCACCCTGCCTTGGTATCTTCATAAAATGAGCTTTAACTCTGGTATAGCTCTCTTTCCATTCAAGCTGACAGAAATTGAATTTTATTGTTGTTGTCCCCCCAACAACCTTTGTTGGTTTTTTCCTTTCCACATATTTCTAGAGTGGATATTGTGGACCTGATGAAGACATAATTGATTTTGAAAATTAACTAAAATTTCAAATATGAAAGTAAGGGCATTAGAAAATTAAAATTAAAAAAAAAACAATGTGCCTTTTAGTAAAAGAACAGATGGAATTCATGGAAGGAGAAATGATCCAGAAGAATCTCGAATTATGGGAAACTTCTAGATTTGGTATTATGGACTATGGATACTGCTAATGACAAAAGCATGCACATAGTCTCAAGTGACAAACTGCAAGAAATATTTATATATTTATCATGTTTGTTTTGTTGAGCCGGATATCTCATATTATTGTTCTTAGGATGAACATCGTTTGCAACAAAACCTATTGTTGTATTAAGTTGAAAGGGAGAATATATGAGACGGACCACGGTTAATAAACTGATGAAAGAGTTGGCAGATGGAAGTTACAATATATTTTCCACTCAACAGATTGGTCATTCTCTAAAAAAAGAGACGTGTATTATTCTATTGTGGTGGGTTGACCAATATAGCTTATAAAATGGGCTCACCTCCAATTCCAGGGTTTAATCCCCCTCGTACCCCCAGTTTGTGTAAAGACAAACTCCAAACATATTTTTGATTCTTTCTGGTCTTTATTGGAAATGCTTGTTGCTTAAAAATTTGCTAAGTGAATGCATTTAAAATTGAGGACCTGAAAATGTAAATACCTGTTGCACCATGCTTCAAAACTCCAACACCACAAACCCCAACGATTTGTGCCTGCCGCCAACACCACAAACTCCTACGTTGGTTGTCGAACAGTCACACCAAGCACCCAACGTTGCGTCATCGTCTCTCGGACCTATGCAAAATTCCAATGGAAAATGCAAACAATCACAATGAAACAAATGAAATACAAGACAGGTTATAAGTTAAAACATGGTTTTTTGTTTAATAAAAAAAAAATTACTGCCCCCCACCAGGCACCCATTATCAGGGTTCGGCGCACCTTTTTCATGTAACAAACCCATCTCGCAGTTACGAAGTACCATGCTCTTATCGGACGAACCTGGTTCATACAAGTTCGTTTGGGACATACCTGCTCCAACACCCAGTTTATGGGGACAAGAACTCGTGCTTTAGAGTGAAATTCCAACCCTGATGCCAACCAACCAAATCACATACCATGAATGCAATCAAATCACATGCCATTAACATTGGTATATGTATCACAACTCACAAGGTTCAACCATAAAGTACTTGAACCACCCACAAACATGCCAACCAACCTGACATACATGGTCCACATACTATTTATTATATACCTTTTTTATAAAACTGCATACATTTTTATGGTATAAGGTTTGTTGTGTTGAGAATTAGGTAGGGCAGTGATTAATTCAAATTCTGTCCTTGATAATTACTTGTGAGCTTACTTCTTTTACTTATGTTTTCTCTTCTTAGCTTATTATGTCTTTCATCAAGTCAATTACCAAAAACACAAGAGACACAAATTTAGGCTCTTTGAGCCAGGGGCAAAACATTTCCCTCTTGGAGAGGAAAACCAGCAAGAAATTCTTCTTATAGACTTTCAAATGACAAGTAAAACGATCATAACACATACCCTTGACCTATGTATGCCTCCAAGACCTTGTCATTGCTTCTTCATTGGCTCCTTAAGATGATGTTCTTTCCTACACCTTCCTGCGTCGATCTGCACCTTTCAGCACCAAGGCTAGAGATTTCGGTCTCTGCTTGTACTCTTCCTTTTCCGATTGTGTGAAATCCTTGCATGCTGTCAACACCTTGTTATATGTTGTCCTCTGCACACCTTGCACCTGTACTTAACATTGCAAGCTAATCTTCAATATACACATGAGACATTTACCCTTTTCATATATACATATTATATCTCATACATCTGATACTTAACACAATCCTGTACCTATTTAACACAGCCCTATTCTTAGACTTGACACAATCCTATTTCAGAACTTCATACCCTTCTACGCACTTGAACGCAATACTAATTCCGCACTTATACAGCCCCTTCTTTGCATTCCTTATTTTGCATTTATTGCAGATAGGTATGACGGTATTAACCCCGGACTTGACCTTGCAAATCTTCTTCAGACTTGTCCAAACTTATCCCCCACAAATGAGCCACAGACTTTCCTTTATATAGTGTACTTATTTTAGGGTTTTAGGCCGACCTTACATATTGTGGGTAGGCTGACATGTTTTTTGCTTATAGGCCGACTTGTAGAGCTTATCTTCCAGCGTGATGAAGGTTATCTTGAATGTTGGTTTGAGCAATAATGCTTGCATTATACTGGAGCCATTTCTCCAAGGTTATATGACAAGGTCTTGAGGCATACTTCTTTATCTAGACTCTTCATTTACATGACTCTTAATTAGTACATCTATGACAAGATGACAAATCCCTAAAAGACATCAAGAAGAAGTCTTTTGACCTATAATAGAACCTTGCTCATGAAACCCATGAAGCAAGCATAACAAAAATACATTTTATTATCTTTGTCTTCTTCATTACATAAATACATAATTACATAGTCAATATGAAGACCGAACCTAGTTACACTTTCCAACACTCCCTCTTAACTAGGGAGGTATTCATACAAGTACATGGTCACTTTCAATCTGAGGAATCTCATAAGAAGAATCGGATTGGTAATCGCATCTGTATAGCATCATATCAACCAGCATTGTCCTAGTGCAAGGCCTTGACTAACATCCCCATCTCTCAACGAGACAATGGGCTACAATGTTGGCGAGACACAACTTATAGACACCATAGTCATTGTCTCTCCAAGGTACATACTCCAACCAAGGTGAGCTAGCCCTCAAAGAATATCGGTCCCCGACTACTCTTATCTTGAATGCCCTATCACATTCTCAAAGAGTATCAAATGCCAGATGATTACCCAATCCTCCATTTTGTCTTCCAGGTGAAGACCAGAATGATGTGTCTATCCATTCTCTCCACATGGCCTTCACTAAGACTTACGATTGTTAGTCCTAGTCTAGTGTATGACACATGAATTAGAGAATCATATACATCACTCCCTCTTAACTCGGGAAGGACATACTTCCAAGTAAGAAACTTACCACCAGGGTCCCTCTTAACCAGGGACCTGCAACAGCAATGGTGAGACACCGTTGCTCATGAAGAATTCCTCCCATCGATGTCATGGATTTCGATATTGAGGAATTTTCAACTTTTGGCTTCATAGGGCACAGATTGTCCATCACTTTCATCCATGAGTCATGTCATCCACCTGAAAGTGATTCATCAGTCCTTTTCATCTGGTCTACCTTTATGCCATGTTGCTTTCTGAACCATCTCCCAAGGATCTTACATCCTTCAAAATGATTGTCAGCCCTGCATAAACTTATCAGATAAACATATACATAAGAACTTTTTAATCAAAAGTTACCTCAGTGATGATCTTTCACCATGACATCTTCCTGTAGGCATCGGCATCCTTTATTCAGATTGACACATCTCCTAAAGATATGTTTTTTCAAGAGTCTTCTTCTTTACCATACTTTTATCATAGTCCACATATCTTCCGAGGAGATCTCCAAGTCACATCTTCTTGGCTTCCGAAAGATATATGCCTCTTTACTGTTGATCACTGGTTGTCATTTATGTCAACCCAAGCAGCACCAGGGGCTACCCCGATCTTGCATGGGAATTTTGACCTACCAAATTACTACATTCCATGTCAAGGATATTTTTATGGTTTCTACTTGTCGAGATGTTTCTGTTGATATATGGCACGCCACGTAATTCTTCACGGTTTGAGAGATATTCATGTTTAAGTTAGTAACCCCAGTTAGTGGACTAAAAGCCCATGGGTTTGTGGCATGACACTAATAATTGGTTGTGGTCATTGAAAAGTCAATAATTAATCATTTTTAAGCTCCTAAAATCCCTCCCACGTTCACCTATTGAAGTCCCTCTCAACCTAAGTATTTATATAAATTGTGATCCTCATATCCTCCTCATGTAGGGATTTCGCTACTTGAAACAAGTCATCGTGGCATTTTCGCTATAACTTTTTTTCTACGAAGGCTCAAAAGCAAAAAAAATTACGAGGCGGAGTCGAAATCCTGAGGAAGCTCATGTAAAAATTGCAGATCATGGTGCGCAATATTTTCGGAGATATGATCTGTGGAAGTTAGGGTTTTTGCAGGCTCCTGAACTTCATCTCAAAGAGGTGACCTTGGTAAAATCGTCATAACTCTCTCTCTGAGTATCAGGCTGTAATTCTGTAAAAATTGGCGGATAGTGCACGGACTGTAGTTTTCTGTTTATCAATTTCATAGCCGAATGAGGAAACAGTGACATGTGGCACGTCGTACAAGTTCGCTCTACTGAACCAGCCCATAATTAGGTCACTATGAGAGATTGGGCATAACTTTGTCTTGAAGAATCCAAATTGGGTCAGACATGTGGCATTGGAAAGAAGACTCAAAGGACTACTATAGGACGAAAAACACATATTGGGGATCTAAAATAACAGAGATACACCAGATTCAATATTGAGCTCCTAGAAGACAAGAAAAAGCTAAATCGTGTGTTGTCAAGGGCTGCAAAGGACCAGACTTTCTAGGGCAGCAAAGAAAAGCAAGGTGCAGCAGAGGTAAGCTCCAGGTAAGTATATTATGTATATGCATGTTCATCTCTTAATTGCATTAGGTTCTTTCAATTCTAATTTCTTTTTTTGTTTAGCACTGACATATGGTCTGCAGGATCAGGTAAGTTTTGCTATTATCATGTCATGGGTATTTCCTTAAAGACTTTTTGCAGGTATTATATATTCATCAAGATAAGACTCAATGCATGATCTAATGTTCTGAAGAGTGAGAAAAGGTAGCATGACAAGAGCAGCAATCAAGGTGCAGAACAACAGCAAGAAGTTCACCACATGAAGTCTTCACGTGGGCAGCACTGCATACGGTCATTGTAAAGGTAACATTGTACTGAGTCATTGTAAAAGCATCATTGTAAAATTTGTACAAGTGTCTATCTGCCAAGAATTGAAGAGGCAGTGTCGAGAGGTCTAGGATCATCATTAAGTATTTGTGTCATAGTTAGGGTTATGGTCTAGTGTGTCTTATTCTTCTACATCATTTTATATCATTATAAAGTGGACCATTTTCCCTGGTACGGGAGTCCATTCTTCTTTTATTCTTCTATAGGGTGGTAGGGTGGTCCTAGACTGGTGCATGAAGTCACCAACAGGTTCAAGCCTGTGAAAACTTCAAGGTGGTAAGGTGGTGCTAGGGTAAGTTGTAGCTCATTGGGTGTTGGGGCATCCATTCAGTTGACTACTGAAGAATCTCGGGCATTGAAGCGTCCATCTAGTGGGAGCTGGAGAAGAATGCTTTTCTAGATTCTAGGAAGTTGGAGCTTTCTTTTCAATTGGAGTTGAATATTAAAAAATTATTAGAAAATCATTCCGGTGGATTTTGTCGCAGAGGGGTTTCCACCTTAAAAATTGTGTGCATTTGTGTTCCTTTTATTTACTGCTATCATTGTACAAACACTAATAATAACTGAAGATTAACTAATGCTCAAAAAGATTAATAATAATACTAATTGAAAGGAACACTGATTCACCCCCCCACTCAGTATTTCCAGCATTTACATGGTTGCACTTCATGACCTCTTCCATTCTTTCTCCACACAGCTTCATCCCAAGAACTTCCACTATCTAGTTCCTTTCTTAAATAGAACCACCTCATATTCCATATGAGGACATATTTAATTTCATCTGTTAGTGGCAACAAGTGCACCAGAAGAGATCCTTCTTCCTTTGATCATACTTCTAAAGATAGAAGTCCATCACCTGCAACTATATTGTGAAAGTTTCAAAACAGAAACCCAACCGCAGTATCTAGATATACTTCGCCTACTTGTTTAATTAACATTAACAAGTTATTTTACTAAAGTATTCAGAAAAGCATTAAAGTAGACACTAACTACAGCATATACATCTACAGATCATTGACTAAACAATACACGTGACAAGATTACACACAATTTTTCGGACAAATGTCCCCCGAAAAACCCAATGCAAGAAAACCGGTGCAGCAGCTCTAGAGGGTTTGATTATTATGTAGAATCTAAATACAACATTCTGGGCACCAGAAATGGTTGGCCCTACAAAGAAATTACACGGAAATTTGTACCTTTCACTCGGAGGCAAAAAATATGGTTGTATCACACCCTCAAACGGGATTTACAGATCACGAGCACTTTATGGCCCACCGGAACCTTCAGCGCTGCCTTTGCAGCCTCTGCCCTCACTAGCCAGCGTCCCCACTACGTCACCCTGACTAGCGTTGCCCTGCCTTGGCTGAGCCTGCGTCACCCCGATTGGTGCTGCACTGCCCCTACACTACGCTGGCTGGGTCTGCGTCACCCTGGTTGGGCTTACGCAGCCTCTGCGTGGTGTTGGTTGAACTGCGTCCTCATGGCTGGCTCTGCGTTGACTGGTACTCACTGCCCCTCTACTGTTGTAATCTTGGCCTTGGATCAGATCATCCCTTGCTGATATTTGCCCCTCATTGCATTGCAAACTCGTTTCGAATTTCTCAGCAAACCCCGCCTCAGAAATTCAAGTTAGCTTCAATGCTCTACCAATGTGTGTGTTTCTCTAATTGACCCCAACCCTTTCTCTTATACTTTTCTGGTTGGAGAACCAACAACTGTGATCTAATCTCTAATTGACGGCTCAAATTACAAGGTCGCTTGATCCATGTCACTTAGAACATTTCATCACATGTGTTTCATTAATTCACTTTAATTTTTCTAATTCCTTAAGTTAAACTTAGGGTCCTCATTAAAAATAATAATTATTAGAATAACTTCAACACCAGATAAAATTTATCCAAACGTTTTCTGGGTTTTGGAGATCTCGTGTGTCTTAGCCCATCCACAAAATTTCAAGGCTAGAGCACACCCGATGCTACCCCAAAATCTCAACACTCCCACTTAGCGAGGAGTATGCTCTAGCAATACATCCAGACCAAGTATTGCCTAATCTCGACATTGGTCACTGCGTTGTTGATGCTTGGTCTGCTGCCCTCCATCCATTGCGTTGTTGCTTTCTGTACTGCTGCCCATGTCACTGCCATTGGCACTGCTACATCCGTACTGCAGCTCCCTCTCAATTTGTTGCATCATGCTGCCCATAGCACCGCCACTGCTAACTGTTGCACTGCTACTCAGTCGCTGAGAAGTAAACCACTGAAGGACCCCTACCAAATCACTGACAGACAAGTTAGTCAGGCTGCATCTCATCACTAAAGCTCCCTCGGCTGTTCCGTTGTGCTGTCTCTCTAAAGCCACTGCGTTGTTGCTGCTCTGCACTGCGTAAGCACTGCCCCTCTATGTTGTTGAAGTCCCATCAGTCTCTCTGCTATTGCTTCTACGTTGTTGTTGCTTTTTCACTACGCTACTCCCATCTACAGTGTCCCAGCTCTGCCCTCTACTTCATTGTGATCTTCTACACCAACTGCTCCACTTGTCCCGCTATTGTCTTAAGTCTCCCATAGCTCGTATGTGATCTAAGAGCCTGGGCACCTCAAGGATCCTGCCTCCCATTTGTCGCTGCTCTACAGATCAATATCGCCCCACCTCTTCTCTCGAGGCACATGAGCACTCATGGCCACATCATCTTCGCTGTCATCGTCCACTTTTGTTGTTGCTGCCTTGGATTCAGAAGATCCCTTGTCCTTCTTCTTAGGACAATTGTTGGCGAAGTGTCCAAGTTCGCCACAATTAAGGCACCGGACCTTGGATAGGTCCCTCTTCCTCTTCCCTTGTTGCCTCTGTCCCTTTTGATGCAAGGGTTGCATCCTCCTCCTCTTTCTTTACTTTGGCTGTACTGTTGTTGCTGCTTTGCATCTTCATAACTCTCTTGATTTCCTCCCGTCGGAGGATTGCCCACATGTCCACCCAAGATGGTAGTGCTGCCCTGCCCAAGATGCTTTGGAAAAACGTTTCCCATTCATCAGTGACTGCATTCAGGGCAGTCCTCACCAAGAGCCCTTCATCTAGAGTCGTACCCATGGCAAACAGTTGGTCCCAGATAGTCTAAAGTCTAAAGAGGAAGGGATCGATTTCCTCACCCTTCTGCATCTGGAACAACTACATCTGATTCTCCAGAAGCATCTTCCTCTAGACGGAGCCTCCCTGATACATCATGTCCAAAGTTGTCCACATTTCATTTGTCGTATTCTTCCCGGCAATATGTGGAACCACGTGATCCTTGACCCCATCCATGATCAAGCGCTTAGCTCGCGCCTGATTCTCTTTGAATTTATTCAGGGGATCTGCATCGGTAGGCACAGCTAGAACATTTTCAGCATGGTCCTTGATGTCGTACTCATCCAAGACTGTCAGGATCCTGGCCCTCCAGATAATGAAGTTGGACATGCCGTCCAACCTGTCTTGATCTCTCAGTCCATGAGAAACCATCTCTGCTCAAATCTGTAGGAACAAATACTCCTCTCCCTCTTCCTGCTGCAACACTCAACAGAAAATTGGATCTGGGTTTCTTGGCAATAGAAGCCCTCTATAGTAGTTGCTCCCTCTGACCATTGATTTCCCTCCCGGAAATATTCTGCCAAAAACAACTGAATCAGTCCTCTACGATCACCCTCCTGATCGAATCTCAGATCTGTTTGGCGCAGATCTGCTGAGCGACTGTTCTCCTCCTGCTCTTGTCACCTTTGCTAGGCATTGTTCTGCACCGAAAGAACCTGTGCCACACCAGCAACCTCTAAAGATCAGAAGCTCCACTTCCAGACTTCGGAAAATCTGCACAGCAAGCTCAAAACATGGACTACGTCCCTCTAACTGCCCTTTGCATGCGCAGACTGGCTCAGCGCAACAACTGCGCAGCACAGGCTGCTCCTGCGTCACTCTGGAATGCTCCTTCCTGCCTTTGTGTCACTCAGATGGCTCTGCAACAGACCCTGCACGGCCTCTGCGTCAGCCTGGCTGGGTTGCGTCCCTCCTGGTGTTGCACTGCCCTTTTCTGGATCTTTTCTACTTTATTTGCCCTCACTACAGCAATATTCTTTCGCCGCTCTACTGGTGGATCAACTTGATCTGCAATGCTCCAATACCATGTGAAAGTTTCAAAACAAAAACCCTACTGCATTATATAGATCTACTTCACCTACTTGTTTAATTAACATTCGCAATTTATTTTACTGAAGTATTCAGAAAAACATTAAAATATACACTAACTACAGCCTACACATCTACAGATCATTTACTGAACAATACACACAGGCTAAGTCACATGACACGAGGACACGAGACACGGAGGACACGTAAATACGAGTATTCGACACGAGACACCGTGACCTCAAAAACAGGACACGAAGGACACGTTTTATTTATATTTAAAAAAAAATATATATATATATATATATATATATATATACACAATTATATTTTCTTGAAATTTTAATTTTGAAATTCAAAATTCCCTCTCATTAGTAAATCACAATTATACAACTTACAACTTACAAGTTACAACTTACAACTTCAAGGCTACAAGCACATAAGAAATACTAAATACTAAATAGTCATTAAAACCATGGTCATTAGTCAATAAGTCAATGACTCGTGACTCATGAGTCATTAAAATGGAACTTCATCAAGGATTCGGATCACTGCTTCTGTTGAAGCTAGGAGAGGTTGCATAAGTATCCAACATAGATGTGAAAGTGTCTCATGAAGCTAATGCAGCAAGGTAAAGAAATGATCCTCTTGCTAGGGACAAGCAATATCGCTAGCAATCATACACCATGTTTTCTATAGAGCACCTCAGCTTAGACTTTAGAGTTGGTATAGCATTTAGACATGTAAAGAGGGCAAAGCCTTGTTCATTTTGATATAATTGATAAACCCAGACATGAATTCTAAATGGGATCCCAGTGAAATAATTTTGACTCAGGGCTGCTATGTGTACTAGTTGGTTTGTTTATTCTTTTGTTCCATTCTCTTGTTTTGGCCATAATCCTGTAAACTGTGTCTAAAAGCATGGTAAGTGTAATTGTGTAAGGATTCTGTGGCATAACAATGACAGAGTAGGTGTTTTCTATGAAAGTTATGTGATTTCATGAACTTTTACCTCTTGACTTCTCACTGACAAGTTTTACTTATCCTCCCTTGAACAACAGTTAGGACTTGTAACAGATCCTCCTCAGCCCACGAAGTAGAAGAACTAGCTATACTTCCCACACAAGTCCATTGTCAACATGATGAAGAGATAATCATTCTCGATGAAATAGGTAGTAAGGATAGTGTTGAAGTCTGAAAGCAAATTTCAATGTCTTAGGATCCATTTTTATTAGAAGTTGTCCCTTTAAAAAACTATTCCAGAGAAAATATAGATAAAATAATTTTATTAACATCCATAAATGAGCAAAACGGTAGGTCAATGGGAACCAGATTTATAATTAATAGTAAAAAATTGTAAGAGTGCATGAGCAACTCCTAAAAGCTAAACGCTAAAAGTAAGGCATAAGCTAAAATAAGTTAACACTTAAACTGCAGAATGAGAGAATTACCAAAATAAAAGGTAGGCTCAGATATACATAGTAATGGTTTTATGGGTGCCCTAAATAGAATTATAGAACCCAAAAGCAGCAGGTAGTGTTTAGCAAAAAACCCAATGATAATGGTGTGTAATGGATTGGGAGTCGGGACTGTGGAATAGAGGCCAAAATAATGCTATAGCCTATCAATGATGTTGACCATTTCTGGCAGTATAGCAAGAGATTGTAAATGAGATTAGTCATGTTGCACTGAGGGATCAAGGCATGCCATCAAACTGTACATGGGACGTCCTAAAACGGAGGACACGAATGCTAAAACGGAGGACGTGAATGCTAAAACGGAGGACACGAGTATTCTATTTAAGGACACGAATGCTAAAACGGAGGACACGTATTTGGTTTCGGAGGACACGAAAAAAAACGTATTGGACACGTTTTAGGTCGTATTTCGTGTCCAACACGCAGAATACGGGACACGGGACCCTGGAGGACGTGTCCTGTGACTTAGCACACAGGTGAACCCAATGCAGGAAAACAAGTGCAACAGCTCTAGAGGGTTTGATTATTATGCAAAATCTGAATACAACATTTTGGGCACCATAAATGGTTGGGCCCTACTGTTACGCACCGGTCAAGTTCCCCGGCATCCCCATTCCCAGGCAAGTACTGGTGACCAATAAGCAATGTCATGCCTTGCAAATACCATCAAAATCCTTCCTTTCCATGAGGACAACATTTTCCGTTGATCATTTCTAGAAAGCGCACTTCGAACACCTCGTTTTTGCCTTTGGCGATTGCAGTCTGCGGTACTCGCGCCAATGAGGAAAATTAACACTGAGCCCGTGCCAATTGGCGCTCTGTCCCAGTTAAGCACCTGTGCCAATCTGTTTATGGAAAGTTTTTTAAAAAAAGAGGCGAAGTTTCGATTACAACAACTTCGTGGGTGAGTCATCAGGAGTGGTTTCGACTAAATAACCACGGCTTTCCTCCTTTGGCCTCTTGTTTCCACCTTATGGGGAACCTCCCAAGGGATAAGGCCGCCCTTCCACTATTGTAGGGATCCCAACCTCCTCCTCTCCTCTATAAATATAGCCTTCATCCATTGATGAAGGGGCTAAATGGCTGAATAGCTGAATGGTAGAGTTCCGAAGAGCCATCAGAGCCTTATGCTGCAAGAGCCTTGATTCATTCCCTTAAGGCCAAATCCAAGCAAGGAGATTATTGTCGAGACATCCGAAGAGAGAGGCTTGTCCCATCCCCGACAGGCTTTTTCGAGACATGTTCCGCTGGCGACCCTCCGAACGAGAATTCAACGTCAGAGCCAGGTTGTATCCTCCTTTGATTGATTAATAATAAGCAACTATTGGTTATGGTTCCACTCTTGTTGTTGATTATGATAATGAGTTATGTCTTCTGTGACTGACATATAGTTGCATATACTGGATTTTACGCTTGCGTTTGTTTTGTTTCTTGCGTGTGCAGGTGTCCAGTCACGGAGATCGTGAGGATCGTGATCTGCCAGAGCTAAGGAAAGGGAGCGCCACTTTCTCTACAAGCGACAGCGTTGGATTCCAGGTAAGCCTCCATCGCTAGTTGGTTTATTTGCAATTAGGAACCTGCACTATAGCGTGTGATGATTGTTGCTAGACCTGGTCTGGGCTAGTAGGGATCGCCTCTGCCCGCAGAGGGGATTTACCTCCACAACACCTACTGAGAAATTACACGGCAGTTTGTACCTTTCACTTGGAGATAGAAAATATGGTTGTATCACACCCTCAAACGAGATTTACAGATAATGAGCCCTTTCTGGCCCACTGGAACCTTCAGTGTTGCCTCTAAAGCCTCTGCGTTAGCCCTCACTGGCCAGCATCCCGACTGTGTCACCTTGACTAGTGCTGCGCTTCCTGTCTGGGCCTGTGTCACCCTGGCCGGTGCTGCGCTGCGCTGGCTGGGTCTGCGTCACCGTGGCTGGGCATACGCAGCCTCTGCACAGTTTTCTGCATGGTGTTGGCTGAACTGCGTCCTCTTGGTTGGCTCTACGCTGACTAGTACCTACTGCCCCTCTACTGTTGTATTCTCGGCCTTGGATCAGATCATCCCTTGCCGATCTCTGCCCCTCACTGCACTGCAAACTCGCTTCGAATTTCTTAGCAAACCCCGGCCCAGAAATTCGACTTAGCTTCAATGCTCTGCCATTGTGTGTGTTTCTCCAGCGGACCCCAAGCCTTTCTCTTATACTTTTCTTGTTGGAGAACCAACGATCGTGATCTAATCTCTAATCGACGGCTCAGATTAAAATACTGCTTGATCTACGTCACTTAGAACATTTCATCACGTGTTTAATTAATTCACTTTAATTTTTCTAATTCCCTAAGTTAAACTTTGGGTGCTCATTAAAAAAAAAATTTATTAGAATAACTTCAACACCAAATGAAATTTCTTCAAACGCTTTCTGGGTTTTGGAGGTTTCGGGTGTCATAGCCCCTCCACAAAATTTCAGGACTAGAGCACACCCGATGCTACCCCAAAATCTCAACACATATGACAGAACTTCACAGCATCCTTTGTTAGCATATAGATATATGTACCTCATCCTTTTCCTTTTTGAGTCATCATGCAGCAAATTTCCTAGAATGAAGAACTTCATTCCTAAACCTGCTTCATCAATATGTCATCATGTTTTAATCCCAGAATTCTGTAACATAGAACTCTTGATGAAACTTTTTGCTTTCTTTCTAACAGTGAATCCATAGAGGATTCCATTAGAAAATGTTAGCACCTATTTCCATGTGATTATTGAGTGATGACCCTTGATCTTGATGATCGCCTTTCCATCAATGTTGTTATTAGTGAGATTTCCAGGAGCTACTTCTTCGAATGCTCCTTCCATGCTTCTATCATGATGTTATTAATATGCATTGCTTCCTATCATACTATTTTACAACCAACAAAAATCACTTAAAGAGGAAGATGATCTAAATCATAATAGAGATATTCCGCTTCTTCTTTCTTAGATTTCTTTGCATTGGGTTCTTCCCTTTCATCTGTGACATGGGCTTCTTCCTTTTTCCTCTTGTCCTTCCCAGATTTAGGACAATCCCTTTTATAATGCCCAAGTTCATTACATCCAAAGCACCGTGCTTTGTCCATATTTCTTCTTTTATTTTGAGGATCAAATTTACCGAATCTTCCTTTCTTCCTGGACATGGCTGCAAAAACTTGATTCCCTTCACTTGATCCTGTATCAGTTTTGGCTTTCAATCTTGTTATAGATCCTGGAATGGTATTGCTTCTTCTTTTCCATTGATGCTAGAACTGAAACTTCCCCATTCTTTAGGTAAATCATTTTGTACCGTAGTGAGAATTTCTCCATCAGACATTACTTCTCCCAATTTTTGAGTAGGGTGACTTCCTCCTTCTAGCAGCTTCCTTGATGAATATGAAGATGAAGTTAACAACTTCTTCTTAGATTGAATTTTTCTATGTAGGTGATCTTGGATCTCCTTGATGATAAAGGATGTCTTCAAAAAGATGATGTTTCTTCCAACAATGTCTTCAATATAAATCTTTGATGGCAAAGATTATCTCCTTGATAAGTGAATCTTTTGAATGAGATTGAAGGTCTTCTTGAGATGACTTGAGAATCTTCCTTGCAAACTAATTTGACTTTTCAATGTAGACTTTGATTCTTGTTGAGAATTAGGTAGGGCAATGATTAATTCAAATTCTCTCCTTGATAATTCCTTGTGAGCTTATTTCTTTTACTTATGTCTTCTCTTCTTAGATTATTATGTCTTTCATCAAATCAATTACCAAAAATGCAAGAGACACAAATTTAGGCTCTTCGAGCCAGGGCCAAAACCTCTCCCTCTTGGAGAAGAAAACCCGCAATAAATTCTTCTTATAGACTTTCAGATGACAAGTATCATAACCATAACACAAACCCTTGACATATGTATGCCTCCAAGACCTTGTCACTGCTTCTTCATTGGCTCCTTAAGATGATCCTTCTTTCCTGCACTGATCTACACCTTTCAGCACCAAGGCTAGAGATCTCGATCTCTACTTGTACTCTTCCTTTTCCGGCTAAGTGAGATCCTTGCTTGCTGTCAGCAACTTCTTATATGTTGTCTTGTGCACACCTTGCACCTTTACTTAACATTGAAAGCTAATCTTCAATGTACACATGAGAAGTTTACCCTTTTCATATATACATATTATATCTCATACATTTGATACTTAACACAATCTGTACCTATTTAACACAGCCATATTCCTAGACTTGACACAGTCCTATTTCAGAACTTCACACAGTCCCTTCTACGCACTTGAACACAGTACTAATTCCACACTTATACAGCCCCTTCTTCGCACTTCAATGCATTCCTTATTTCGCATTTATTGCAAATAGGTGTGACGGTATTAACCTCAGGCTTGACCTCGCAAATATTCTTCAAACTTGTTTGAACTTGTCCCCCACAAATCAGTCACAGACTTTCCTTTATATAGTGTACTTCTTTTAGGGTTTTAGGCCGACCTTAAAGACTGTGGGTAGGCCGACATGTTTACTGCTTATAGGCCGACTTATAGACCTTATCTTCCAGCGTAATGAAGGTTGTCTTGAAGGTTGGTTTGAGCAGTAATGCTTGCATTATACTTGAGCCATTTCTCCTAGGTTATATGACAAGGTCTTGAGGCATACTTCTTTGTCTAGACTCTTCATTTAGATGACTCTTAATTGGTACATTTATGACAAGATGACAAATCCCTAAAAGACATCAAGAAGAAGTCTTTTGACCAATAATAAAACCTTGCTCATGAAACCCATGAAGCAAGCATAACAAAAATACATTTTATTATCTTTGTCTTCTTCATTACATAAATGCATAATTATTAATTACATAGTCAATATGAAGATCGAACCTAGTTACACTTTCCAATATGTTGAGAAACGGAATGTGGGACAAATCCCTACTAATTGGCAATAAAATATGGGAACGGCAGATTCAAGGGGATTTGAACCCCTCCCACTTCTCCAAAAGTTAAGTGCTCTATCACTAGCCCACGAGCTACAAGAATGTTATAAATTGTGAAAATGAGAAGTGCCCTCCTAGAGCCACATGCCAATGATGTCGAAAGGTTATGCCAATGCAAAGTAAACCTGCATGCACCATGGCGTTCCTCCACAAGCTCCAAGTGTCATCATACCTCACCAATGTCTAGCCAAATTGAGGGCTAGATCAATAACGAACAATGTATAAAGGTGGAGGGCTCCCACAAAATGGTGAACAAATATACCAAGAATAAAACCATTAAACGGAATAACACCATAAAACGAAGAAAACCAAAGTGATCTAAGGCACCCCATAACAATGCTAGCATAAAGTCATCAAAAATATCCACTAGAAGGCGTATCCATATGAAATATGAGCATCCCACCAATAGTAAAGACACCTTATATGCTAATCAATCCAAGGATAAGGAAAATGAGTGTTCTCCAATCAAGATGCTCAATCAATATAAAGCAATTGATAGCACAATACTCCAAGCTAATTACTAGGGGAAGTCACGAGATCAAACAAACGTGCAAATAATGACTTCCATTAGTGACCTCAGCACCCACCATGAGGTGGTCAATAGAAAAGCTATCAACAAGGAAAGCAACTCTATGAAAGCCTTCACCAATAATGTCCCCCCAATCCATAAAATGTTCCATCAGCATCATCCTACAAGACAACATGTGTGATGAAAATCACAAGTATGACTCTAGTGTGATGAAATTCACAGGGTGTAATGAAAATCACAAGTATTATTGCGGTGTGATGAAAATCACAAGTGGTGTGACAAAAATCCCTAGTGTAAGGCCGCATATAATATCGGGGGTAACAACTAGCTCCAAATGGGGAAATGTGCCCTGACAACATAGTGCATGAAAACTCCAAACTCTATGTGTACCTACTACATCTCCCCATGAAAAGATAAAAACATGTGGTAGTATAGGTGCAATACTCTTATCTCAAGACCATGCATAATAAAATCAAAACCAAAATATAATGTCTGTCAAATGCTATACATCACATTAAATACAACTCCAAAACAAGACGCATTGAAATGTCAAAGGGAACAAGAAATGGAATTACGACAACTTATTATAATCTAATGCTCAGATGATCTTATTGCTTTCCTAAATTCTACTAATCAACTTGTGGCACTAATTACCATTAAAATAATAAAGCTTTAGAATTGGTCAATTTCTCCATCCAAGAGGCCAAAGTAGAAAGAATTTGCTCCTGTGTATCTTCAATTTCATCAAGACCCGACCATAAGCTATCAAATTTTCCATGCTTTCTGAGATTCTATTACTTTTTATCCCATCTAGTCCTCAGAAATCCTAAACCCAGAAAAGTGGATAAAATCCTCAACCCCACAAGGTGTGTTCTTTGTGGCAACACTCAGAGAAGGGGTTGTCACCTAAACCCAACTCTCTCCATATAGGCTCTCTTCTACCTAAGCCAAGGGGGGTAGACCTTAAAGAAGATATCTACTTAAGGCTTGTTAAAATGAACAAGTTCTAGGAGATAGTTAGCAGATTAATTAGGCAGACTTGAAATATAACTTGAAATGAAATTAATACGCAAGTATAAATTTTATGAGCATATAAACATCAACAATGAAATAGATCAATAAATACAACAAGATATTCTGCAAGAAAATTGTAAGTAGACCAATGCCAACAATATACTTGCAAGAAATATATGCTCAAGAAGAAATCACAATACTTGCAATGACATATAATTTTTAAGTTACAAATTGCAAGAATAAATAAGCTACAAGACAAGCATTAGTAGATCAAGATAAAAGATTAAAAGAGAAATGCTCAAATATGATAAATGACATCAAAAGATAATTAGCATGAGCATGTAAATGAAATACACAAGTACAAGTGATGTGCTTGCAAGTAAATGAGATGCTCACAATCCAAATTGTATGATAACCAACTAAAAGCAAGGTGAACCAAAGTTATAGGTGAGTGTGTGAAAAGGAGTGGTCTTGGTTAATTTTATCAATGCCTAATCTAAGATGTGACTTCCCCTCAATTCCTTCAACTTAGCAAGGACTCTTCCTTACTTAACTGTCTCTGTATGCCATTTGCCTTGGCATCCTCTTTCTTCACTTTTATTCTGTTGTGGTCTCTCTCAGAGCCTCTGCTATTTCTACTATGACTATCAGTAGTCACCTTCTTCTCCATTTCTATCTTCATGAGTTCTTCACTCATTCATTGTGAGTTGTACTAAAGCCTCTGCAATAGCAAGTCCTCCCTGCTGCCACTTACCTTACCAAGCATTCCTCTGCACTTGGTCTTTTGGCAAGCATTGGTTCTCTATTCTCTGGAACCTCTTGAGCATTCCTCTCTGCTCCTTCTAGGCTTCAACTCATTTGCACCTTTTAAGAACACAACTGTCCTTTCTTTATCCAACCTCTGTTGGAATTCTTCAAGGTTCTGCCACATTCTTCTTTCACTTAGAAACCTTTACTGGCTTCCTTCATCACTGCTCTTAAAGTTGTGATCTTCTTGCTGAGATTCTCCTCAACTATCTGTAACCTAAATTCTGCTATCATAATCTTCAAACAAAATTAAAATACCTCACCTTCAAAATTTCTGTGTGATCTAGTTTCACCGCTCATTTGTACTTGCTTCTGCAAATTCTTCCAATATTCTGCTACACGGCATGTTGTCTGTCAGATTCAAATCTGATCTCTTTTTCCTTTCTGCCATTACTATTATACTTGTATTCACATCTTTCAAAACATAACTTTGTAAATCTTCAAAGCACATTTTCTTTTTTTTAACCCAAATTCTGAAGATCTGAATTTCCTCATAATTTTAGACTATCATGCTTTCATTGCATACATTTTTCAATTTACAACTTCTATCAATCAAATTTAAAACCTAAGCTTCCCTTATTTCCTTCATCACGCATGCATTCTGTACAATTAATTAAAAAAAAAATTTAACTTCAAAAGAGCTTTGCCAGCTCTGATACCACTTGACGCAGCCTTAGATGCGTAACACCCACACTATGTATATAAAACCACAACAGCATATATTCTTTCCCAAAATCACAATTCCTCATTTAGCTACTACAGTCATTAATCGAAACCATTCATTTTTCCCTGTCCAAAGTCTAACCTTTATTAAACCTTTGAGCGGAACCTTTCATAATCTTTAGTTTATTTACTAAGCAGAAGCCCCTTTATTTCTTTTCCAAACCTTATCGAAAACTTGGTTAATCTTTATTACCCACGTATATCAATAATATTCTTCGGTTTAAACTTTGGTTTAATCCTTTTTCTCCGCTATATTTCTTTTATAATAAAAATGACACATAAACCCTTATGAACTTACCTTTTGCGTCCTTAGCACATTATTGTTGCTCCATTTAACTTCAAATTTCCGCCCTTCATACCTGTCCGATCCCATGGCTATTAGTTCATCACAATTTAATAGCACGAAGGATAATTTTTTTAAAGGCATGCGAAAAAAGTAGTTTAAATTTTCCGCCAGTGCTACGTGTCGCCAACCCACCTTAATTGCGTGCTTTCAACCTTTACCACTTACCCTTTTAATAGTTGTGCGAAAAACCCTTGGTGGTTTTTGTAAACCGCTTCACTTTTCCCTGTTCCAGCAATCTGTGGTTTTCGCCTTCCTTCATGCACAATCTTCTCCCTTTTTTAGATGAACTTTCATTTTAGAAACTGAGCCTGAAGCAACGGTGAAGAATTTGTAATGTCGTCACTTCTTATAGAGTTCTCTCGACAATTCTGTATGCAGATAATTCCTTGCGTTGAATCTGTGTTCTCGTTCACTGCTTAGATCGCGTTATTGAGCTAAGAATTGCGGTTGTGGCTTCCTCTTGTTAATCAATCCGTCAATCCTGATCACACCTTCCATCTCTCACATCAAAATGAATAGAAATACAGGCTTCAAATCATCCATGTCAATCTCATAACAGCCATTGCGAGGCTTTACTTGTTTTTCTATGTTTGCCAGCACACTTTTCAAGATGACATCTGCGCACTCTGAAAATCCGTTACAGGTAATATAATCAAATGATGAAACTGGAGCATCATCTATATGATCTAGTTCGTTTGTGAATCCATCATTGATTCACTTTGTGATCAGTGATGATTCGAGATTCCGTTCAAACTTCACTATGGAAAGCCTCCTCTGCAGAATTTATCCCATACTTGTTCCTTCAAAATTAGAACATTTATCACACAGGTTTCAACTATAAATGAATATTCGATCTCTTTAAAATATTTAAAATACACAGTCTCATGGATTCATAAAACTGTAGCTCGAATACACCCTAGCAGAAACACAAACTTCAACTATTTCCAAATTCAAACACTCTGTTCATCCAAACTCTTCCATTATGCAAACCCTATGATTTATTCATAAATCATACTTCAATCAATCAATGTTCATTCATACAACATATGAATTTGAAATCTGCTCTTTACATTAAAATCAAATAATGACATAAAAATTTCTTCTCTGGCCTGATTCTTTGTATAAATGGCCTTTCTCTAATTTGCCCGTAGGATTAAAAACAAACCCCTATCTGTCTAAGACTGAATCTCTCTAATGCCTTGAGACTTATCATTTTTATACAAAAGATTCTGAACCAATTTAGGTTCAGATCCTTCGTCATCTCAACAAAATCCTGAATATCTTCTAAGTCATCATTTGCCTCAACTAATTTCTAAGGATTCTCTCTCATCCACAAAATCATGAACCCAACTCTAATTTAGGATTTACAATTAATTCCTAAATCTCTCAATCCCTATGAGCACTCAACTAGCCTAATTCTCTCATGTTCTCCAACATTCGAGAACATTTACAAAATTCCTCACAATATTTAATTAATTCTCATTAAAATCACTCAAAACAGTACATAAGAAACCAACTCTCTTGGAAAATACAAAACCCCCTATGTCTATTAAGATACAAGGAAATTTCTGAGCCTAATGCTCCTGCATCAGGTTTGGTTGGTCAAACTAATCGGACCAGCTAGTTCCACTGGTTCTGATCTGGTTTAGATAACATTGGTTCAAACTGGTAAAAAAATCTGAATTAGGGACCATCTGGTACCAGTGAGGTACCAAAACCAACCGTTTTGGTACCTCAGCAGTACCAACCGATCCCTAGTCTAGATCTTTTTTACTAGGTGATTCCCTGAATATTGTTGACAGGCCGGTTTGACCAGTTACCAGTAAAAATCAGACATTTTTTAAAACTATGGATAATTGTATAGACTTAATTTTCAATTTTCTTTGTGGACAAAGAATGGCTATGTCTTTAATAATTTAATTAGATCAATCAAATCCAACTCTAGGTGAAGGCTCCTCTTAGAACCATATGATACATAGACTATTGCATGCTCTCAAATAGTGTGTATTGAATTCATTTACCATCGTAACTAGCTAGGAATTTTTAGATTTTAACAAAGATTTCATGGAAGATGACAATTTGATCATGATGTAGAGTTGAAATATTCAAATGATGAGGATGTAGACCCATTTATGGATATGTAGTTAGACTCACTCTACATCATCATATCAATAGAGTAATCATTAATAAGACCCTCATATTTACAGTTATCCTTTTTGTGTAAGGCATGATGCATCATGGTTTCAATCTTTAGATTTATAAATTATCTAATAATTTCAATTCTAATGTTGTGATTCATGAACGGTTTTCATTTTTAACTTTGAATGTGTTTTTTAAAAAATAAAAAATAAATCAAAAAATTATTTTATTTTTGGTACATGGTATTTCCCCACCATATCTGAATACCGGCATTTCAAAATTCCAGAGGATCTAGATCTGAGTCCATATCTATTTCCTGGTAAATTAGGCATAGAGTTGCCAAATACAATTTTGGATATAATCTTTGTTAAAAATATGAAGCTACGGTCAAATTCCACTTTGGACAACTAAGTTGATGGAGATAATGATTGCATTGAATTCCTCTTTTCGAGTGGACAAAAATAGACCTAAAGAGCACTCAAATTAGATAAGGGAAAGTGTATTTATGAATAAAAACCCACATGTGCATATTTGATAAGGTCAGCCCTAAAGCAAATTGGACCCTCTTGGAAGGCTATAAATACGAGTGACCTCGACCTCATTTGGACACAATCATGAGACACTCTTCTATCTTGGTTTTTGGCTTGCCTGTGGAGGAATAGTTACGCTCTAAGGTGAAATTGCAGGGTTTGAAGCTCGCATTTCAGATCTAGGGTTTTGGGCCACAGTCGCAGGCACAACACAAGAGGATCTCGACCACAGTCGCTCCCACAGAGGCTCATGTGTGTGACTGGAGCCTTCCAGTAGCACAGACACCTCACTGTGCATGTGCCCGAGAGTTAGGGTTTTCACAAACACGATCGCACGCTCGCCACATTTCAGATTCGGCCCCAGTCGCTCGCTCGCCAAGCTTAAGGGTGTGACTAGGCTGTTATAATCGCTCGAATGACAACTCCTCCATACGACTGGGAACTAAAAGATGAAATCTTAGTCTTCCGAAGATTTCGCTCAGTGATCGCAATGTTCGGTAGTTGACCGCAAATAATGAATTCATTACAGGATTCAGAATCAAGATTTTGAGTATAAGCATTGTTGGCTTCATTTAATGGATGTTGTACTTATTTTGTTGAATAATTTTATAGATGAAGATATGGATCATTGTACTCTCTTTTGCTGAATCGTTTAATGACGATCTAATAAGAAGACGAATTTGAATGCTTTTCTTCTATCATTCCTTTATGTCCTGCTGCATTGATGATGAAGACGAATTTGAATGCTTTTCTTCTATCGTTCCTTTATGTCCTGCTGCATTGATGATGATGTTATTGTTCTTTCTACATAATTGTATATGTTGTTGAATAATGATGTAAACCTGAATAATGTTATGATGATATGCGGTGAATGCAATGTGTTAATGAAGAAATGCAATTATCAAAGCAAAGAACAATACAGCGCTAAGAAAAATTAATGTATCAGAGTCGAGCTAAAGAAAAGTCATGGAGATCACCCTTATGATGACACCATTGATGGAAGCAAGAAGAGAATGGTGTTGACCTAAAGAATTCAAGGGTTTGAAGAAAAACTTAGGCAATTTGTGTGTCAGGGTTTGATGGATATTATGAGGTTAGGGTTTGAGAGAAACCCTAGGATGCTCAATGTGAAGATGCTCAAGCGCTTGTGACAAATTTGATGAAGCCCTAGATGCGATATCCTCTATTAGGCTTGATTGCTGATAGAGTTGGTTGAAATAGTGAAGGAAACATTGTTATATGTGCAATGGACAGTGATGACTCTTGAAGGGTGGTTCAAGAGGGAGATTATCACCTCTTATTGAAGATAAGTACTTTTTGATTTATGATGTGTCTCTATGTCGTTACTTTTGTTTAGACTTATAGATCTGATTATTGTTTTGATTATTACTTATGCTTCATGCACATATATATATATATATATATATATATATTTGTGCATTTGGATGCTTCTAACTTTTTGATGAGAGATGATAAGTACATACTTCTTAAGGATTGTGGCTAGTGCAGGAAGAAAAGAACTAGAGTTGGAAAAGGTAAAGAGGCACCTACTGAAAAGGTGACAAAGTGCTAAAAGTTGCCTGTGTAAAATAAGAAGGTCGATATCGCTCACTAAGAAGGCAGTAAAGCAGTTGAACCAGACACTGGAGAGCGTCACTGCAACTACTGAAGGGTCGCCTTCGCAAAGGTTGGTCGACATCGCTCAGAATGCAGCCGCGCCGAGTGAAGGCGTTCTGCCCCCATTTGCTGTCGCAATTGAGCAACTCCAAGCCAAGATGAAGACGCCATTGCCGCTGTAACTCGAGACGAGTCACAAGATTGTGATGGGGGGGCTTTTGGAACGGCGTCCCCTAACCGCAATTTTGGTACAATTTTATAATATTTTGTAATAGTTTAGTCTCGCGCAGGGGATTTGGGGCGAGTCAAAGCCCCCAATGAATTGTAATGGGTCAAAGGGCAGACCAAGAGTTCGCAAACCACGGTTTGCGGTACATAGAGTAGTGCGGGCTAATATGATATAAATAGATAGATAAGTCGAGTCTAGAGGCAAGTTTTTGAGTCTAATTAAGCTTGGATATGAATTGTAGAGATCTGTTGTGTGGATTGTCTGGGCAAGGGCTCCTGCTAGCTATGTGCGCAGAGACCCTAAGTTCTGCTGTGTGCAGACCCCGCTGGCTGTGTGCGCAGGCTGGTAAATAAAGTCTGTAAGTTGGATCTGAATATGAATGAATGAGAAGATTGTTTTGTGATATCTGGGTATTTTTGTGTTCTGGTTATTGGTTGCGCTCTATGTTATTTCTGAGATTATATCTGCTCGTTGAATACTGATGATTTATTAATGCGTACATGAATGCGATACTATATTAGGAGTAAATGCATAGATCTCGTTATGATTAGTCACCTTGCTTCTGTTAACATGTTATCTGATGGTTTATGGGCTTTGCTTAAGTCATTTCGCCAATATACTATTAAGGGTTTCTGTGTTTGGGCTTCTCCAGCGCAGGTCTGTTAGATCTTAAGGGACCCACTTTAAATAACTTTTTCTCTCTCAGGGTGCGGAAACCTAGTTCTAGCACCCTCCCATACTACTTCGGGTGAGACCTTGACCTGCGCAAGCAAGCCATTGCCGAAAGGGCCAGTAGTACCGGGGTTTGTTGGTAAAACATGAAATCCGAACCTAGGTCAAAGACCCCTCAAACCAACAAATGGTTCCATTGCCGGGATTGGGAGCATTTTGAGAGAGAGATCGGGTAATGCCACGGGGTCATTGGCAACAATTGAAGCCTGAACTTGAGGACCGGTTTGAAAAGCAGATTCAAGAGTTTGCCCTAAAAGAGAATAGAAGTAAGAAGCTATCTGTCGAAGAGTGGAAGAACAATTACATTTTTACAGAAGTGCACGAAATCTTCTTCGTAACCTTCGCACACGAACTGCAAGAGTGGTTGGCGAGGTTAGCGGAATTTCAAACCTGTTGGAAGGATGATCAGGTCACGCAGTGGACACCTGAATTAATCCAACAGTTGGAGAAGGCTGATAACAAGATCACCCGGACTGTAGATCACTGGGTTGATAATGTTTTGGGAGGATTTGTTAATGAGTTTGCAGTCAATCAGTTTGTGTCCTATTCTGAAGCAGAGCGAACGTTTTTCAAGGGATTTGGGTGTAAGTTCTTGCAAACATTGCCACTGCTAATTAAAATGCTATTGTGTGAAAAGGTTGTCCTGTGCAGCCACACCAAGTGAATGACCTCCGACCAGAGAAGAAGCACGATGCAAAGCGATAAATACTATTGGGTTAATCAAGAAGGGGATAGATTAGTATATAGTCCTCTAAGGGATCCCCTTGATCTCAACAAAGGCGGGGCTGCGCACGCAGAGATCAGTCCCCCGGCTACGCCACGGTCGAACTCGCGCAAGGGTAAGAATTATCCTATCCCACCTTCACCATCGCCTGCAGACGATATGGATGCACACATGAAGTTACCCACCTTTAAGGGTGCGGGGGACGAGGATATGGATCGATTTTGGTTTGTTGCAGAGTCGGTATGGACCGCGCAGAATATTAATAATGATGTCGTAAAGAGAGCGAAATTATCCATATCCTTTGAAGGGAGGGCCCTGGATTGATTCATGGGATACATTGGTCAGCATGCGAATCCTTCAATACAGGACATTAAGGATGCCCTAAAGCAGTAGTTCAAGAACGCTAAGTCCCACTCCCAATGCACGGTCGAGTTGAAAGATTTTAAGCAGGGACCTACAGAGTCCGTTTGGGAAGCTGACCAGCGGCTGAAGAAAGTCATCAGTGATGGAGGATTTGTCTATGAGGACAAACAGCATAAGGAGTGGTTTATCGCCATGTTGTTACCACATCTGCGTGGACCTATGGGTCAGCAGAAGATCAACTCCGAGGAAAAAGCCCTGGAGATTGCCATGAAGCTAGAAGCTGCGCCAAGGGATGATACTCAATTTGCGGCATTGCAAATATAGAGCTAGCTAGAGGCGATGCACTCAGAAATTCAAAATTTGTGAAGGGATCGGGGTGAAGAAGCCAGCACAGATGTCTGGTGCATATGTTGTAGGGTGTCAGGCCACACTAAGGATCAGTGCCCTGTGCTGTCAGATTATATGCAGGCTGGGGGACCAAGTCCGTTGCGCCCTAAAGACATGGCTGGACGAAGTACCCTCACACTGTGGTGCGCCGACTGTCGGGTAGCAGGAAGACATGATACAGACCACTGCCCACGATTAGGCGCCTATGTCCCAGAACTGAAGCAACAGTGGTGCAGATTTTTCTCGTCAGTGGGTCATGACGAGCACAACTGTCGGACATTCGACCTGATGACAGATAGGGGAAACCTATACAGGGTGCAGGTTGACCCTTCGTCGCCAGTATCTCCCTCTGGGCAAGGAGGATCCCTTGCAAGAGGACAGGGAGGAGGGAGAGGCGAAGGCGCAAGTCAAGGACGAGGGCAACTAATTTGCTACAACTGTGGGGACATTGGACATTATGTGCAGGACTACCCAAACCTTGTGCGCCAATCCTGCAGGTATTGCAGACAGTTCAACCATGTGATTGAAGATTGTTCGGTGCTGATACCGAAGATGCAGGAGAAACAGCAGACACTGACGCAAAATGTACAAAGGGTTAAGGCAGAGCCATGTGATGATGGGGCTAGTGTCAATGTAATTACGTGCAGTGGCAATTCCACTAGAGGAGCTGAAGAAAAAGCGGAGGTCGGACCACTAATCAAAAAGGCCTCTGACAAAAAGGAGAGCCTGGACCTGCAGAAGGAGAAAGCGACCTTCATCGAAGATAGGAAGGACTTTGTTAAGAACGAAGCATCCACCTCAAGAACTTCGGTGGATCCAAAAGTAGATGAAGCAGTTAAGCCATTTCTTCAGGCATGTATGAAGTTACTGCGCAACCAGAAGGCGGTGGAGAATCTCCAAGCATTAATAGATAGTTGCGCAGAAAGGGATGCCCCCGAACGGACGTTAAAGCTGTGAATAAGATTTACAAGAAAAAAAAAAGGACTGGTCGGGAGATGTGTATGACTGCGCAGATTGGAGAATATGAGATGGACCAAGTCATCCTGGACCTGGGGTCTGATGCCAATGTCCTACCCAAACAAACATGGCAAAGAATGGGAGAACCTAAATTGCAATGGTCCACCATCCAACTGCTTATGGCTAACCAACAAAAGATCATTCCACTAGGAAGCTTGCCGAAGGTTGTGGTAGACATTGCGGGAGTTAAAGTCTATGCACATTTTGAGGTAATCCAAATTGTGGATGATGCGGACCCTTATCCTGTGCTCCTAGGTCTGGACTGGGCTATTAACACGGGAGGTATCATCAATCTAAAAAGGAGAAGCATGGTCTTTGAGAACGATGGTACACGGGTAATAGTCGCCCTGGATCCAACAGAAGGTGAACAAGATACAGAACCGGTGCGCGAGGAGGAGGACGTTGATCACATTTACAAACTGACTGCACAGGACGATGATTGGATCAACCCCATAGCTGATGGCATGTTGTGTTGGGAGAAAGACAGCGCATGTCTCTCAGACTCAGATGGTGAGATAGAAAATTGGCAGAACCAGTTGCAGGACGTATCTGTGCTGCGGTGCCTTAAGATCACAAAGAGCTTCCAATGCGTCTCCTCAGAAGTAAGAGAACTACCCTACTTTGATGGTTCTGGGTGCCTTAATATCACAAACAGCTTCCAATGCATCTCCTCAGAAGTAAGAGAACTGCCCTACTTTCATGGTTCTGGTAGTGTTAAGGAATTTCTTAAAGCATTCGAAGCAGATGTCCCTGAAAAACAGAGATTTTGGACCCTTGAATTGGCTATGCACGCGACCCCTGCGCAGTGGTGGGAAACCCATAAGGTGGCTTTCCAGGGCTAGGAGGAATGCCTAAAAATGATGATCCCACGATTTGAACCTCTTGTCAACCCACCCATGGAACTCTTTTCTGGTCATGGGGACCCACGCAAGCACTTGGCTATGTGGACGGAAGTATGGAATGAAAGGACTTGGAATGAATGGGTCCATAAGTTTATTCACGCCTTAGGACCAATCCCCACCACTTGGTATTTAGATGCAGAGCTACACCAGCGCACTCGCCACTAGGGTACAATGATAGAGGATTTCATGGTGACATTTGGGTTAGTAGGAGGGACGAAGAAACTAGATGAAGCCCTGCAAGATATAGATGCTCTTGTCTTTGATGAGTCCTTACCTCGGAAAGAATGTGTTGCGCTAGCTTGGGATGCATAGATGCAGGATATTTTCAACTGCCGAAATTTGTCAGTAGAAGACTGCGATGAGGATCCCAAAAATATCACTATCCCAGAGTCAAAAGGAAAGCGCGCAGTTACAAGACCCCTATTGCAGACAGTAGATTTGACCAAACCATTAAAGTTGAAGGAAGTCAACAATCGAACGGAAGAGCAACCCAAGATGGCCAAAATTGGGGATTACTAGGAAGATGATATAGTTGGCAAGATCGCGGAGCTGCTGACTGAATATCAGGACCTATTTCCTACAAAGTTCTCTGAACTAAAGGGAATTGTGGGAGATATGGGTGTCATGACAATCCCCTTGAAGCCGAATGCACGTCCTGTCAAACAACGGCCCTATCAACTGAACCTTAAATATAAACAGAAAGTCAAGGAGGAAATCGATAAGATGGTGGTCGCAGGTATCATTGAGCCAGTAGAGCAGTTGGATTGGGTAAGCCCTATGGTGGTCCAAGAAAAGAAAACCAAGGGAGAGATAAGGATCTGCGTAGATCTGCACAAGCTGAATGATGCCTGCGTGCATGATCCATTCCCTACGCCGTTCTCTAATGAAATTTTGGATAATGTGGGACGTCAGGAAGCATACTCGTTCACTGAAGGGTTTTCAAGGTACCATCAAATCAGAATAGCACCTGAAGATCACAGCAAGACAACCTTCGCGATGGTTGTTCGGTTGGCTCCTAAGGGGAAGACTCATAAATCAAATCAAGAAAATCCAATCAATCCTAGCCCCGAATGGAGCTCCTTCCAGTACACTGTCATGCCCTTCAGACTCAAGAATGCCCCTGCCATTTTCTCGCGCGTAGTTGTAGCAGTATTCAAAGAATTCATTCATAAGTTTCTGGAGGTCTATTTTGATGATTGGACAGTTTTTGGATTAGTAAAGAAGCATGTGTCAAACCTGCGCATGATGTTGGATGCCTGCAAGAAACACCAAATTTCGCTAAACATCAAGAAATGCATATTCTGCGTACCATTTGGGATTTTGTTGGGGCACATTGTATGTCAACAGGGATTGATGGTTGACCCTGCCAAGATTGCAGTTATCGTCAATTTAGCAGTCCCCACCACTGAGAAACAGTTGCGCTTCATCCCCATTAATACTTAGGGCACACCGGCTACTATAGGAAGTTTATTCAAGAGTACACCCTGATCACTGCACCAATGGAGAAGCTGCTAAAGAAGGATGTATCCTTTTTCTGGGATGAGGAGTGTCAGAAGAGTTTTGAACTACTGAAGGAAAAGATGATCACTGCGCCTATTCTCATATTTCCAGATTCGACGAAGGTCTTTCATGTCCGTGTGGATGCATCAAGGATAGCCCTGGGAGTTGTCTTAGCGTAGCCAGGAGAAGGAGACATTGCTCACCCAGTTGTGTTTGCTAGCAGGAAACTCTCTAGCGCAGAGCATAACTACTCTACTACTGAATGGGAAGGATTGGCAATGGTGTATGCACTGCAGAAATACAGGCACTATCTATTGGGAGGACACTTCAAGATGTTCACTGATCATCCAGCCTTAAAATACTTGGTCAATAAGCCTGCGTTGGGGGGGAAGATTTGTAGATGGTTACTCTATTCCAGGAATATGATTTTGAAATTATTGTGAAACCCAAGAGACTAAATGCCAGACCTGATCACTTGTCGCGGTTTGAGAATGGGGAAGAGCCAACTAATCTGGACGAAGTATTACCCGATGCGTAGCTTTTGCTATCAAGGTGGTTGACAAGCACTTTGCAGACATTCTTCATTTCTTGACCACAGGGATGGCACCTACAGACTATTCAGTACAACAGAAAAAGGAGTTGGTGGCCCACGCAGCTGATTTCACAATAATTGTCGGCCAATTATACAAGTTGGGAGTAGATGAGGTATTGTGGAGGTATGTATTAAAACATGAGAGACAAGCTATCTTGGTTGAAGCCCATGGACGGGTGGCAGGAAGCCACTACGCATGAAAAGCAACTGCGTAGAAAGTGTTGAGGGCTGGGTTGTGGTGGCCCACATTGCATAGCAATGCCCATGCATACTGTCACGCCTGTGATGCATGCCAGCGAACAGGGAAACCGTCGCGCAGAGATGAGATGCCCCTACAACCACATATGGCTTTGAAGGCGTTCGACAAATGGGCTATAGAATTTGTAGGACCTATCAATCCCCCAGGAAATAAGAGTGTCACACGTTACATCATCACTGCCACTGATTATGTGACCAGATGGACAGAGGCAAAGGCTGTGAAGGATTGCACTGCAGACACCGCTACACACTTCATCTTTGAGCATATTCTGACCAGGTTTGGCTGCCCAAAGATCTTAATAAGCGATAGAGGTACGCATTTTGTTTATGAAACTATTGAAGCTTTGAATGAAGAATTTTAGATCCACCATGCGAAGCGTACACCATATCACCCACAAGCTAATGGGGCAATGTAAGCTTTCAACAAAATTTTGGAACATGCGGTAACTAAGGTCTATAATGTTGATCCAAGTGATTGGGACATGCGCATCCACTTAGTGCTCTGGGCCTATAGGACCACATGCAAGAAACTGACAGGGAAAACTCCTTTCAAGATGGTCTATGGGAAGGAGGCCATCATGCCCATGGAGTATATCGTCCCCAGCCTACACATTACAGCTTTTACAAACATGGCAGAACCTGACATCATGGAGGAACGCTTGGCGCAGTTGGTTGCCTTGGAAGAGGATCGGTTCATTGCTAACTTTCACCAGCAAGTTCAGAAGGCTCGAGAAAAATCTTAGCATGATCGGCACATCCGACAGAAGGTATTCAAGGCAGACAAATTGGTGTTGCTTTATGACAACCAGTTTGCGCGCCACCCAGGAAAGTTTCGTAAGCACTGGTTGGGTCCATACATAGTGAAAGAGATCACAAATGGTGGTGCGGTCAAGTTGGCTATGCTGCGCGGAGACTACCTACCCGGGTACATTAATGGAAGTCGTCTGAAACCCTATAGGGACAACTCGGCGCCCACCAAATGACTATATGACCGGAGTATCTATATCAGGAGTGTTGCGCACACGAGGAAGGAAAGGCGAAGGAAGGTACGACAGGCGCGCAGGGGTAGTGCGCAAGTAAGGAGGTGCGGAAAGGTTTGACAAAGGCGCAAGGGTAGTGTGCAACTAGAAAAACTAGCCGTTGGTACAGTAAAACTAGGTGAAAAAGCAATTTTACTGTTGAATGGAGCAGATATTTGGCAATTAATGCAGCAATCTAGGAGGATTTTTTACCGTTTCCTTGATGGTAAGTCGCATTTAAGACTAATCCGACCATTTTTACTCATTGAAAGCTATAAAAAGAAGGGTGCAGGTCATAATCGGTTCCTCGAAATTCTTACGCCCTGTGCTTTACTGTGAATTCTGTGTGTTGTGTGACTTCGCCATCTGTATGTCTCGGCGAGCTACCCCCTCTGACAGCAACAACCCCGAATTTATATTCCATGCAAGGATGAATGCTTCTAACCCCGCCAAGTCATCGCCTGTTACAGCCTTTGTTGAAATCGGGACTGAAGATTTGTTTGAGGTAACCCCCGATGTTGAACAGGTCGTGTCTACGCCGGCCAAGGGAAAGGGAATGTAGGAATTTACAAGGTAAGTTCCGTAGATCAAGAACCAAAGGTCACCGCTCACAAACAGATCACAAATCAGTACACCAGAATAATCACGTGGTTAAAACCCTTGAAGAGGGAAACAGTCCACGACCTGAGCCAACGCGGCCACTTCAGGAAATTTATTGATTTAAAAAGAAAGGTTACATATGTTTCTCTCATAAACGGCTAACCAACAAATGACCCTCCATGCTCTTTAAATAGAGTTCATGGACCAATCGGGTGTTAAGCCACGGATCAAGTGTCGTTAATATCAAGGAGAGAGATAACCGTTGGATCACTACAAATCGTGCCCATCGAATTATAAGTTACAAATGTACATGGTAAAGAAACACACTTTACCTAATTCTACACTAGACTAAGTTATTCTTAACTATTTCCTATGTGTCGGAATATCCTAACATCCCCCCTTAAGAACAACTTGGGATAGGGTTGAAGGATTTACAAAGGTGACACAAAAGGAGCCCATTTCCTCTGTGTCGAAATATCCTAACATCCCCCCTTAAGAACAAATTGGGATAGGATTGAAGGATTTACAAATGTGACGCAATAGGAGAAGGAAAGAGGCATTAGAGCCTATCCCCCCTTAATGACAACTTTCCTGAACTCCAAGAATGGATCTAAGTTTGGTAAACTTCGCTTCTGTGAGAGCCTTTGTAAAGATATTGGCTACTTGATCATTGGTTGGACAGTACTGCACTTCAAGAACACGATCATGAATGAGCTTTTTCATGAACTGTATGTGGAGTTCAATGTGTTTCATACGCTGATGCTGAACTGGATCTTTACATAGCTGAATGGCACTCTGATTATCACACCAAAGTGTAGTTGGATGTTGCTGATGGAGACCAAATTCAGATAGGATCTGACAAAGCCACATGGCTTCCTTGCTGGCTTCAACTGCACCACGATACTCTGCTTTTGTTGAAGAAAGAGAGATGGCACTTTGTTTCTTACAAGACCAATTAATAGGACATGAACCGAGAGTGAATACATATCCTGCAGTCGACTTTCGATCATCAGGGTCACCAGCCCAATCAGAATCAGTGAAACCAATCAACAATGGAGATGCTCCTGCACTGTAATGAATCCCAAACTGAACTGTACCTCGAATATATCGAAGTATTCTTTTGGCTGCTTTCTAGTGACTTTCATGACGTTCGTGCATAAACCGAGCGACAAGACCAACGGCAAAGAAAAGGTCAGGACGGGTATGGGTTAGATACAGAAGTTTACCAACAAGTTTACGATATAAGGTAGCATCAACTTCAGGGGTAGTACAAGTGACTGAAAGCTTGACTCCGGACTGAAAGGGAGAAGGGGCTGGCTTACAGTCTTCCATGTGAAAGTGGTGAAGAAGATCACAGGCATACTTGGGCTGAGAGAGGGTAATGCCTTCCTTGGATTGCAAGACTTGAAGACCAAGGAAATAATGCAGGTGTCCTAAGTCTGTCATTTCAAACTTCTTTTTGAGGCTAGACTTCACATGGTTTATATGCTTTGGATCACTACCAGTAAGGATAAGATCATCAAAGAACAAGGACGGTGAAGGAATTACCCACTTTCTTAGTGTAGACAGTTGTTGTCAGAACGACACCTAGAAAAGCCATTATCTAAGAGAAATCTATCCATTTTGGCATGCCAAGCCCGCGGAGCTTGTTTGATACCATAGAGAGACTTCCTAAGGCGACAAACAAGGCTAGAGTCATTTTGGATAAAGCCAAGGGGTTGTTCCATGTAGATTTCTTCATGCAAATCTCCATGTAAGAAGGCAGATTTAACATCCACCTGATGGATTTCCCATTGAAAGGAGGCAGCAAGGGAAAGAACAAGGCGGATAGAATTCATTTTAGCAACAAGGGAGAAGGTTTCAATATAGTCAATGCCTTCAACTTCTGAAAATCCTTTAGCGACAAGACGAGCTTTATGTCTATCCACTTTTCCATCTAGTCCAAAGTTGGTTTTGTAAACCCATCTGCATTTGACAAGTTTTCTTCCTTTTGGAGGAGGAACAAGATCCCAAGTATCGTTCGCCAATAAGGAACGATATTTTTCATTCATAGCTTCATCCCAATCTGGATGACCAGAAGCTTCTTCAAAGGTTTCTCGATCAGGATTTGTTGGAACTTGAGCCAATAAGGAAGAGGCTCTTTCGAACTGAGAACGAGTACGTCGTCGATCTGCAGGGTCACCTGCAAGAGAACCTGTTGCATCCCGAGCAGAGCACACCCATCTTGGAAGTTGTGGAGTAAAAGGAACAATTTCAAGAGGTGGAGAAGGACTGTCATCCTCGTTGTCATCATCTGAACTAGAACGAATGCTATTAAAAATAGAAGAGACAGAGAGAGGTGGCACATATGCCGAATCAGGCTCGCAGGCGAAAGGTGGCACACCCGCCGAACTAGGCTCGGAGGCCGATATATTTTCATCAAATTTTACATCTCTTCTAATGATTATACTTTTGGATTTTGGTTGAAGAAGTCTATATCCTTTGACATCTTTAGAATATCCAACAAAAATGCATTTTTCACTCTTAGGTTCTAAGACTTTATGTTTCGCATCTGGAATATGGGCCCAAGCATCACTTCCAAAAACACGAAAGTGACTTACATCTAGTTTGATGGAGCTCCAAGCTTCTTCTGGTGTTATATTCTTTAAAACCTTAGTAGGAGTGCGATTTACTATTTAATTTGCACAGTTAATGGCGTCTGCCCAAAAATTGAGACCAAGTCCTTTAGATTGAAGCATACAATTATCCATTTCTTTTAAGGTGTGATTCTTCCGTTCAACTACACCATTTTGTTGTGGAGTATATGGAACAGTATGTTGCAATTGAATGCCATGATTAGTGCAGAAGTTGATAAATTTGTTGTTAACATATTCTCCTCCATTGTCTGATCTTAACTTAAGAATTTGATGTCGAGATTGTTTCTCAACAAAGGCCTTAAAGGCCAAGAACATGTTAAAAACTTCACTCTTGAGTTTTAAGAAGTATACCCAAGTGCGTCTGGAAAAATCATCAATGAAAGTTAAGAAGTACTTGCAACCAGAGAAAGAAACAACAGGAAGTGGACCACATAAATCAATGTGCACAAGCCGCAAAGGGGTCGAGGCCTGCCAAGAGGCACGTTTGTCAAAACTATCCCGATGATGTTTTCCGAGTACACATCCAGAGCAAACACCATCTCAACAAGATACCATAGGAAGACCTGTCACCATATTTTCCTTACATAGAGTTTGAAGAGATCGATAGTTTAAGTGACCAAATCGCTCATGCCAAAGTTTGTTCACTTCATCATTATGAGCAACAAAAACGGAGGGAAGACATGATGACCCAAAGTTGTCAAACTTATACAACCTTGTGGAATCATCAGCAATGCCAGTAGCTAAAATATGTTTAGGATCTTTGAGGTCCTTAATTACAACATCATGAGGTGAAAATTCTACTATTTTCCCTTCACCTGAAAGAGTTAACTGATAAACAGAGAGAAGGTTGCATGACAAGGTAGGAACACATAGTACATCATTAAACTAACCATTATCTAGATGAATGGTTCCAGATCTTACAACACTAAGAGATCTATCATCACCAACATAAATATGTTTGGTGTTACAATCATTTAAAGAAGAAAACATGGCTTTATTTTTGGCCATGTGGTAAGAAGCTCCATAATCAATGAGCCACTCATGAGAATGAGAAGAAGAAGATACATTTAATGCATAACCAGATCTTGATGCTTGACAACCACAAGCAGAAAGTGCCATTCCTGAAGATGAAGGTGAAGAGTGCTCCAAATTGATGTTGTGCTTCTTCATTGCTACTTCTAAGGCTTCCATCTTCTTAAAACATTTGGACTCTATATGGCCATCACGATTGCAAAAGTTGCAATGTCTATCTGTCTTCTTCCCTTTGTTTTTATTTTCCTTATCATTTTGGTGATTTGATTTTTCAGTTTGCGGCTGAAATTGCTTAGGACCCTTGTTTGGTTTAGGACCATACTTTTTAGGATACTGCTTCTTGGGATTCTTTTGATATGATTGTTGTTGGGCTGCTAAGGCTTTCTTAGAAGCGTTTCCAGAAGTGATAAGACCAAGGTGTAAGAGTTTTTCTTGTTCTCTTATCAAAGAATCACAAAAGGAATCAAAAGAGGAATTCTTGTAGGTGGTTCCTGAAGAAATGATGACTTCTCTAGTGGAATGGAAGGCGGAAACAAATACAGAGTAAGCAGGGCCAAGCTTAGCAAGAATGCAATAGATGAGGCTACTATCTTCCTTTTTCACCTTACAACCTTCTAAAAGAAGTCTAAGGGTCTTGAATTTGGACAAAAAGTCTTCAATAGAGGAGAAATTATTAGGGTCCAAAGTAAGCAACTCATTTTCAAGCTAGTGGGCCCTGATTTGATTTTGAATGCCAAAAACATTATTTAGCTTTTCTAGGGCTTTATCAGGGGTGTCAATGTCAAGGATGTGAAATCGAAGATCTTGAGCAATGGACATTCCTATCAACCCTCGTGCTTGATCTTGTTTATTTTCCCATTTAGGAACTTTATCATCATCGGAAGGTTTAGTTTCTTGACCTGTGGCTATTCCATAAAGCCTTTTACTTCTAAGTATATCTACCATGTGAGGTAGCCATTGGAAATAATTGGTGTTGTTAAGAATAATCGGGCATGCACTTTCCATGTTTTTTAAACTGAAGCTGAAAAAAGGTGAAACTAACTGCTCCAATGGAAAGATCTCGAAAAATTAGGCTGTTTCAAAGAAAACAGCTCGAAAAACGGCTTTCGGATAAAGAAGTTACACCTTTTGAAAGATTGAGTCAAGAGGAGCATTAGTTTGTTGTACTAACGCTCTGTTTTGGAACATCCTCAGCGTTACTAACGCACTGGTCAAGAGTAGAGAGTGCGTTAGCGTTATAACGCACCGGTCAAGAGCAGAGAGTCGTATTAGTGGGCCTTTACTTAGACCGATTCCAAACTAACGCGGTCTGGAGCTGAAGCAAGGGCGTTAACGAATTTCTAAACAAATTTGGAAGAAAAATAAACTCTCTTTAAGCTGTTTGGCTGTCAACTGCACACAAAACCGAGCAAATAAAGAAATGAAAGCCTTATAGAAAAATGTTAGTTTTTCGGTTAGCCTTACCAGCAACTATCTATTTTTTTTACTATTTCTGATTTCCCGAGATCGCTCAAAGACGCGGGGAAAGAGCATACGTAGTAAAAAAAAACTCTTCTTCCTGTTTCTGATTTGCTGAGATCACGCACAGTGCAGAGCAAAGAGCATACGCAGAGAAGATGATATAGATCCGGCAAATAAATAAAACTTAAAAACCGAAAATAAACAGTGGGGACTGAAATAAGCAGAACTATTAACAAATATGACTGCAAAACAAATACTTTATGCCTCCAGATCTAAACTGAAATAACTTGGGCAATCGGAAACCTTTTGGCATGAAACGAAAGGTGTTCCTCACTGTAACAGATGCTCTAGACACAACAGAGCAGTTCTCCAGGCCTTAGAAATAGTAGATCTCCAAAACAGCAGTCGCATGCAGTCAAACCGACTTCGGATTTAGATCAACAGCAGATGCAGCCCTCAAAATAGCTCTGATACCATGTACGAATTTACAGGGTAAGTTCCGTAGATCAAGAACCAAAGGTCACCGCTCACAAACAGATCACAAATCAGTACACCAGAATAATCACGTGGTTAAAACCCTCGAAGAGGGAAACAATCCACGGCCTGAGCCAACGCGGCCACTTCAAGAAATTTATTAATATAAAATGAAAGGTTACATATGTTTCTCTCATAAACGGTTAACCAACAAATGACCCTCCATGCTCTTTAAATAGAGTTCATGGACCAATCAGGTGTTAAGCCACGGATCAAGTGTCGTTAATACCGAGGAGAGAGATAACCATCGGATCACTACAAATCGTCACTGTTGGATTATAATTTACAAATGTACATGGTAAAGAAACACACTTTACCTAATTCTACACTAGACTAAGTTATTCTTAACTATTTCCTATGTGTCCGAATATCCTAACAGGGAAAGGGGAAGATGAAGGGCAAGGCGCAAGGAAAGGAGAAAGGGAAGGGGAAACCCACGAAGTGGGCTTCGGTGAAGTCGCACACCTCCAATAGGATTGCGCAATCCGCTCGGCAAGTGCCTTAGGCACGCTCGCGCAATCCTTTGAAGCGACCCATGATAACCCAAGAGGAAGCTCTGTTGATGGCTCCGCTCTCCTGGCTACTGGCATATGGTAAGCCAAGAAAACCCACGGTGAGCACCCCCAAGAATGTCAATTTTCTCCGCGTATATCTGCAAATGTCGTTGGTTCCGCAGGAGGTCCCTTTGATTGGTGACATGTTTGGGAGCCTTCCCTCCATAAATTTTGACGACCATGACCTAGCAAATGAAGACACCTTCCCGGATCTGGCCCCGGAATTGTATCTTGAACGAGTATTATACAACAATGTGCCGAAGGTGGAACCAATGTCGTGGGCGTGCAGGCTGGAGGTCTCCGAAATATTAAAATTGTTGCGCATCCCCCACTTTGGGCGCTATCCTATCACCAGCCTGGTTGTGCGCCAGCTGCTAGCGTTGATCCAAGATGGGTGCTTGTGGATCCAAGGCCGCATCCCAATCGACGCTGCATTAATTCACAGAATCGCTGACCTACCCATGCAGAGGCCCCATCCCATGAAGGGATTCGGCAAGAAATATGAACAGAAGGTAGCAGAGGAAGTGCAGGATAAATATAAAGTCGACCGCGATAAGAGGGGATTCATCGTCGAGACCATCGCCGACCCAGGAGTGTGCATGGGCACTCTGCTGCTCGCATTCAAGATGAAGTGCAAATGTCAAGCATCGGTCATCCCTGCCTATGTGATTCAGCTGGCTGGACGGTGTTAGAAGGGGGTCTACTACAACTGGTCGTAGTACCTCTGTGAGGAATATTTAGACAATGTGAGCGAGGCACAGGACCAAGGAAAGGCATTCTGTTACTCATGGATTTTGTTATTGATCGCGTTGATTGCGTGGGAGACACCTTATGATGCGGTGCTCCCTGAGCTCGAACCGTACGTCTTCGAAGGTGCATGGTATGCGAACCTTTGGGATTCTAAGGATTCAAAGTGCATTGAGGAGAACAAGGTGTTCTGTGTGTTGTTCGATCGTGCGTTGGCAGCAGCAATTCATTCCAGGTCGCGCTTGTCACCCGCAGTCTATGAAAAATATAAGTGCATCATTGAATTCCACGTCACCATGCACAATGTGCAAATCAGGGCCCACAAGGATCAAGCATGGTACAACCTTTCGTATATGGCCACAAAGGCGAAGATCGATCAAGTCGTCATGACTTGGCTACCGGCATGGAAACTTGGCATCAAATCATCTGCCCCGGTCATAGCAAGCACGTCTGGAAAGGACGCAGCCCCGAAAGATACTATCCCACCAAGTACAGCAAAGGAGACTGAGGTGCGCCATCGACGACTAAGGAAACCCCAAAAGATGCCACCAAGGGTCCGAGCAAGAATCTCAGCGGACGCGGAGGCTGAAGGACCTGGTGGGGAGGGCGCGAGGTCCCCACGCGAAACAAAGCGCACAGGCGAGCCTCCCAAAGGACAACGAAAGAAGCACAAGGCCGATAAGACCGGCGGGGAAGTGGAGGTCACTTTAACAGAGGAAGACTTGGAGAAGATCGCAGACGCTATCACTATTGCATCCAAAGACCGATGGCCTACCCTCGAAGATCAGCACAAGGCCGCGGTGGAGGCCTTGCAGTTTGGGCTGCAGGTACTTCAGTTGAAAGCAGATACGCTTCAGGCGAGCGTGAACAAAGCGAGGCAAAGTCAAGCAAACCAACCAGCCACAGTTACAGCCTTGGCCACAATGACCGAAAGTAGGATATGCCCCCTCCCGGGCGGCGTTCAAAGTAGTACCACCGGTCCTGTGCGAACAAGTCCGCACATGTTCTGCGGTCGATCTCAACGTTGCGAGATTAACGGTTGAGCAGTTACACGCTCTCTACTTATTCATCTCCGGCGAACTCCAGCACAGAGAAATGTGGGCGCAGCAGCAATTAAGTGAGGCCGAGCAAACAATTGTGGCCAAATTTGTCGAAACCGCCCAAGCTCAGGCAGCACACATCGTGGCAGTTGTGCAGCAAGCTGAATTAGAACATCGGATAGACCAGTTATGTGAAGACATGCCGGAAGTGATTCCTGCCTCCGCTTCGTCGAAGGCCAAGGTTTAAGGCTTGGTAGCTGCATTGAAGGCATCCAGGACAGAAGTTCAAGCTGTCAAAGCAAACCTGGAGCAACAAATTGCTACCTTGCAAGCCAAGCTGCAGCCAGAAACCCCTCCCGAGGTGCGTGCCCAGCGAGCCGCATTGGTCAAGGAAGCCACCAATAGCAATTCAACACAAATCACCAAGGGCTCCGACTTGTTAGAGACTGCTATGGGACTATGTTCCAAGGTGCAGCGCGATCCCCTCCTCCGCCAATTCAACCAGGAGCTGCGCCAAAAAGGGCAAGATTTTGAACAGATGGAAGCTACCATGTCCACCCTTGTGGCAGCACAATGCTTAGCGCGTCTTCGGACCAACCATGCTCTTCGAGATGAAATTGAGGAGCTCTACCACAAGAAGCAGGTCCTCAGCGACCATTTGAAACCATGTGTCGATGAAGCTCTCAAGTTGTCGCAGGACTTAGATGTGGCACTAAAGCAGTTGAACCAGTCACTAGAGAGCGTCACTGCAACTACTGAAGGGCCGACTTCGCAAAGGTTGGTCGACATCGCTCAGAAAGCAGCCGCGCGAAGTGAAGGCGTCCTGCCCTCATTTGTTGTCACAGTTGAACAACTGCAAGCCAAGACGAAGACCCCACTGCCACTGTGAATCAGGACGAGTCACAAGATTGTGTTGGGGGCATGTTGGAGCAGGATCCCCTAACCATAATTTTGGTACAATTTTGTAATATTTTGTAATAGTTTAGTCTATCATAGGGGCTTTGGGGCGGGTCAAAGCCCCCAATGAATTGTAATGGGTCAAAAGGTAGACCAAGAGGACCATACAGTCGCGCAGGCTAATATGATATAAATAGATGGATAAGTCGAGTCTAGAGGCAAGTTTTTGAGTTTGATTAAGTTTGGATACGAATTGTCGAGATCTGTTGTGTGGATTGTCTGGGTAAGGGCTCCTGCTTGCTGTGTGCGCGAAGACCCTAAGTCCTGTTGTGTGCGAACCCCGCTAGCTGTGTGCGCAGGCTGGTAAATAAAGTCTATAAGTTGGATTTGAATATGAATGAATGAGAAGATTGTTTTGTGATATCTGAGTATTTCTGTGTTATGGTTATTGGTTGCGCTCTATGTTATTTCTGAGATTATATCTGCTCGTTGAATACTGATGATTTATTGATGCGCACGTGAATGCCATACTATAGGAAGGAATAAATGCATAGATCAGGTTATGATTAGTCACCTTGCTTCTGTTAACATGTTATCTGATGGTTTATGGGCTTCGCTTAAGTCATTTTTCCAATATACTGTTAAGGGTTTCTGTGTTAAGGCTTCTCCAATGCAGGTCTGTTAGATCTAAAGGGACCCACTTTAATTAACTCTCTCTCTCAGGGTGCGGAAACCTAGTTCCAGCACCCTCCCATACTACTTCGGGTGAGAACTTGACCTGCGCAAGCAGGGCATTGCCAAAAGGGCCAGTATTACAGGGGTTTGTTGGTAAGCCTTGAAATCCGAACCTGGGTCAAAAACCCTTCAAACCAACTGTTGTGGAGGTAAATCCCCTCTGCGGATAGAGGCGATCCCTACTAGCCCAGACCGGGTCTAGCAACAATCAATCACGCTATAGCGTAGGTTCCTAATTGCAAATAAACCAACTAGCGACAAAGGCTTACCTGGAATCCAACGCAATCGTTGTAGAAGAGGTGGCGCTCCCGTTCCTCAGCCCTGGCAGATCACGATCTCCGTGATGGGACACCTGCACATGCGAGAAACAAAACAAACGTAAGCATAAAATCCAGTAGATGCAACTATATGTCAGTCAGAAAGGACATAACTCATCATCGTAAATAATAACAAGAGTGGAACCATAACCAATAGTCGTTCATTAATAATCAATCAAAGGAAAATTACAACCATAGTTCTGACGTTGAATTCTCCTTCGAAGGGTCGCCAGCAGAACACGTCTCGAAAAGCCTGTCAAGGATGGGACAAACCTCTCTCTTCAGCTCTTGACGATAGTCTCCTTGCTTGAAATTGGCCTTAAGGGAATTATGGAGGCTCTTGCAACATAAGGCTCTTGGAAATTTGGGAACTTGAAGACTAGTTTGCTATGGAGATGGGCAAGCTTTTATAGATGGAGGAAGAGGAGTTGGGATCCCTATAATCATGGGATTGGCCCTATCATCAAGGAAGCTTCCATGAGAGGTGGCAAACCACTTCCTCTCTATGGAAATCCGTAGCCAAACCTCCCAACTCAAGATAGATAGCAGTCCAGGAATTTTTTAGGATGAAACTTCCGCTATTTATTTTTAAAAAACACCTCTTAAATTGGCTGGCGCGAGTGCGACTCCGGGACAGAGCGCCAACTGGCGCGACCTCTTTGAAGTATTTTCTCCATTGGCGCGGGTTCTCAACCCATCGCTCGCCAATGCGGGGGTGCTGTGTCATTTTTAGGGTTTTTCATAAGGAGATGTCTTTAGGGCAATGAAAGCTCTTGTTCAGAGGGATGTCATGAAAGTGGTTTCAAGCCATGTCACTGCTCACAGGTCACGAAATGAGCCCTCCAATGTGCGGGACGGGGATTGCAGGGACAAAGTGATGTACTGTTCGTGTACCGTATGCCCCTAAAGCATGAGGCCCGAGAGAGAGAGGTGAAATGCTTTACGAGAACGTGTCCAACAAACTCCGCCGTCGGGAAAACCTCGCGTGAAGAAATACCACCGATATCTCGTACACATGCTATATAAGGGGAAGGGCGCACGATCCATACCGTAGCATACAATAATTCCGTATCCAAGGCATAGACGTGTGCCTATCCATGAGGATTTCAGAATAGACCTGCATGGTCGCAACCATCCAGTAAGTGAGTCATGTAAATAATCATAATAATCCACAAACTTGCAGCCTGGATTACAACAGACGAGGGTCTTGCGCTCCATCTCAATCCGAACACATCACAAGTTCAAGCATGCGAATAAGGGAGCTGAAGTCGAACATGCAAGAACATCATCTGATTACCAGCCAATGATGAAAGCTGTTAACAGACGTGAGAGGTACCACCAATAATGACAATGGTCCTCAAGGGTGCATTTGATGCCACCCACGCATGTGAACAAACTTTGTCGACGTCGGAACACCTGCAGAATCACCACCGCAGGCCAATGATGAAACCTCACGTCGAATGCGACGAACCTGCCATTGAGGCATGCAGCCTCCAAGGTACCATAAATGAGTCTCTAGATCAACTTCCTGGATAATGAGCTGAAGTCGACAGGAAGTGACCTTGATCGAAGGTGGGCCATAATGTTTCCCACATCATCGACACGAGACAGAGGAACATGATGTTTTTGTTGTGAATCAGGATCGTATGAGAATCAGAGGGAAGGTTGATATTCGCAGAGGCCAACTTCTCTTGAACATGTAACGGCACAAACAGTGGACTTGGCAGTATTTGACATCAACGGATCAGAGGTCATAGTGACAAGGCAAAGAGCAGATGAGAGGTCAAAAATGATTACCCAAACCCACGGAGGCAAGTGAAAAAACGAGATGAGATGTCCCCAACCCGACACGAATGCAGACAAGTGCCATGTTCAAGAGCGACATACTGCCGACGACAACGACGATGGTTCCATTTTCCCCACCATTTCGGTGAGTACCTCTTTATTTTTACACAAGCTTGAAGAGGATACCATATGTTTGTCATATAAACCCGTCCTTCGGACGTATCCATCCTAGTACATTTAACTATTCTATGAAGGAAGCACTAAAATAGCGTCATCAATGACTCCAATTTTATGTCACTGAAGTTTTTAACGAATCGACAAAGGAAGAACCCTGCCAAGGCTTTTCATGTTTAGAGAGTTTGAAAAGACAACGGAAAATTAAACTCAAAGTCCTTCGTAATAGTTCCTCGCATCCGGCAGAAAACAACATTCAGAAAACCTCCCCAGTCGCGATAGGCTAGGCTATTCCTTTTTCAGAATAATCTATCCCAAATCGAAAGGGGTAAACGTATACTGGGTAGATGTCGTTTCGCAGCCACTTTAACGAGATCGAAACGACAAGGGCCTCGGCAATCTTTTCATGTTTAGAGAGTCAGAAAAGAGCTGAAAGTTGACTCCTCCTGAAGGAACGAGTGGTGTTAAGGGTAGCAACTGGTTCCGGTAATGGTGGAACTGCTCAAAACAAATAAAGGTCAAGAGGCTGGCTAACAAAGACCACTCATCGCAGCGGTTCCTCAGGAACGGGTAAAACAACCAAGTGAAGGCATATGATCGGCCAAGCAGATAGTGACGATGGAGTGAAAAAACCAAGGCTCATCTGGCAAAAATAGGCTAATAAAATGGCAATCACAAGAGGTAAAATGGGTTTCATTTTTACACAAGCTTGAAATCAGGAAACTTTGCTTGAAGTTGGTTTCATTTTTACACAAGCTTGAAACAAAGATAAACTATGCTTGAAACGGAAACAAACTTTGCTTGAAAAAGTTACGCATGCCCCCAGCATGGTGACTCAATTCGAGGTACATGCCCCCCAAGCTTCAGTCCATATGAAAGTGGAAGACGGGAGCAAGGTCGAAATGGCGAGATCGGGTTAGGCATTTAGATCGGGGATTCTCAATGCAGGATTTATCACACCTGGCAGTTATATTTGAGCCATTATTTCTGAAGGAGGCTGGAGACAGAATGGTCTTGGAACGTTCTGTTTTCGTGTTAGTGAGCTGTGCAAGAGGCACTCCAGCTCACACCTTGTCGGGCGCATAGCTTGACACAAGACAAAGAACTCTGCTCCGACGACCTTGTTTCATTTTTTAAGGAGCTTGACACAAGACAAGGAACTCTGCTCCGACAACCTCATCATAATGAACAAGAAGTCATCGCTTCCAAGAGTTCCACTCTCGATGGAAGGAAAACATCCTGGAAGTCAGGACCCAATGCCCCCAACACCTGATGCACGATGGCACTTTCACTTAATACAGGCACGGGGTAGGTAGCCACATAGTTGACCTGCGGTGGAGCAGATACAACGGGTGGATAAAAACCAGGAAGGGATGATGGCGGGCCAGTTGCCACATCAGGACCAAAGAACGAAAGCTGATCAATGGTCACGATCCGTCTTTCATGCGGAAAACAAACCACACGAAAAAGGGAGGAGACAAGAGCTCCCATGGCATAGGTGTAATCGCGCCCCAAGAGCAGATTGAAATCCAAAGGGCCTGGAACAACCATCACGTCCATATGGACGGTTTTACCTCCCAAAGTAACAGGTAACCTTGGGAGGATCCCTAACGGTTGACTCGTTCTTCTGTTAAATGCCAATAGATTCTGTGTAACAGGCGCAAGCGGCGGTGAACCGAAAGCTTGCCAAGTAGTTGAAGACAGAATACTAACAGACACGCCTTCGTCTATAATGGTGTTGGGTACAACCAGACCAAAAGCTCGTACCGTGATCTCGAAAGGCACATAAGATGGGAGGCGGTATCCTGCAAATCGATTCCAATCAAAGGAAGTGACCAGACTACTCGGAGGGGCTACCATCGAACCGAGATGGTCTTCCCCTGGTGTTACAGAAGAAGAAGGAGCATCCTCCACGACCTCCATCTCGAAGGCGGGTGGAGTATCCTCCGGGACCTCTATCACGGGAGGTGGAGGAGCAGCTTCTTGAGATATAGAGACAGGAGAATCTTTCTCCAAGTCCGAGGAATTTGAAGAAACAAGAAGAACCTGAGGGGTGTGAGATCCACTCTCCACGGAAAAGACCTGGTGCACCGTAGACGGGGCCAGCTCAACCGATCCCACTACCAATGGTTGGTCGGGAAAGGATTCCTGAATTTGAATTTCCGGGGGAGCGGGATCGACCAAGGATGACTCTTGACCAATCATAGGATCAGCTGATGGAGGACTCAAAGAAAGTTGTTCGTAACCAGCCGGAAGGCATGGTCCAGAAACAGATAAGTTGTCCAAAATCCTTTTGGCTTCATCCATATATGGACAAAGGTGAATGGCATGGTGCTCCCCACACAACTTACAAGGATTGGTGATCTTACCCTAATTCTTAGGAGCTTTACCAGTAGCAGCTGAGGACGTGCCCCCAACCTGACTCCCGGAAGCCAAAGGCAACGGCGGGCGACCTTTGGACCATACTTCGAGTACCTTGGGAATGCCAGGGCAGTCTCGAAGAAGATGGTCTCACGTGCACAACATGCAAGGGAACTTGACTTTCCGTGGAGGGTTGGGAGGTTTATCAAGAGGAGACTTCTTAGGCGCAATAGCTGCAGAGCTAGCCTCTCCTTTATCGGACTTCTTCTTCTTTGTCTTCTTCTTCTTCTTCTTAGCCACCTGGTTACTTGAATCCAGACTTTCACCAAGCGAAGTAGAAGAGGAGGACGCAGAAACATGCGAAGAAGGGGAGAGGTCCACCTTGGAATCAACATGATGTTGTTCAGGTGGAGGAACTGATTGACCAGTAGCCGAGACATTCGAGACCACAGAGGTTGAAAACAACCAAACAGGCAACCCAACAGTTAACCCAGGAAGGGACAACGTTGCCATATAAGGAGCACCAACATTTCCAAAAGGAGGAAAAGGACCAGGATTCCCATCGAAGGGGATTCCTTGGTTGGTGAACTCCGGAAAAGTTGCCATTAGAAACAATCTTGAGAACAACACCCTAAGGAAACTAACTTTAACCAGGACTATTTCGTGGGCAGTTAATTTTTAAAACATTGAAACAAAACTCTACCATTTCATCTTTTAAGAGTTGAGAAACAGAAAAAAGGTGACTCTATCACTTTCAGATTGGAAACAAGCGTGAAAGGACAAGCGCTTGATGAACTTTTCAAATTTAAAGAGTCAAAAAAGATCGAAATGACTACTCAGTATTTCTAGGCAAAGGGTGTACCAAATAACTGTGAACTGCAATATACACTTGGTTTCAAAATGAAAGAGAAATCAACCAAGGACTTAACGTACATGCAGGAAATCTCCCCGAATGTTGTGTCAGGTGTATCACGGGTATAAGGTAGAAGACTCGGCTTCCTATGGATAAAGGATAGAAACCTAGTGGGGTCTCCCTTTATATACGCGACGGTACGAGGAGCACAAGTCCGTACTAGCGCTGTCTAAAGCCAAGAGGCGAACGACAGCTACTAGGTTTAACGACGGTGGAACACGTCTCTAACCTATACCTCTAAATGTTTCGTTAATGTTTCAATGCTTCCTTAGGTAAATTGAGTAAATTTTATGGTTGATCTTCAATTATGTTTCGGTTTCAAGGCCCTAGCGTATGTCATATGACAATCTTCTATATGCAGCTATATGAGAAAAGAAAACTTTTCAATTCGATGAATGCTATCTAGTTAGGGGAAGAGCTTCAAACAATGATGCGACATAAAACAACACCGCAAACGAAATATTTTCCAAACTATATGACTTTCACTATCCAAAAGTAATTTCAAACATTCAACGATGCAAACAATGCAATGTGATCTATGCAAAATCCTCTTTTTCGAAAACTATGCAATTGTAATCTATGCACAATTTCCTTTTTCCTTTTCAAATAATAAGAATGCACTCAATGCATTTTTCAATGAAATGAGAATCTACTTAATGCATGCTTTCAATGAAAGAGAATGCACTCAAAGCGATTTTTAGTTTTCAATCATTAAACAATGTAATCTAAGTTCAATGATGGACCTCGAAAAAATACTTTTCAATGCAATGTGATCTAATGCATTTTAACGAAAAGAAAACTATGAGACGAAAACTAAAAGAACAAAAATCTCCTTAATGAAGGATGAATGCAAAAGAGATGTAAACAAACACTAAGAATGCAATCGTTGTTTCAAACACTTTGTAACAAAATCCCTCAAAAGGCGACAAGACATATAAGGTCAAACACAAAGAGGACTTCCAAAGCAAGAGATCAAAACAAGGAATTCATTCCCTTTTACATCAAACAATCATGGAAAGAAGACATTTAAAACAATGAGCAATGTAATCTATGCTCATACAGTGAAAAGACCGGAAGGAAAAGACACACTGGTGAAGCATTTAGGGAAAAAATCTCAATTTTCATACACCCTGAAATTGGCTGGACTTGTACATTGACAACTAGCGCCAACTGGCGCGACTTGCACACTGACAACTAGCGCCAATGGCCAATTGGCGCGGGTTGCTAACTGAAAACAAGCGCCAATGCCTGAAAATGAAAACAAAGAATTTCTCCCAACCAAGACCAGAGTCACCACTTCAAGCAGAATCTCCAAGACTCAAATGAACCATGTGATCTAGGCTCAAAGCGAGACAGACACAGATCAAGCTCAGAAAGCTCAGAACTGAGAAAACCCTAGCACCTCACAGGATTGGCGCGACTGTGAGGCTGAAACTAGCGCCAGAGATGGATTGACGCAGGTAATACACAAGCAACCTGCGCCAATGGGCGCGACTGTCAAGCTAAAAATCCTGCCAGTCGAGTTTCCCAGTCAAAAATAAAAAAAAGCAATCCAACAAGCAGACCAGTGATGATCAAGCTATCAAAGACCCAAATTCACAGAAAGAACCAGCCCAGAAGAGCTGATCAAGCAAAGAGGATCAAGAATCGACCGAAAAGACAAGACAATGCTCCAAGGGTTCAGTTTACAAACTAAACCGGAGATTGACTGAAGCAGCTTTGATCTACTTCGCAATTGCAGAGCAAAAGCGTTTCAAAGGCTATCTGGCCAACTTCAAGCTCCGTCTATAGCTTATAAAACGAACGACAACAAGCTAACAATCCCCAGCGGAGTCGCCAATTTGTTGTGGAGGTAAATCCCCTCTGCGGACAGAGGCGATCCCTACTAGCCCAGACCGGGTCTAGCAACAATAATCAGGCTATAGCGCAGGTTCCTAATTGCAAATAAACCAACTAGCGACGAAGGCTTACTTGGAATCCAACGTAGTCGTTGTAGAAGAGGTGGCGCTCCCGTTCCTCAGCCCTGGCAGATCACGATCCCCACGATCTCCGTGATGGGACACCTGCACATGCAAGAAACAAAACAAACGCAAGCGTAAAATCCAGTAGATGCAACTATATGTCAGTCAGAAAGGACATAACTCATCATCGTAAATAACAACAAGAGTGGAACCATAACCAATAGTCGTTCATTAATAATCAATCAAAGGAAAATTACAACCATAGTTCTGACGCTGAATTCTCCTTCGGCAGGTCGCCAGCAGAACACGTCTCAAAAAGCCTGTCAGGGATGGGACAAACCTCTCTCTTTGGATCTTGACGATAGTCTCCTTGCTTGAAATTGGCCTTAAGGGAATTATGGAGGCTCTTGCAGCATAAGGCTCTTGGAAATTTGGGAACTTGAAGACTAGCTTGCAATGGAGATGGGCAAGCTTTTATAGATGGAGGAAGAGGAGTTGGGATCCCTATAATCATGGGATTGGCCCTATCATCAAGGAAGCTTCCATGAGAGGTGGCAAACCACTTCCTCTCTATGGAAATCCGTAGCCAAACCTTCCCAACTCAAGATAGATATCAGTTCCTGTATCAGTTAGGACGAAACTTCCGCTATTTATTTTTAAAAAACACCTCTCAAATTGGCTGGCGCGAGTGCGACTCTGGGACAGAGCGCCAACTGGGGCGGCCTCTTTGAAGTATTTTCCCCATTGGCGCGGGTTTTGAACTGCCTGCTCGCGCCAATGCTAAAAGGACCATTTTCAGGGTTTTTCACAAGGAGATGTCTTCAGGGCAATGAAAGCTCTTGTTCAGAGGGATGTCATGAAGGTGGTTTCAAGCCATGTCACTGCTCACAGGTCACAAAATGAGCCCTCCAATGTGCGGGACGGGGATTGCAGGGACGGTGACAAATTACTGTGTAACACCAACAGTGCACGAGTATTTGAAATCTACAAGGTATGCACGGTATATTGTTTCAATGTAATATTGGTGGCAAGGTAAGCCCTAAGGTATGATGAGAATGTCTCCTTCTCAAATGGTTCATGCATGCATATGAAACTGATTTGGATTCATGTTTCTTATGATGAAATGGTGCACTTGATATTGAACAAGTATCTTTCATAATAGCTACCTGGAAATATTGATTTCTGATATATCGGTATACTTTATGTTTGGCTAACATCTATCATTTTTGATATCTTGATCCCATGAAGAAGGCTAGCATCTTGATTCTAATAAAAGATAACTTAACACTGTTGATAATGTGTGTGATGAGCATGATGAAAGTGTGGAAAAAGGGTTGATAGTCTTGTTGTTTTGGTAAAGTTTTGTTAAATGCCCTGACTTGATGATAGAAGCGTAACAATATGATTGAATGACCTAACTTGATTCTACTGATAATGATAAGCATGGTAACCTTGATGTTATAAGTATAACAATGAGTTTGATATTCATGATTTTCTTGTTGACATTGGTAAGTTAGTAATTATGTCTTATGGTAAATTTTGATAACTTGATTAAGCTATTTAAGTGATATTGTGTTCATGATATTTGAAGTGTGATGTCACACCTGTCAGTTGCCCTTATCATGTGACTCTAACCCTTGACAAAATATTGATGTCATGATGTCATGATGAAGTAGTTGATGTTAGCATGTTATGACCATGATTGATATATGTATGACTTTATGATCTAATAGATCTGCTGATGCATGACAGTATTATAGACAGGTTGATGATCACTGAAGTAGATTCTCATTCAAAGGGAGAATCGTTCCATAAGATCCTTACTCTTATTACCATTAACATTATATGTATATTCTTTACTGTTGAAATATGACTTATGAGCATGAATAGACAAATATCTTACATGGTTGATCTGCAACAAAGTTCTGATCTGAGGAAAGAGACTTTTCACTTACTCTAAGCCTCAGTCGCACGGAAGCAGGCTTACAGGCGCCACTGTAACCTCGCATCTGCACTGAAGTAAGCTCAAGGGTGCAATTGTAGTCTCCCAACCGCACAGAGGAAGGCCTATGTGTGCGACTATGCCTTCAGGACACAAAAATGAAGTTTTGTGCATAAAATCAGATATTCTCCTAAAGGATGTCAGTCCTACAGACATGAAGCGGACAACAGAAAGTTTTATGAGCTGGGAACTTTGAATGTTTTACTATAATAAGACTAGAATTGTGTTTGCAGGTGACCAAGATATGCATAAAATATGTCATTATGATTGAACCATTGAAGTTTGTGCTACAAGAGTTTGACATGATTTGGTTGATATAGATGAGTAGTGTTTGGAGTTTTGACATAATGCTTCATAATGACTTAGAACTGTGACTTAATGATTGAGATATGTTCTGGACTATCGATCTCACTATGATAGCAAATTTGGAATTCGACTTGATGACTAATGATTTGAATTGACGACTGGTGATTTGCCTTGATAACAATGCTACATGGGCATAGTGACCTTCAGTGAGTAATATTGGTATTCGATAATGGTTATGCATTGGCCTCATTGTTCTTAGCACAATGGTTTAAGTATTGACAATTGTGAATCAGTGTGAAGTAATCTCACAATGAATGGATGGGTATGCATCTACATCTAGTTATGATCATGAGGATGACTTAATATTATTTGGGAAATGACAACTTGTTGGCATAGATAAAGTCGCATCTTGACATTTGAATGAAGTTTGGTTTGATATTGCTTATGGCATCTAGTCGGCATAACAATAGATCATGTCATGACTAGATGAGAGCTCTACCTGTCACCTGGTCTAAAGAATTTGATACTGTGATACTAATGACTTTGATATTAGTTTTGATCTGGCTTCTAAACTTTGATATTGATTTATGTAAGGTTGAGCATATTCGTTTGGAAAAGTGTTATAATTGTAGAGGGCATTGTATATGTCTGCACTGATGGTTATTTGGTGAAGCTAGAATGATGTGATGATCCAAACCTCTACTTCAAAAGTATTCCAAGGTATGATTTTGATTTTGATTTTGATTTTGGTTTTGGTTTTATATGTTGACGGCCTAGTGTTGACACGTAATGAGCTTCTGATAATCTGAATAAGAGGGGGATAGCTTCTAAAGCTCAAAATAATGAATCATGACATTATGAATTGATTTCTGAAGATGGGAAAAGAAAATCTATATTGAGAAGATATTGAAGTATTGTTGGAAAGTGGAAATGTAAATCCTTGGACACTCCATTGAATTTCAAGATGTTGTTAAGAGATATGGTTGAACTCATCTTGGCAACCGACAGTTGATTGAAGCATTGATGTTTCAATTGAACACTTGTACATATATATTGTACATAGAACCTGAGTTGATTCATTATTGAGCCGCTTCATACACAAAGAGTTGCCACTAAGCACACTTCAAAATACTTGCATGGGACGATCAATTTTGATGTGAGATATTCATCCTACAATATGTGGTTGCCTAAATGTACTGATGATGTTTGGGATTATTATTGATGAGTACATTTGGATGCTACTTTAGTATGAGATCTGCCATGATATCTTGGATGAGAGGTTTGTACCATGACCATGGTTGACTACGATGTTGCTAACATGGCTAGCTGTGAGGCAGGATGAACAAGCTCCTTAGAGAGTAGTATGATCAAGTCCTGGATATAACATATATACATTACGATGACAAAGAGTGGGATCTGATTGGTAGAGAATCCCACATATAGTTGGGACCAAGATACTTTAATATCTTGAGACAATGCAGTACAAGACAAGCTTAGGCTTGTGGTTGGCACCTCCTTGAGAGGAAGGATGAATATGGTATCCTTTTGTGATTTATATGATTATTTATGTTCTAATATGATATTTGATTTGATGCTTCGTATGAATAGGAGACAACTTCTATTGAGAAATGATGATTTCCACATACGAGTACGCTGACATGTTCATGATTTATAGAGAGCATCATTGATCGAGGACACTAAGCCAACTCTTCCTCCCCTGTTTGAGCTCCCAGGGTGTGGAATTGAGATGGAGGGCTCCTGGGGTTGAGGGAACTTTAGACAATAGGGTATCACCTCTATCTGTTAGCCATAGGATTGGAAATGTTGCTCCCTTATCTTCATAGGGTCGGAGATGTTGCTCCCCTATCTGGTCTATGCAGAATATACCCCAGCTGGCATCATACCCACAAGAAGGGCTTGTTGGGAATACCGCTCCCTGTCTAGCCAATGGGTTGAGAGTGCACTTGGGGTGTACAACCCAAGTCTATTATGATGCAGGTATTCTACCACATGACTGCTTAGATTCATCGATGGGAAGATCAACAGGCAATAGGATTGTGTTGAGATTTGCTCCGTTGTGTAGTTCCGAGTTGAGAATGAGCTCCCCGATCTGATATCAGGGTTGAGATGTGCTCCCTTGTGTGTTTGGATATCCTATTGCTCAACATGGGATGAGAGTGTCCCGTAGGACCTTCCCCACTGTCATGGACATGAGGTGAGAGTTTCCAATAAGACCTTCCTCATTGTCATTGGTTTCCAAGTTGAGATGTGCTCCCTGATGATATGCTCTCCAATGATGATGTGAATTGACTCTCTGTTGATGAGATTTCGGGTAGTAGCTCGTTGAAAGAGATTACAGGTAGTAGCCCGATGGCAGAGATATCGGGCAGTGGCCTGATCAATAAAGGGTGGTAGCTTATGCTCCCCTCCAATAACAAATTCTTCTTCTTTTAGATTCGAGAATGTTCAGCATATGAGCGGGGACAATCAAGAGATAAGCAGGAATAAGGAAAAGATGAATTAAGATGATCTGTGATGATACATGATGTTACTTGAGACTCCAGAGTGGATAGGATATCATGACAGGATGCCATGTTGATCGATGGTCAGATATTGGCAGGTGGAATTCTCCCTATTTGAGAGGGAGTGTTAAAAATATGCAACCGCGGTAAATTCCACTTTGGACAGCTCACTTGATGGAGATAATGATTGCATTGAATTCCTCTTACGAGAGGACCAAAATCGACCTAAAGATCATTCAAATCGAATAAGGGAAAGTGTATTTATGAATAAAAATCCACATGTGCATATTTGATAAGGTCAGCCCAAAAGCAAAGTGGACCCTCTTGGAAGGCTATAAATACAACTGACCTCTACCTCATTTGGACACAATCATGAGACACTCTTTTATCTTGGTTTTTGGCTCGCACAAGTCTGAGGCTCGTCTGTGGAGAAATAGGTTTGCTCTAAGGTGAAATTGCAGGGTTCGAAGCTCACATTTCAGATCTAAGGTTTTGGGCCACAATCGCAAGCACAGCACAGAAGGATCTCGACCAAAGTCTCTCCCACAGAGGCTCATGTGTGTGACTGGAGCCTTCCAGTCGCACGGACACCTCATTGTGCACGCGACTGAGAGTTAGGGTTTTCGCAGACATAGTCGCACGCTCGCCATAATTCAGATTTGGCCCCAGTCGCTCCCTCGCCAGGCTTAAGGGTGCGACTAGGCTTCTATAGTCCCTCAGATGACTCCTCCTCCATGCAACTGGGAACTAGAACTAAAAGGTGAAATCTCAGTCTTCCGAAGATTTCGCTCAGTGATCGCAGTGTTCGGTAGTTGACCGCAGAGAGTGACAATTCATTACAGGCTTCAGAATTGGGATTTTGAGTATAAGCATTGTTGGGTTCATTTAATGGATGTTGTAGTTGTTTTGTTGACTAATTTTATAGATGAAGATATGGATCATTGTACCCTTTTTGCTGAATCATTTGATGACGTTCTAATAATAAGAAGAATTTCAATCCTTTTCTTCTATTGTTCTTTTATGTTTCGCTGCATTGATGATGATCTTATTGTTCATTCTACATAATTGCATATGTTGTTCAATAATGATGTGAACTTGAATAATGTTATGATGATATGGGGTGAATGTAATGTGTTAATGAAGAAATGGAATTATCAAAGCAAAGAACAATATATCCCTAAGAAAAATTAACATCTTTAACTTCAAAAAACATCAACTAAGAACTTGCAATACTTGACACTTGTTCCCTTCATGGGAAAGCCTTGAACTCCTTTGCAAATGCAATAAAGGACTATATACACGAATGAACAATGGTTGCTTGAAAGGCATAATGCATTTGGCGAATTATGACGTGGTGGTTGCAGAGAAACTCCATGAAGTGAATCTCATGAGACATGAGATTGTCACAAGGGGTGTTGTTCATTTGATGGCAACACAGATTGGGCCCTTATGTGTGGTTTCTTGGTTTAGAGTTAAGTGCACTCTTGTATATTTGCTTTCAACTTTTATAATTGTATGTGAAATACAATTGGAGGCTTGAATGTGAATAAGATTGATAATTATATTAATGTTTGACAAATGACCACAAAAGTAAGACAATGGTACTGGAGAGTACAACCAGTATGAATACAATGTGGGAGTGCAAGCACAATTCCTAGAAAATGCCAAGAATAAGATAAAGAAATAAAAACTTACATAAGTATAATCAACAAAATATATGTATAAGACTGTGACAAAGGTGCGGTGATACAAAACATTGAGTGAGTTTGTCCAAGACTAGAAAGGTGGACAACTCAAGAAATTGTCAAGTGAGAAAGGGTCAGAGAGAGAGAGAGAGATCAGAGGACGAGACTGATGATGTCAAAGGTCTCTTGAATCTGATGACCAAGGGCGAGGGGGGTAAACAAGGCATTGGTTTGCTGTCGAATTCTTCTGGAATTATCAGGGGTTGTGTTGACAGTGTTGGATAATTTTCCAACACTAAGGGGGGATCTCCCCAGTATGAAGTCCCAATTATAGTCTATACCGTTTCAGGTAGGAGTTACATTCGGAATGATGGCCTGACTACCATTTAACTTAAAGATCTGCCTTGGTTTGAATCAACAACATAAGAGAGCAAGCACATAACTTTTGAGGCATGCAAGCAATGTTATCTTTGTGAAGAATACAATTGTAATGCGTATAAAGTACTTTCATTAACAGAGTAAAACAGAGTGATCATTTAAAAGAATAATAATAGTACCACTCTAATAAAGACACACATACATAGAAAGAATCGTTAATTACTTTGAAAAGTAGTTCTCAAAATCATAATGATCATGAAAAGCACATAAGACACATGTTTCAATTAAGATGTGTACTAAAGCCAATAAAATCGTTCATTCTCTCTTACACATATAAACACACACATATACCACAAACATCAAAAGAAAAGTCTTACAATATTTCTAATAGATGCATGAAAGTACGTCCATCTCTGAGAGCTTCAAAATATTAAGTGAAAGTGCCAAGATACACAATTACAAAGATGTCTCACGTGTTCCAATATTGTAACATGAAGCCACAACTTGCTCCTCAAAAGAATGATCTCTCTCTCCTATGCTTAGCCAGAGAAGCCAAGGCTAATAGTCTTTTGCTTGAGGCACGAGGGTCTATTTATAACAAATGAGGTGACCTTTCACCTCCCATGTGACTCTTGAGCTTCCCTATGACTTTTGGACTTCCAAGGGACTTTTCACATTCCACATGTAACCTTTGGACTTCCATACACATTTTTTTACATTTTTCATTATTTTTCAAATAAAAAACTTTATTTGACAAAATTGTGGCAAAATCCATAAAACAAAATGGACATATGTGCATTCATGTTTTGGGAAAGTGAAATTCGGCGATTGTGACATGAAGCTTTGTTGTGATATATTGATACCAAGCTCTATATTATGTTGTTATGCCTTCGACTCTTTGTGGGAGATTTGGATTGTATCCGATCTTTCCCTCCAAAGCATCTGAATATATGGTTTTGAAGCCTGATTGTACATTGTTCCACAACATGACTAGCTTCATCTGTAACTTGAATGGCTCAGCGACATATTGTAGAACAATATCTTTAGTCACCTCTAAGTCATCTCGGATGGTCACTTGTTTTATATCGTCCAAGAATTCCTCTAGCTCTTGACCGATAGCACTCTTGTGTTTCACCTCCACAAGTGCACCTATAGAAGGCACTTTGTGTACTCGCACCAAGGCTTCCAATCCATTGTGCAACCGCGTATAAGTTGACATGACGTTGGTTATATGATTGTTGAGTTGATCATAGATCTGCATATGTTTTCCCATCTCCACTCTACCCATTTCAGCATCAACCCTTCTTTTCCTAACCGACAATGCAGGTGCATTTAAGTACTTTGCACCCCATTCCTCGATCATGTCTATAGCAATATATGTTATCTTTAAGATCCTCAGATTTTCCTACGATCCTTTATGGACTTTGTACAGAGGTGCCATTGCCTTATGCAAAGTAACCATCTCTTCATATATTTGCTTCATTGTGTCTTCCAATGGCTTGAGTTCTTCAAGTATAGTCGTCGACTGTAATCCTTCTCTACTAGAACTGGTGGAAGACATCCTTTGATTTTCAACAAGGACGTGATCAATTTGTTGCTTTGCACTAGTCGATTCCTTCTCCAATTGTTCATTCTTTTGCGTCAAAAAATTTGTGTTATTCGTGGCTACTGCATTTGCTGAAGTGACTGCTTTGGGATTGATCTTGGTGTTTGACACAATAACCCTCTATGTATGTATAGAAACAGGTTGATTAGGTTCCTTTGGAAAGTACATCCTTATTTCTTGTATGATCTTGTTTTTCAACTCATCAAAGGTGAAATTGGAGATATCCATAATTCTATCATCAACTAGAGGTGGAATCCCCATTTCATTGAAAGGAAGGTGCCCACCAGTTAGAGGAGTTGAAGACAGATTGTTCAAAGGTGCTACAATTGACTCAGTGCTCTTACTCCTCTCTTCTTGGGCATCTTTCTCTTGCTTTCTCTTCAACTGAGGAGTTGAAGACAGATTGTTCAAAGGTGCTACAATTGACTCAGTGCTCTTACTCCTCTCTTCTTGGGCATCTTTCTCTTGCTTTCTCTTCAACTCAGCATTATCTTGAATGTTTGTTCCTTGTTGGGTCTCTTCTTGATGTGTATCTAGCGCATGTCTTGTGTGAGATGTTGATTTGCGGTAGCATAAGATGTGCTCTAAGTCTCAAAATTTGCAGGGAGGCTTAGGCACATGTATTCCAAAGAACCCAAAAAGGATTTTGGAAAATTCCACCCAGATTGTGTTTTATAAAAATAATTAATTTTTTTTAATGGGACCCTAAGTCTAAACTTAGGAAATTAGAATAATTGATGTATATTAATTAAAACAAAGTGTGGATCTTCTAGAAAATTCAGAGATCAAGTCAAGTTAATCTTAGTTGTTGATTAACAATTTAATCTTCGTCGTTGAAGTCTCAACGAGAAGATTATAAGAAGAACTTGATGGATCATTTGGAAACTACATCGGGAGAGAAAATCTAGAGATCGAAATTATTTAGTGAGCAATACTCAGAGAGAAAATCGATCAAGAAGATTTTTGCAGAGAGAGGCAAATATAATTGTCAGTTAGAGATTTTCCTGAGACGGGAATACATTTCAGAGATGACAGAGAGGCAGTGTAGCAGCTACGCAGAGGCAGCGTAGTAGCTTTGAGGAAGTCCGTGATTCAGCTGAGGATCAGTCAGATCCAGTGCCGGAGAGTCGGGGTGTGAGACTGAGAGAGGCCAGAGGGTCAGATCCAGCCAGCAGAAGAGCCAGCAAGCAATAGTGACACAGTCCCCACGCAAAGTGACGCAGAGACTGCGCAGAGGTAGTGGAGGGCTTGTTAGTTCAGGGTTTGGACAGTTTGGGCTTCCAGAGTTCAGTGTGAGATAATCTCACTAGCTCTTTGTCAATCAGATTCTCTGTGAGGATTTCCATCAAGGCATCCCAGATTGTATATAGAATTATTGCATAATAAGTAAACCTTCAGCTACTACACCGGTTTTGCTGCATTGGGTTTTTCCGGGGACATTGGTCCAAAAACAACAGTGTTATGTGGCTATGATTTATGCTTGCTCAGATCTTCTTTCCGCACATTTATTTTCCGCAGTTTAATTTTGTGAAGGTTGTAGTGTACGGGTTTCAGTATTTACCGTAGAAAACAATAAATAAATTGTTCAAGTAATTAACAAGTAGAAGATTTTTCATCAATTACTGCAGTAGGATTCCAGATCTAGGAATTTTCACATGGTATCAGAGGTTGTTTAGTAGTGCAGGAGGAGCAAGAGAGCAGATCCAATAGATCCAGCATTGAAGAAGAAGTCGAGGATCAAAGAGTTGCGTAAGCAGCAGATCGATCGCCCAAGTGATTGGGCAGTCCAAGCCAAGAGGGCTAGATCTGCAAGGAAATCTCTCTCTGAGTGAGCCAACAGAGAGGTAGGATTTTCTAGTTTGCAGAGTGTCGGAGACAGAGGGAGCAGCGCAGCAGATTCAACATAGATCAGCAGCTGGTGGGTCGCAATTTTCTTGTAGCAGTGGTTGTAAGCGTCAAAAGAGAGAGCAGAAGACACATTTGGGGATTTCTAACCTCAAAGAGTTTCTTGCCCAAGAAACTCTGATTTCCCGTGCAGAAGCAACGAGATCGTGAATTATTTGGCTTGCTCCAGCAAGGAATGCGTAGAGCCAATTGCGCAGAGGGTTAGAGGCAGCAAATCTACAGTGATTGGGTGAAATGGCAGCAAGTGGGTTGTGTGACCAGGAACGGTTGGAGGGTGCCTCCAACTACGTAATCTGGAAGGCAAGGATCTCCTTCCTTCTAGATGAACATGACCTCAAGACCTTTATTGACAGTGCATAGGCCAAACCGGTAGATACCCCACCATTGAGAGCCTTCAAGAAGAACATGGCTAAAGCCAAATTCTTGATCTTCGACAGAGTGAAGGATCATATTGTTTCTCACATTTTTGGCAAAGGGACAGCCAAGGAAATGTGGGATGCGTTGGCCACACTTTATCAGGGGTCTTTCGAGCAGAGGAAAATGTTTTTTGAGGAAAATATGTGCACTACCAGGATGCAGAAGGGAGAGCGCATTGATCCGTTCTTGTCTAGACTTCAGGAGAACCAAGAATAGCTGGCAGCTATGGTATCAGCTCCTCAGGCCACAGAGATGGTCAGATTGGCCCTCAATTCAGTGTCTGAAGACTCTCAGGTCTTTGTCCAGAGCATCCTAGGCAGAGAGAAGTTACCGGACTAGGAATCAATGTGGGAATATCTTCAGCAAGAAGAGATGAGGAGAGATCTACTCAAGAGCAAACTTGATCGCAGCAGTAGCAGTGGGTCGAAGCCCAAGGAGCAGGTGGAAAATGCAGCCCTTGCATCAAAGGGGCAGTAGAGACAAAAGGACATCTCTAAGATCAAGTGCTTCCGGTGCGACGAGGTGGGACATTACGCCACATAGTGTCCTCTCAAGAAGGACAAAGATAAGAAGCATGATCCGCAGGCTGCAGCTACGAAGATAGAGGAGGAATTCGCCATGATTGCCCATATATCGCCAGGGTTGCGTTGGGGTGATCTAGAGTTGTAGTTCATCAGAACTACAAATTGGGCAAGATCCTTGAGGAGTCCACCTCTCGGATCATCACCTTGCTACAGGAGCTCACATCAGAGGTAGCAGGATGGACAAGTTTCAGTTGGTGCAGAGGAGTGCAGAAGTGACAGCGCAGTAGCTAAAGAGCGCCAGAGTCTAAGCAGCACAGAGCAAGGTTGGCAGCAGTGAAAGAAGGCACAGGGTAGAGTCAGCAGCAGCACAGAGGCTTCAGAGGGACAGCGCAGAGGCTAGCAGCATTCAGATCTTCAGCACGAGAAGTATCCTACTAAACACTTACTGGGTCCCAATTTTGGATATTTTTCTGTTGCAATAAACAACAGAGTTGCAACGCAGTAGCAGTTGGCAGCAGCATGCAAGGTCAACAGCAGTGCAGTGTTGGTGGGCTGTAGTGTCAGACATCAGCAGCGCAGAGGGAGATGTTGCAAAATCAGAGTAGTACTTCAAACGTTTGTATTGCTAGAGCACATTCCTTCATAAGAGGTAGTGTCGATTTGTGGTAGCATCGAATGTGCTCTAAGTCTCAAAATTTGTAGGGATGCTTAGGCACATGTATTCCGAAGAACCCCGAAAGATTTTGGAAAATTCCACTCAGATTGTGTTTTATGGAAATAATTTATTATTTTTAATGGGACCCTAAGTCTAAACTTAAGAAATTAATATAACTAAAGGATACTAATTAAAACAGAATGTGAATATTTTAGAAAAGTCAGAGATCAAGTCAAGTTAATCTTAGTCGTTGATTAACGATTTAATCTCGGTCGTTGAAGTCTCAACGAAAATATTATAAGGACTTGATGGGTCATTTGGAAATTACATCAGGAGAGAAAATCTAGAGATCGAAATTCTTTAGTGAGCAGTGCTCAAGGAGAAAATCGATCGAGAAGATTTTTGCAGAGAGGGGCAGAGATAATTGTCGGTTGGAGATTTTCCTGAGCCAAGAATACACTAGAGAGAAGACAGAGAGCAATACGCAGAGAGGCAACGTAGCAGCTACGCAGAGCCTGCACAAAGCCAGCAGAGGAAGCATAGTAGCCTTCAGGAAGTTCGTGATTCAACTGAGGATCACTCAAATCCAGTGCAGGAGAGTCGGGGTGTGAGACCAGGAGAGGCCAAAGGGTCATATCCAGCGAGCAACAATGACGTAGTCCCCACACAGAGTCATGCAAAGACTGCGCAATGACTATGCAGAGGCAATGGCGAGCTTGTCAGTTCGGAGTTTGGCTAGTTTGGGCTTCCAGTGTGAGGTGCTCTCACTAGCTCTTTGTCAGTCAGATTCTCTGTGAGGATTGCCAGCAAGGCATCCCAGATTGTATTCAGAATTATTGCATAATAAATAAACCCTCAGCTGCTACATTGGTTTTCCCACATTGGGTTTTTGACATTGGTCCAAAAACAATGGTGTCATGTGTCTATGAATTATGCTTGCTTAGATCTTGTTTCCGCACATTTATTTTCCGCAGTTTAATTTTGTGAAGGTTGTAGTGTATGGGTTTCGGTATTTACCGTAGAAAACAGTTAATAACTTGTTCAAGTAATTAACAAGTAGAATATTTCTCATCAATTGTTGCAGTAGGATTCCAGATCTAGGAATTTTCACATGTGAAGGGCCTGCTTCTTCGCCTGGTCCAACTGCTTTAGAAGCGTTATAACAATTTTTGATCTTCTCTTCATCCTCCTAGGAGACAGAAGCATATGGACAAGTGTACCTTAGCGTTGCACAGTGTTGGTTGCATACACCTCTAGGGTCATATCAATGAAAGATCATCTCGCCGAATCTGAGGCGGTTAGTTTCTTCAATTTTTTCCTCTGCAACCTTCATATTCTTTAGTACATATGACCTTATTTACAGAAGGATGATAGGCCATGGTGACTTCTTCGACTTCTGCAATTATTGTGGCAATCTTGTGCTGGTAACCAACCTCTTGCATGACTACTTTATCAGTCATAAATTTCGAAAAAATATGTGCAACCTTATAAGCTCCGAACACCCTGATAAATGTGCCCTGAGAAGATCTGAACCAATCTACAACTTCAGCAACAGCTTCTTTGGTCTTATCAGTCATGTAAGGTGCCTCAACTTCAAATATCATCTAATATAGCACAGCAATGAAGTGCTTAGTTATCTTCTCATGCACTACCCTGTAGTTGACCTCTGACAATATCTTATAATAGGTGTGGACAGGATGTTATTGCTTGGTCCACTTCCACTCCGGACCCGAGAACTCATTTCGAGCACAAATCCCATCAAGCAAGTAGGCTGACATGTAAAACTCGAGTTGCTCACCTTGTGAAACATTTTTCTCCTTTGCAACATTCCTCTGTAATTGTTGGGTTATTAGGGAATTGAAAATCTTTCCCTCGGCAGCACATGGATAAACCACATAGACCCATCCTTCTTTAAAGAATCATGTGCTTTCACACCCATACATCCTACAACACATAACCATAAGCTATTGATATACTTTCCTCAGTGACTTTGTTCTATAAATTCCTTCAGGCTTATGGCAAAACTTGCTCGGTTCTTGCCACCATGTCTTGAGAATGTCCTTTGTAACAAACTAAGAATAACAAGCACCATAGAATTTTGAATTCAAGTATTGCTTTGGCTTTGGAAGCCTGTAATATGAATGCAAATCATGGCGCTAGTATGTGGCGAGCTCTTGTCCACTTGCACTACCGAGGATCATATTTTTAGAGTCAAGATGTTGCAATATAAACCCTATTACTTCTGTATAAGTTAAAATTGGATACCGGCTAGCAATCATATAGAATCTAGACCTTATAACATTCTCATACACTTCCCTATCCTCTAAATTTGTTGGGAACTCATCCTTGACGAATTCTTTGAATATCATCTACCATGTTAAGGTGGTGGACTTTTCCATGAAACATAAAATTGGTACTTTCGCTCTCGGGTTGTCCACAACACCTTTGATACTGCTTTAAGTGGCCTCTCTTGTTGGTCCTTTACGTGTAACTGGAGGCATAGTGTTAGTGGAAGATGACAAACTGATAGGCTCTAGATTTGTAGTACTTGGGAATTGAAATTCACTCATGGCAAATACACAATCAATCCCACAAAAACCACCAATTCTATCTTTTTTATTAAGCAAAATAGTCATTGTAAAGGGGCAGTGTGTTGGTTTTAAGCACAAGTGTACAAGCTTTAGGCAAGGGTAATCACACTAGTTACTAGAAGTGTGTTATGCGCCAGTGTTGGGAGAGGGGCTAGCTTGGGCACAAGGCGCAAGAGCTGGAGACAAAGGCTAGAGGCTTAGGCACTAAGAATGCACAGTGCCCTATCACTGAGAGAGAGCCTCTTGGTTGAGTGCAGGGCGCAATTGCAGTAGATAGAGGGTTGCATGCATTTCAACAAGAAGTGCACTATACGCTACTCAAGGCCAGGTTGGGTGCATTTCGCAAGTCCAAGGAGCAATAGGGTCAGGATTGTGATCTAGAAATGCATTATGCGCTCTTGACGAGAGACGAGCCTTTTATTGGGTGCAGGTCGCAATTTCAGAGGGCAAGGGTTTGATGGTTTACTATTTAGGAGAGTGTAATGCACTGGTGCTTAGCTTGAAGGGTTTAGAGTTGGCGCAATGCATGAAATCAAGAGTTTTCTCAGAAATCAACTAAGTGTTGGATGAGAGCAAGCAAGAGGGATCATAAGAATGGAAAAAACTTTAGCATGCACACACATATAGACAACCAAACTTGTGATTAGAATGTGAACAGTCCAAGAATACAAAGAGACACTAAAACCATCATGCAACAACTGAAGCGACACATTCAAGAGAAAAATTTCAACTTGTAACAGATGAGAGAGTTACCTAGAAGATGGTGCATTGGCGACAAAGAGTGAGAAACTAGCCTTGTGCTCCAAAAATGCGTAGAGCTCTAATGGGTGAAACACATGTGGAATGCGCTTATGGCTGAGCTCGTTATATAGGAAGGGCACACATGTGGGTATGTTAAGGTTTGAAAGAGCGCCTATCACATGTCTCTGCAACAATGAGTGCCAACTGCCAGTGAAGAGTGTGCTAGCCTTAGTGGAAGTGTGTCGCTTTGTTTTTCAAGAGTGCGTTAGGCTTGTGTTTAAAAGGTGCCCTCTACTTTTTTCATGAAGGTGCATTAGGCCTGTTTATATAAGATGCGTTGGGCTTGCCCCTAGAGAGTATGTTAGGCCTGCTTTTAGGAAATGCGCTAGGTATGTGGAAGAGAGATGCGCCAAAAAAAAAGTTGACCTACGATTGTGAAGACAAAGTATTTTGACACTTTGGGTTTTCAAGAAGGACTTGAACACTTAGAAAAACTTTGACCTACCATGAAATGACTTTGTTGACTTGAAACAACAAATCACATGATCATTACGGGGCTCCAAAATTTAAATGAAGGAAAAATTTTGGAGGGTGTTGTAGCATCTACAGCAGGCTGCAAATGTATGATCATGGTGTGAATGTATGAGTGAGGAATACTCATAGCATCTAAGGTCAACATAAGGAAACTCTGAATGGATCTCTTGTTCTTCCTCTAGGTCTACGACGTAGTATAACGAGCAGGAGGTGCTCCACTCTGAATCTCTTTGGAGTTTATCTCTCTAACACTCTAAGATGTGTAGTCTGACATATGGACCAATACCTCCAAACTGCCAAGAGGGTGAGGCTGAGGAGAAACCCAGGGTCTCACCATTATGTTGCCCAGTGCACTTTGTAAATTGTAATTCAACCTGTCATTTGTTGCTTCTATCTGACAGACCAATAGGGAAGTATAAGATGATTGGTATGGTCATCCCAGGGTGGGGCATTGAGTGCAAGAGCTTAAATTTGTAGCTAAATATCTCTAGAATGAAGAGGGTTAAGCATCTTTCGTCCTGATACCAAAAGAAAGTAGAGATGAAGCCCGCCCAAATCCTATAGAGGTAGTGATAGCATCCTTTGATCTCACAATATAGGGGTCACCAAAAAAATAGCCAGACCTCCATCTCTGACTCCTAAACGTGGCATACCTGGCAGATCCTATTAGATCGTGGCATAAGATGATTTGTATTTATCTAGTGTCGATGGGAGCTGACCCAAAGTTGTCCTAAAGCAATCCCAAGTGAGTGCATCCAAGTAATAGGGAAGCAGATGATGATGCAATCCAACAGCTTAAAAAGTGCTCTAGGTAGAAGGACATCTATGAGCCCAGGCTTGTCAGAGTTGAGATCCAAATGACCCGAATCTACAATCTATAGATATCCTCTCTAATAGCCCAATTCAATACCTATCTAGTCAAAAAATATGGCTCAACGCATCAAGGGAGAATTTGAACAGGAGAAGGCACTTTGGGGAGATTGTAATCGATTGAAGAACCAAGACACCTCTAAGAACCAACCTCGAGCACGACATGTGGGAGGATCTGAAATGAGAGCCTCTAAGGAGCAAAATGCAAAATAGGGATACATCTCTCTCCTAGTGGCAAAGTCTCTGAGAGATCAAACTCTATGAAGGAAAGAAACCAAACAGAAAATGACCTCAAGTCAAAAAATATGGACATCAAACTTTGCCTAAATGATGGGTTGTGAAACGTCTACTTACATCAAATGATGTGTCTGAGAAGTAAGGTCTATACTCTTTCCAACCTATGCCAATCTGTTTGCAACAAGCTTGTTCCCCATATCTCAAATCCATAAAGAATTATGGATCTAATAATCACCTCCATGAGATAGAGTTTGATCAAGACGTCCTGAGAGTACCCCTGGAAGCACTATCTCTCGATGAGGACCAGGGAATCATACCCTTTACTAAGTCAACGCTAGAGGGCCAATCGCAAACCAAAGCAAGATCTCATGAACTGTACTACTAGGTAGGTGTAAGTTTTTGTGATCTCAGTCTTTATCCCTCAGTAGTAGAAATGTAAGTCTATAAGAAAGCTCTTCAATGAATTGAAGATATAATCCTTGGTTTTACCCAAGTTGACCATCAACTATTGAAGGTCACAAAAACTATCCAGTGTGTCGATCTATCTTTGTATGCCCTTGAGAGTAGAAGCCAACAAGATCAATTCATTAGCGAATAAGAGCTAGGAAATCAACACCCGATGTAGAAGACAGCCATCCCCCTCTTCGATATTCTCATGGAGGGAAGACTAACTCATCAATATAGACCCCAAAGAGGATCTATGAGAGGTGTGCCTTTGTTTTACCTTGATAGTACTCTAGATGAAGTAGGAATGGCCTAATGCCATTCTAAGGCATCCTAAAGCTAACTCATATAGTCTCATAATGGTTTTCAGTAGGGTCTCAGATATGCCAATGTTGTAGAGTATCTGGAATAATGCCTCCCTCAGTGTTCTATCAAACGTTTTCAGAAGGTCTATAAAACAATTGTGAATCTTAGAAGAGCAATGATGCTCCTCCTCAATAATGGTTCAGAGTGTGAAGATGTGATCAATTGTTTGGTAGTTGGGGTGGAAACTTGCTTGTCCTCTTAACCTGAGATGACGGTTCTCCAAGTCCTCACAAAGCCACTAGTGTAAGACTAAGGCATGGAGTTTGAAAAATGTACGGCACGTTGTTATAGTTGAATAATTGTTTGGATCGTAACTTCTCTCTAAATTGTAGATCTAATGAATAATGTGTCTAGTCCAAGAGGGGGAGATGCTTGAACATACACATGATTAAATAAAATTGCAATATGGGAATCAAGGGACTAGACACCATGCTTAAGAAATTTAGCCTAGAGCACTTCCTCGTCAGGTGCTCTATAGGTACACAGCTCTAACTACTCTCCTAATGTCCTGCTCAGAGAAAAGGTGGCAAGCAGGGGGAGGAGGAGACATAGGTGGGAGGTTATCCAACAATATCATGAAGGGAGGTGGTGTGGGAGAACATGGTCTAGGAGTCAAGGTTAGGTGAAATGATATGGGATCTAGGAAAAAGGGCATACCAAAAGGTTTTTGAGGATTGGTTGACGGCATTACAAAGTTCTTGTCTTGGAGAGAAATGCTTGTTTTTTACAACAAAGGAGGTTACGATATGTTTTGTGGAGGTCAAGGGAGGGAGATCGGTCGTGTGTGAGGTGCGATGAAGTTGTTTGTGGAGGGATTTTCATTTCATCAAACCATCGATTTATGGGGCAAGAGCCAAGAGTAGGTTTATGGGTGTGATGATGAGTAGAGTACGAGTAGGAGTCAAGGGCTACTTCCACAACAATCGAGGAAAATATCTCATATTTGGCTTTGGTTGTGTCCAGTGACCTAGAGTGGGAAATGGGGGGGAAGCAACTCCTTAGGAAAGTGGTTTAAGATGCAATGTAATCCCTATAAAAAAGGAAGGTAGTGCAGGGGGTGACGAGCTAGGTTGGGGGTTGGGGATGGGGGGAGAGGAAGTAGAGAGGGAGAAGGTGAGGAGGTCGTGGGTTGTCAAGGAAATGCAAGAAACTGAAAGGCGCTAAATATGTGGAAGAAGGTTATGGTTGGCCAGGACATAGTCAAACATAGTGGCCCCCCATTATGGAGGAAGCAAGTAGAGGCTCCTGAACCATGAAAACAAGGGAGCCTGCTTAGGATTAGTAAGCCATGGTATTCACCCAACCGCAAGAGTTGTCTCTCAGATCCTGTAAGTGGTCAATTCCTATCTTGCAAACTCTTATGAAGACCAACAAATTCTAGCTCTAACTCTGGGAGGAAAAATGTCTCCTTAACTCTATTATGAATGGTGTGAGCATTGAAGTCACAGAGAAGAATGACCTCCCCAAAAGTGAGTAGTGGGAGATGTCTGCATAGAGATCAAGAAAAGAGTCTCCCTCAAACTCCCTATGTAGTGCAAAGTGCAATGACACTAGGGGGAAGTAGCGAACTGCAATGAGGTTATCTAGAAGAAGGAAATTGTTATGATGGAACTGAACCCACAAAAATATGCCATGCTCATCTATGAAACCAAAATAACCCTACTTTGGAGGCAGTCTCGTATAAGACATGCCACCCTCAGTCTCTCTAACATTTTCAAACCAAGTCTCTTGTTGACATGACAACGCCTAATGGTACCCATAGATCAAAAGTGGCATCTACATGGGGGTGGGGTGGTTTGTGTCTATGTGAGGAAAACAAGGTCGTGGGACCCAACTGCATCATGAAATGTAGCTAGTGCAGACTAACAATTCCAACAACCAATGGAGATGGTGGGTCATCTCCCCTAACATACACCCTCGTTGAATGAGATCGTCATTTGGCCTAAGTGCAAGAGTATCTCAAAGGCACTGAAGCATGAATGATGCCTTGAGATAATGAATAACTAGCCACTTCCCTTATTTTCGTGCAAGTATGACATGATCCCTAGATAACTTGTTATGCTTGTTAGGAGTTGGTGAGGTTGGGATCAAGAAAGATCCTCTGTGTGGGATGGAGAGAAGTCAGTCTTCTTGTAGCCTAGAGGGCTCTGAGTCAATCTTCAAGTTTTTGAAGAAAGAGGAAGAGCACGAAGTTGGGGCCTATACATGTGTGCACAAGGGTGATGTCTTTTAGATCCAAAGTGTCATGAACGATAGAGGTGGTTATTTGTAGGGGGCTGATGAGGACACAGGAAGGGGAAGCCTGCAAACTCTTAAATTAAACTCACAAGCTTAGTGGAGGCATTCATGGTTCAATTTTTCCTATACCATTCCTTTCACCACGATGGACAAGGGAGGTTGTTCCCTTTCCCGTACTACTTCAACCCAAGAATTAAGAGTTTGTTGTTGCATTTTTGTCACCTATTTAAAAATGGCTTGTTGTGTTATCATCTTTACCTGTAGATTTTTCATGTTCGAAATTTCTTTTTCGAGTGGGAGGGAATCCTCAATTAGATTTTGTAATTGTGATTTTTCTTGTGTTTACATTTCAGAAAATAGTTGCTCCAGGTCTATTCTGCATGAAGTTGTTCGTTTTCATTTTCAAGGAACTCCACCCTCCACAACAAATTTTGGACTTGGGAAGTCCAAAATGAAAAGTGTTGCTCCACAGTAGTAATAGCAGTGCGGCTATAGACTTGCCCCTAGATGTTATCACAATTATCGAGGGTTGAATCGTTCTCCAGCAATGATGAAGGTAGGGGTTCCTACATTCAATACTCAACCTAGCTCAGAAGAACGAAACCACATCCACTACCACAATTCAATTCTGACCATGGTTGTTGCTCAATCGTGATTTCTCTTCACCATCATGGCTCGACAAAGTTCTCTTCTACTAACCCTCATGGCTCCACCACAACAAGGAGCTCGTACAAGGCAACTAAACAAAAATCCAACCAAAATCATGCACACAACTCAAAACCTACGGGTTCTCACTCTTGTTTGCAACACCTCCTACCTGCAATGCTAAGGGTCACACCCAACCAAACCTATTCACACCTCCTCCTGCTCATGGCGCTCAACCCCTACCAAAACATCACCAAATCTATTCACAGCTTCTCTTGTTCATGGGTCCCTGCCCAATCCTTGCAGCTTGGCAGGCTTCCCTAACTCTCTACTAACCCTCATGGCTCAACCACAACGACAAGCTCTATATTTTTTAGTGGCTCCTCCTATTCAGAACTCCCTGCTCAAAACTCGAAGCTCTACAAGTTTCTCATCCTCTACTAACCCACGCAATTCGACCATGACCACGAGCTTGACTAAAATTTTGACAAGAAAGAGAGGGAACAAACTTGAAATATATCCTTATATAGTCCACGAAACCCTATCAATAATGCAACAATGATGCTATAAATATTCAATTTTTTCCAGATGATAGCATGATGAGAATGATGATGATACCAAACCCTAGACATCAAATTTTTAAAGCATGAAATTGCTTCTCAATACAAATAGTTGGCCAAGGAAATCGCAATGTCAATGTTTGTATATAAATATTCTTGTGGTAAAAAAACAACCCAATCACTTTTTTATTTTGTCTTGTTGTATTAGTTTGTTGACACAGGGCTAAGGGCATTACACATTCCTCTTTCCATTTGGAAATTAAGGTTTGAATGGCAATTAAACCTACAAGGCAATCATCTCTTGGGATCCATCCCACTTCATGCTTTCCAGTGTTATGTTTACAAGTGTTGTGCATGGACGATAATACATTTACAGAAAGCATTCTTGCATCTTTAAGTCATTATCATCTTTGAAAGCTTTCTCTATGGGAATAAACATGTTGGTTGGAGGAATTTCAAAGGCTTCAATTGCTTCATTTAATCAAAGCAATATTCAATTTAATTATTTAGTCACCTTTCCCAACAACAACCCAAGCAAAGCATTTCCATGACAATATCTATAAGACTAAGCCATAGCATTATACAACTTAATTGCTAAATATTTTTTTCTAACACAAACCTAGTAAAGCCTTGTCGGAACAACATCTATAGGACTAATACGTTCATCACAATATTCCAAATCCCAAATACTCAACCAACGAAGATGATGAACTCAAAGATTTTATGCAAATAAACAAGTAATAATAGAACTAATTTACAAAGTTGGTAGTTATTGTATACTTGTCCTTTCTATGCACTATTGCTATCGCTGGTTTGCATTTGATTTTATGATTGAATTTATTTGAAAAGAAATCCCACTGAATTAACAATGGGTGTTTGTCCTTTCCATGAATCATTGTTATGGCTGGCATGTAGCTGGTTTGATGATTGAATTTAGTTGAAATGAATCCAATTACATTGCCTACAACTCATCAGAATTATATAGATGTTATGTACACACATGTTTTCATGTTCTATATTAAGCCTTGTACATGCATGCACAGTTCATGCAAAGGTCTCTATAGTGCATGGATGCCTGAGGGAGGAATAATGGTGGGTTTGCGTGGGTAATGGTAAAATTCTAACTTGGAGGTAAGGCTCATGACAAATTTCTTACCAATATAATAAGTAGGAGTTGGAGGCACTAACTAGTAAGGATATTCACCATGAGCATGTGCAATTATGACATTTTATGGTCACTAGTGAACTAATATTAGTTACCAAGTAGGGATGAGTTAAAGTGGAGATAACCATGAGAATAGTTTCCTATGGTAAGCTTGTAGAAATCATAATTTTGTCCCAAATGACAAAGCTACCAACCTTAGAGTTACATTGCACAGGATCAAAATTAGAGATAGATCAATAAAAGACCTCCCCAGAAACCAATGGAAAGAGTAAAGATTAAAGAATGCTCACTTCTTTATATGAAAGAGACAGAATTGGACCCCAAAACGTTATTGAAAAGCTTATGGTACTATTACCGTCAAGTTTATCAATCTCAAGGCATGCTTGTACCCCTTTCCATTGCCACCAAAACCTGGGCCTAAACTTGTATTAAGTTGGTAACACATAATTAAAATAATAATTGAAATATTGAGATAATGAAAGTTGACTGATAATTTACAACTTATTTCACCAATGAAAGATTTAAAACCATTGTGAATAAATATTGATTTTCTAGAATGGGAAATTTTTACTAAGAGGAAACAACATGTTAAGACTACCTTTGGCCCGTTTTAAGCATAAATCTTGTTACATTTTTTTTGGAATCTCGTTACATATCTAGTTAAAGAAATAAATGCTTTACTTCTATACTAATTCTTTTTATCAATAGTAATGATCATTATTATTTTAAATAAAAATAAAATTTAGTTAATTTATGATTTTTGTTAATTTTAACCAATTGAGATATATGAGATAAATGGAGTTTTTTTATATTTATTATGGATTAATAATATTTAATTTTTATATTTATCTTAATTTTATTAACCCTACACTAATTTTATTATAGTTTTTAAATTGTAACATTTAAATTAAATTCTCCATTGGTAGTGATTGTTTGAACTGGAGGGAACATTACTAGGCATGATCATGTGCAAGTCATGCCATTTGGTATCAACTGCACTGAGAGTGAAGAAGAATGTCGGGCTTCCAATTTGTGTGATCATGTCAGTTAGTTCACACCGTCACTTGTTCCAGAAAGATCGTGTTCCTCGTAGGCCTGAGCCGAATCGCATGACTTGTTCAGGAAACAGAACACAAGCTTTTCTGATTTCAGCAAATCCCACAAGAATATATATGAACTGTAGGTATAATATTCCAGCAAATTTATAGGTATGAGATCGCTGAAATTATGCCTATACTAGTCAGCAAACCAACCAAAATTTTTTAGTGTTGTAATATGATTTACAACCATTACTCAAAGGAATATATCATAACCACATGAATGGATGAAACACTAGAAGTGTGATGACATTGAACCACCAGCAATAAAACAATGAATTAAAGCCCAACGTGGATGACTCTTGCTAATGAAAATGGTTTAAAGTTTCCACATAAATACACCAACAATTTGAGGGCTAGTTAACTCTCAACAATTAACAAATTAGTAAATAGAATGCCCAATCAAATAACGGCTAGCTGTGCATTCAGTTATGAATGTTAATTAAATAATTTTATTATAATATTTAAAAAATAATTATATTCAAATATACAAAATTATTTAATATGAAAAACTATATTTTAAGATATCATCAATCTAATATTTGATTTTGTAGTGAATTTAAAAATAAATTATTTTATTAAAAAATTAAATTTCAATAAAACCTTCTGCTATCAAAGTATATGAGTAAAGCATCTTATTTTCTCATGAACTATATCTAATTAAAAAAAAATATCTGTGAGGCAAATCTCACATGGAATTGTAATATTCTAATATTATACACAACCGTGTACTCAACTTATTCTTAAATACAAGAATCAGGGACACATACATACTGTTTTTTTTCAAAATGTATGTTTGGGCATATTAATTGCTACAAAGAAGTGATAGTAACTTGTTGTACCTAAGTTGAAATATTGTAATTAAGTAGTGAGTACCTGATCAATTGTATCGAAAATCTTAAGAGTTTTGGTCCAAGTTGTAAAAGTTTTGATTTCCCTACGTGTTATGGTAATCCCTATTGAGTCATGTTTACATGCATTAGTGTGGTGGCACATGTAATTATGTAGCGTGTATCCTCTTATGTATAGAGATGATGTGACATTAAGTTATGGAATAGACCAATTGAATAGATACAAGGATAACATGTGTACTTATATGCTAGTTTGATGTGGAATCAACAAAGTTGAGTCTTTGATCAAGGGGGGAAGTGAGATGTATTGGATTTTATATCGGCATCAAAAGTCAGTTTTATGTAGAACTTGAAGCCCAAGTGACGACAGTACATCCGAATGAAAAACAAAAACATAAGCAAGTAGGAATGATGAGATTACAGTAGAGAAAGGAAGGACTTCGATGTGATCCAAACTGCAACAAAGAAGAAAAGATGGTGACAGTGCATATGGAAGTCATATGTTAGCAACAAAAGAAAAGTAATGAAGAAGGAAAAACAAGGTAAATATTGTGAGTTGTGTGGAATAATAAAAAAATCAATACCATATAATAATGTGAGTCACACATTGTATTTGTAAATTCTATGGTCACACATTGTATTTGTAAATTCTATGGAGATCGTTTGACTTGAGAATATTTATGTAACTAGTAACTCCATGAGTGGAGTTTACAATTATATGTATGTGAGTCAATGAAGAATGTATACCCCAAAAAACATTATTATATTGAAAAATTATTGGTGCTCTAATACCAAATTAAAAAAAAGGAATACAAGATAGACAAATTCTCTGGAAGAGAGATTTTATCAGAAGTTGTCCATACATAATAGTATCCCATGTTTATAGCAATAGGATAACTTATTACAAAATGGAATGATAATGACATATATGTGGTTACAACTCACACTTATTGGAAAGCAATACTCTCTACAAAAATATGCATTGTAACAATGCATTTCTCTCATTAAATCTAATACATACATTGAGAAATTATAATCTACTTCTCTAACTTGAAAATTTTCCATTATTGAAAAGAAAATCTAAGTTATAACTACTCATCCAAGTTTTAAATTTATCTATTATTCAAGAAAAATATTACAACATTAAAGATTTTTAAAATTATGATCTAAAAGTTTTCTGCTTCTTTTTTCAAAAAAAAATTCATAGTATTTCATAGTAAAAAACATAATTTCCTTAGAGTTTAAAGTTTTTCTATTTTCTTTTACTAACTAATAAAAATGAGATTCTTCAATATTTTTTTAATTTAATTATTTGACACCTAATCCGCTAAGAGTTGGTGTGGAATGTGAAAAGTCGATGGAGTCCAAGAGACCACTTGGAATATGGAAACCAAGAGTCATTCGCATGTATTATAAATGTATATGTCATGAAACTATACTATCAGACCTACATTGCTCAGAAACACTATTTTGGTCAGCTTTTCAGCGCACATATAAATTATATTTCCATGAGCACTTATCAGTCCTTAACGTTTCAAAACATGACAATGCCTACCATGAGAATACCCGTATTATATATCAATCATGTCTGAGGTCATTGCACTCGCTCTGCTCTGCCATTGCTCAGAACTTATGTCTGTGCTCTATCAGTGATCATCCACCTTCCTTCTGTAAAAGGGGATTGATGAAAGAAAATCGAATGTGAGGTAGTCAGGAGAGGTTATTTCCAACAATTAGAGCAATCATATTGATACAAAGCATTTCCAATTAAGGATCTACAAATGAAGAAAGGTTGTGTGTTCTTGAATTCCTCAACGCTTTCTCTCCGTGATGCGACCATTTCACCATTTCTGTGTTATCAGACTTGTTCATCTGACCCTATATATGTGTGTTAGGCACTATAAACCCTAGCTCTATGCATCTTGAAATCTTTGCTCAATTTTCTATGTGCTGGAGTACTCTATCTGAGCCCCAAATACGATCCTCTCTCCTGTAGTCTCCTGGAATCCAACTCAAGACTATTTTTGTCAGACTTGGAGCTCGATTCAAACTGAGATGCAATCGACTCAATTCTCCTCCATTACCCATCATCCACACTAAATATCTGGCCAAATTGATTCCCAGGCCAATTGTTAGAAGTGTCATTTCCCATGGTGGAGGTGAGTTTGTTCTACAGATCTGATTTTTGAAAAAATACAAAAGACTTGTTGGAAGCCCTATTACTTATATAGACCAAGGGCTTGTTTCATCCTGGAGAAATAGGAAGCGAAGTTTTCCCTCCTATATGGGCCTTCTAAACGAGAATCAACACGGGAATAGGGAGATAGACCTGTTATGCGCAAGTGATGATCAAATAGAGTTGCTTTTGAACACTTTACAAGCTTATGGTGGTCAGATAGTTGCAAAGTTAACTCGAAATGTGTGTAGCTTACAGTGTAGGCAAAGTCCAAATCTCGATTCCTTCACAGTTGGACTAAGCTGGATTGTTGTGTTGGAAATTATTTGGATGAGCGGTTTCTTTCACACTACAATTCCTCCATGAGGTGTATGATGGTTACTTATTAAATTTAAGAAAGCTATTAATTTTCCTACAATGGATCCAAAGAACATGAACCTCCATCGACATTGTTTTTAGCAACAATTGTTTGTCGCGAAGGATATATACAACACATTGGTTTCTGTGTGTACATGTTGTTTGACCAGTTATTTGGAATATACATTGAATTCTTATCATTATTAAAGTCTCTTCATCTTCTGATGGTTGTGCAAGGAGTTGAGAGATATTAATGACATTTTTTGAAATCACCAGACAAAGTTGTGTAGGTAACAGAGAGTTTTTTGCGGTGGTATCACCATTTATACGTGTGCTTTTGCGTTGAACCTACGTTGAATCACAGTTTGAAGTGCATTGAAGGTCGATCCCTTTGTGTTTTATTGTATGTGTGAGTCATAGGGTTCGGTATGTTGGTCAATGGAATATAAAAGTTTGGAACAATAAATTATATTGAGCGCTTGTATATAATGTAAGTGAAATGCATGTTGTTGGTGCTCTCCATATGCGTTGGAATTGGTCCATATATGATGAGTTGATGGTTCATGTGTGGTGAAAAATTTAAGCCATATAGGTTGCCAAAGCTCCAACGTTGATTATTATATGTGTTGAATTATATGTGCATTGTTTAAGAGGGTCTTCCATTATTAACAATCGGTCGATGCTGCAACTGTAATTGCTTATATAAGTCATTGGTTCATATTATATGTTGGTTAGTGCTTTTCATATGCATTGGTTGAAGCTAGACTATGACATTGTCAACGCACAGGACTGCTATATAGACAACTCAGATTGAGAGCGATGTTTGGTGTATTTTCTATAAAATACATATTTTCATTTGTTGAGCCTTTATTTTTGCAAAAAAATTGGTTGATGGAGTATTGGAGTTACTGAATACTCTAATGCATTCTACTGTCGACAATACAGTTATGATTGACAAAGACATTCTTAGATACATTCAAACCTGTATGCAAAATGCACAACAGAAGATAAAATTTTTGCAGCTTGAATCTTAGCTACAACAAGAGGAGCTACAACATTGTAGTTGCCATTCTGAACTTGTTTTTGTTCAGAACAATCCCTTTTTTGAGTCGGAAGTTGACTCCCATCAACATGTAGAAAGTTGAAACTAATCAAGACAGTAAAGTTGAGGTTGATTCAAGAGCATATTTGCATGCAGAAACATAAATTCATCCTGCACTTCCCAAATCCATCATTAAACCTTGGGAAGAGCTTATCCACAACAAGCATAAAACCAGTCTTGGTTATGACAAGGATGTGTCCTTTCATATTCCAGACTATTCCAAGTCAATCCAATTTCAAAGTGTTGGATTTCTTAAGGACAACTCATACTCACCTGCTCCTCCTCCACAGCAGATTGTTAAATGCCAACATTGTGACAGAGTTGGCCATGTGAAAGATTATTGTTTTGAGCTTCATCCATGTGAGCATTGTGGCCAGCACAATCATCGTTCAAACAGATGGTTCAGAAATAAGCCTCTTGCAAGAACAAAGATTCACCTTGAATGGAACGCATCTTGGCAATGGGATTCAACAACCAAGAAGATATTTCGCTCGTATCACAGAATGTGTTCTCAAGTTTTGAAAAGTATTGCAGTTAAGTTTCCTTCATCTTCTCACCTTGTATCTGACACGGGGGGAATTGAGGGTCATCTACAAGTTTCAAAGATAAATCAAGTAAGCCTGAGACGCAACTTGAACCTGCTACCCGAGCCTACAGCCAGAGAAATCCATACCCAGATTCAGAGTTGTAGCCAGAGAGAGAGACGCCCCTAAACATGCCTTTGGTTGATGACGTTCCTTAAACCACCACAGGTTGTAGACCTCTCTTTTTCCACGTTGAAGGTCTCCCTCTTCAAAGCATTAAGGAGCACTTCCTCTAGCAGAAGACTCCAACTTCTTGCTAGATTTGGAATAATTCTGGGAATCGCACCAAGCATTCATTTGGTTGGTAACCTTCCTTAAACCACCGTAGGTTGAAGATCTCCCTTTTTCCAGGTTTAAGGTGTCCATCTTCGAAACATTAAGGAGCACTTCCATTAACATAAGACTTCGACTTCTTACCAGATTTGAAAGAGTTCTCGGAACTGCACTAAACGTTCCCCATAAAAGGTCAAAATTATATAATTTTATATATAACTGACTTTGTATTACTTAAAAATTTTACTATAATTTTGTTTTAATAAGTAGCGTAATATTTTACATTAATCCAATTTATGTATTTTTAATTATCAAAATTAATTGCTAGACCATGTAATTGGTGAAAAAAGTTTGTTATTCCCTTGTAATAGCTTTCCTAACCTTTTGATTAGCCATCACGACTTCTCTCGACTTTATACACTACACCCATGAGACCAATCCTCAAAAACATTGTTGTGCCTTTACGAATTTTGGAGAGGAATGTGTATCGATGAGCATAGGAGAGGTACGAAGTGCGAGGAGTTGGAAAACGATGATTCAATCTTCTTCTCTTTTGCTCAACTTCTCTTTTCCATGAAGAGCTACCTTGGCAGTCGTCCTATTTAACTAAAGCTAATGCTTCTTGCATAGAGACTTGGTTGGCATGGCATTGCTTATGTTTTCCGTTAAAGCTTTTACATCACAAATCATATATCTCCATGTTTTTGCAATATTCCGAATTCCTGTACGAATTTGAAGATGCTGAAAAGTTCGATCCTAAGACTTTTTAGTCATCTGGAGGCCATACAGTGCAAAAATCTAGGATAGTGTGACTCTCATTTTTCTCCTTTCCTTTTTTAAATTATATTCGTATTTTTCTTTTTTTTAATTATTCTTTTACTTGTGTTTATAAATTTCTTTAATATTAGTTAATCTCATTATAAGTTCACACTTTTATTGAAATATTTAATTTGTATAAAAAAAATTATATTTATTCTTATTTATTTATATTTATTTATTAGAATTAAACTAAAACATAAATTGTGTACTTTCAATCTTTCAGATTCATCAACAAAAATAAACAATGTACTTCGTATTACATTAATATATAATTTCTAACAGAGTCTCTAGAATATTCGTTACTTGTACATGTCCCTATTTTAAAATTTAATCAAAAAATACTATGAGAATTAAAGGAGATATAGTGTTCACTTCTTACACGTACATGTCCCTATTTAAAATTTAACCAAAAATACCAATGTTCCACCGAGTTTCCAGGACAGGGAAACACAAGAGTGAGGATACGCACAAGGGGAGCATATATAAGCAACCGCAAAATTTAGGGAAATTTTGGAGAAACTGGGGGACATCAAATTCATAAAAATTATAAAATTATAAAAAATTTAATATATAAAAATCAAAAAACCAAATCCCAAAAATATGTAAATAACTAAGTTAGTAAATAGTAAATCTTAATAATTATAAAATGTACATCTAAATATGAACATCATATTCATATTCGACTATTATGAATCACAATTATCATTTGACATTTCAGCTATCATCAATGTAAAATTGTAAATCTAAAAGTAAATTACCAAATTGAATCCATCATTTGACATTATGCAATGTTCCATCTAAATTCATCATTTGGAAAATGGGCATTAATATTATGTAAGGTACATCTAAATTAAATTAATCATTTGACAATTGAAGTTACACAATGCACATCGAAAGTAAATTCATCATATGACAATGACATTATGCTGAAGAAAAAAATAGCCATAGAATACTAAACTAAAAGTAAACATAGAAAGCAGTGAAATACTAGTAAATTTCTCAAAAAGAACTAAATAATAAATCGCAGCTCCAATCCGGTGGCTCCAAGTCACAAAATGAAAATTGCAACTCCAATCCGACAGCTCCAAGTCACAAAATGAAAATTGCAGTGCCAAATGTCTCAGGGCCCCAGTCGATGGTAAATCTGAATCACAACAAATTGCAGATGGAAAATGTTGCGCAGTGGCAGTAGGAAAATCTCGAGCGGCAAGGTAAAATGTTGAGCGACAGTAGAAGGAAAATGTTGGACGGTAAGGTAAAATCTAAGGGTTAATGAGAAATGAATGAGAAATGTGAATGATTATGTTTTAAAGTTTTAATTTATCCTTTAGTTGTTATTTTCATTTTTTTAAATTATATTAATATTTGTAATACTTTATGTTTTTAATTGTTATTGACAAAAAAAATTCGGGGGATGCGGGGGACACTTTTTGTCACCAGGAAAAAGTCCCCCCCAGAGTTTCCCTAAGTTTCCCCAAAAAAAGGAGATGTGGGAAAACTTTTCCCCAAGAGTTTCCTCGTCCCAGAAGCGTGGGGGAGCGGGGAAGCGCGTCCCCCACCCTGGGGGCATGTCCCCGTGGAACACTGAAAAAAACTGTGAGAATTAAAGTAATATGGCGTTCATCACATGAACATTGAAACATTGCCCGCAACATTTGGAAAACTACCAAAATTACCGTGATCCTTGAAATATTGCCCTAACATTTGGAGAATTACCAAAAGTTACTATAACAACGCTCCATAGATAAAGCATTAACCACATGAACATTGAAACATAATTTAATGAGTGGACTATTCTTTCACCTGTGTTGTCAACTTCAATTAAAATAAGAAAATTTCAGATCTACCTCCTCTCACAATTTTAGGGTGGCCGGAGAAAGAATATCTATATCTATATATATATATATATGATGAAGCTCAGCACATATGGCCAGAGAATCATCAGCACATATGGCCGGAGAAGAAAGAAAGATATATATATATATATATATATATATATATATATATATATATATGAACTTCACCACATGAAATGCATGGATAACATGAAAGTCGTTGATATCATGGAAGTCATATGGAATGGTGAAAAGTATATTCCTAATTTGCAACAAAGACTAGAAGAGCAGACGAGGTACTCTCTATAAATATGATATAAGCATATTCAACAGCATAGAAGAATTCACAGCAATCTCCATACATTCATACATCATTTTATGGTATGCAAATTAGCAGGAGAAGAAGAGAATCATGGGTTGCAATAGCACAAAATTGGGTTTGATGTCTCTCCTTCAGCTCGGTCCATTCAATTAATCACACAGGTATGGATAATGTGATATATTCGTAATTTTTTCCGTGGCCTGCCTAGAGCGCAATGAATTGGTGCTTGTGTCAGCTCACACCTCTACCGGGAAGACGACCGTGATCGAGTATGCCATTGCCATGGCCTTCAGGGATGTAATATCCCCAACGGGAAATAAACAGTAATACACAGCAAAACAACAAGCAGCTATATAGAACAAAATGCCGGAACTAGAATATGGAACAAATACACATAAAATACCAGAACGCTAAGCCATTTTATTAATCTGAGAATACATGTATATGGGTACAAGAGATAATCAGAATGAGTGCACCTATCCTTGCTCTAGGCAAATGGAGACCCTCTCAGAATAAGAAATGGCTACAACAGAGACTGCGTCCTAGCTGCTGGAGAAAACTGCCGTAGAAAACTGCTGCTGCAATGTACTGGAACTAGGGGCTGATCCCCACACTGGAATGAGCTGAAAATCGGAAGGCTAGTTGTACTCAACCCTCCGGACAAAACCCAGAAACCGTGAAGCAAGTGCTCCACCTCCGAAAATCCACCAAATAAACCCTCCTCAGTGAAAACGCTGTCTCTCCCAGGAACAACGCAGAAGCCCAAGAAATACGCTGGAAAAGGGGCCCAAAACTCTCCTGCAAGACCTCCGGCTGAAACAACAACCTCCCAATGCTGAAAGACGCTGAAACCACCACCAAATCACCTCACAACAACGCTGCACAACAATGACTGCGTCCTCCCTGCTGAAACTGCGTCCTCTCTCCTGGACTGCGCAGTCACTCCAAGGGGCCAGCTCCTCTACAAACGTCCACCCAAAATCCACTGCAAATCACCTACAGAAACTGAAGGAAATACCTTGCTCGAGCAGGCACTCGAAGTCCCCTGGAGCCAAGGGCGAGATCTCCTTCCGGAGACACTCAGTTCGCACTAAACAGTGCTGCAGACCGACTAAACAACCGGCGTGCTGAAGTAGACAGAAGTCTAGCTCTCAATATCAATAACATATCAATAATGCCAAATGGAGTGAAAACCCCACCTTTTATAGTGCTAGCTCCCTCAAAAGCCCTAACTGCGTCCTTGACCTCCTCCTTGACCTGCGCAGTTGCCTTAGGAGCCTTCGTGAGGCCTCCCCTCATGTGCATGTGGACCCCCAAGGCCTTCCTCTTAAGTTACAACGTTCATCAACTAGGAAGCACTTTATTTTATTAAGTGAGTTGACCCCCTATTTCTCACTTTATTTATTAATTTAACTAAAGGCAGCAAAACTATACAAAAATGAAATATTCCAATTAGCGGTGCTAATTAGGAATATTACAGTCTCCCCCGGAAGAACGTTGCTTGTCCTCAAGCAACTGAAGTGATGGATGCTGCAATATCCTCTCATCCTCCCAAGTAGCATCCTCATCCGGCAAGTTCTTCCATCTCACCAAGAACTCCCTGATCTTCCTGCTCCGCAGCTGCCTCTCCCTAGTGTCAATAATAGCCTCCGGCTGCAACACCAGATGCCCCTCATCATCTGTGGGTGGTAGCTCCTCTGTGACTGTCACCTGCTGGCCCAGCACCTTCTTTAGGCATGATACATGAAAGATGTTATGAATCTTGCTGCCTTGGGGCAGCTCCAACTCATATGCAACCTGCCCGATCCTGCGTATCACCCTGTATGGCCCATAAAAGCGGGGCTTAAGCTTCTCCGCCCCGATCTGCTTGAGTGAAGACTGTCGGTATGGCTGTAGTCATAGGTAGACCAAGTCCCCTACCTCGAAGTGTCTCTCCACCCGACCCTTATCAGCATACAACTTCTGCTGATTCTGTGCTGTGGCTATGTTGTCCTTGAGAGCTCGAAGGATATATTGGCTCTCTTGGATCCATAACTTGGCTCTCGGAGCCCTGCTAACACCAAACATCATGTCCACAAAAGATAAGGAATGATATCCATACAAAGCATAGAAAGGTGACATACCAATAGACATATGATGCGTCGTGTTGTAGCAGTACTCGCCCAAATGCAGCCACTTCAGCCATGTCCTCTGCTGTCCACTGACGTAGTTATGCAAGTAGCCCTCCAGCCACTTGTTAACTATCTCTGTCTGCCCGTCCGTCTGGGGGTGATAACTAGTGCTTGGTGTCAACTCGGTCCCCACTAGTCGGAAGAGCTCCTGCCAGAATCCGCCCATGAAGCGGCTGTCCCTGTCACTGACGATGGTCTTGGGTAGACCATGTAATCTGAAAATCTCCCTGAAGAACAGCTCAGCCACCTGCACTGCTGTGTGATGTGCGGATATGGCAAAAAAATGGGCATACTTCGTCAGCCGGTCAACGACTACGAAGATGCAGTCCTTGCCCTGCACCATGGGCAACCCTGTGATAAAGTCCATCGATATGCTCTCCCATTTCCCCCCCGGAATGGGAAGAGGCTGCAATAACCCTGCAGGATGGCTCATCTCTCCCTTGTTTCGCTGGCAAACATCGCACTCCCTGACATGCTGGAGTACGTCCTCCTTGAGGCCCTTCCATGAGAACCTCTCCCGAATAGCCCGGTAAGTCTTGGTGAACCCCTGATGGCCCGCCAATGGAGAGTCGTGTGAAGCCTGGAGTATCTTCTTCTTGAGCTGAGATCCCTCAGTCAAGAAGATCCTGTCCCTGTAATAGATGATCTCATCGACCACCCTGTACCTGTCATTTGCTACCTGCCCGTCCAGGACCTCACATGCAAACCTGTCCTTGGAGTACTCAACCAGCAGTCGAGCCCTCCAATCAGCATCCAAGCTCATAAGTGATAACGTGGCCGATCTACGAGAAAGGGCATCAGCTACCACGTTATTCTTGCCCTTGACATACTCGATGTCAAAGTCATAGGCTTGGATCTTGCTGATCCACTTCTGCTGCCTCTCCTGCAACTGCTTCTGCTCCAGAAAGTACCTCAGGCTGTTATGATCTGTCCTCACCCTGAATCTACTACCCACTAGGTACTGCCGGTATTTGGCCAATGCATGCATGATGGCCAACATCTCCTTGTCGTATATGGGATACAACCTCTCGTGTGGAAGGAGCTTTCGGCTCTCAAAAGCAATCGGGTGACTGCCCTGCATCAAAACTGCACCAATCCCCTCTCCTGATGCATCACACTCTAGGACAAAGGGCTGTGTAAAATCTGGCAACGCCAACACAGGACAACTGCTCATCACCTCCTTGATCTTGTCAAAAGCTCGCTGTGCTGTGTCCGACCAACTGAATGCCCCCTTCCTCGTCAAATCTGTGAGGGGTGCAACAAGCTGAGAGAAGCCCTTGACGAACTTCCTGTAGTATGTGCAAATGCCAATAAATCCCAAAAGCTCCGTCACATTCCGCGGCTCTGGCCAATCCCTGATGGCCCTGATCTTCTCCTCGTGGACTCTCACCTCGTCCACTCCTATAATGTGCCCCAGATACAGCATCTCTGTCAACCCGAACTCACACTTGGAGAGCTTGGCATAGAACTGCTGCTCCTCCAAGATGTGCAAGACTGTCTCAATATGCTGGAGGTGCTCCTCCCAAGTCCTGCTGTATATAAGTATGTCATCAAAGAAAACCAGCACAAACTTCCTCAGATGACCCCTGAAAATGTGGTTCGTGCATGACTGGAAGGTAGCAGGTGCATTGGTCAGCCCGAATGGCATGACCAGAAACTCAAAGTGCCCATAGTGACACCTGAAAGCGGTCTTGGGAATGTCCTGTTCCCTCACGCGAATTTGATGGTACCCGGATCTCAAGTCAATCTTTGAGAAGAACCATGCTCCTCTCAACTCATCCATCAGCTCATCGATCCTGGGGATGGGGTACCTGTTCTTCAGGGTCTTCTTATTCAGAGCCCTGTAGTCAATGCACATGCGCAATGTGCCGTCCTTCTTCTTCACCAGCACTACAGAAGAAGCGAAAGGACTCGTGCTGGGCCGAATGTGACCAAGGGCCAGCAACTCCTGGATAGCCCGCTCTATCTCGTCCCGATAAGCCTTGGGATGCCTATACGGTGTGGTAATCACGGCCTGTATCCCCTGCTCAAGCTCGATCGTATACTCAAACCCCCGATCCGGTGGCTGCCCTGGTGGAATATCCCCGAAAACCACTGCATACCTGTCGAGAATAGACTGTAGCTCAGGATGCACTGCCTGCCCTGTATCCACTGCCTCTGAAGCCCGCAACTCTACCGCCCACTCTATGTCTCCCTTGCGGAAGGTCGCCTCCATCCTGTGTGCCGACACCGTCTGGGGTGGGTATGTGTGCTGTTCCCGTATCTTCTCATGCCTCCCCGTCTTGGGATCATCCCACTCCATCTCTAGGGCCTTCCAATCTGTCGTGACTTTCCCTAGAGTAATAAGCCACTGAACACCCAATATCAGGTTGGTGTCCGGAATGTCCACCACAAAGAAGTGATCTGTCAATGTATAAGTGCCCATCGTCACTAATAACTCCGGAACATATCGAGCACATGCCATGGTCTGATCTCCTGGGACCAAGACGGAAAACCCATCAAAGCCCTCTGTCTGTATACCTCTCCGCTCAACCATCTGGGCATCAATAAAGTTGTGGGTGGCCCCACTATCAACTAAGACTGAAACCCGTTGTCCGCGCACTGTCCCTCGTACGCGCAGTGTCAAGTACTTGGGAACTCCCCGCAATGCGGCTAGAGCTCCCCCAGTGGGTGCAAACGATGCCCCACCTGCTGCGGGTGGTGGAGGTGGTAAGGTACCCTGCGCTGCATAACAATCTCCTGCCTCCACGTCATCCCCCTCATCCTCTTCTCCACTGCTCTCGGAGAAGACCTCAATGAAATGTGCTTTCCCTGCAGCACACCTATGTCCCGGTGCCCATGGCTCCTGGCAGGTGAAGCACAACCGCTTCCTCCTCGGCTCTCTCCTAGCCTCGTCATCAAACTGCCCTCGTCCAGGATTCGCCTTGGGAGGCGGAACCCTCGTGTCCTTCCCCTTAGGCTGGAAGGCCTGTCTCTGGGGATAAGGTGTCCGAGTCCTGGGTAAGACATCCTGTAAGTCCCGAGTCCTGCTGATGGCATCCTGAAGGGTAGCTGGTCTGGTCGACCAGACTAGGCCACGAAGTGGCTCTGACAATCCCTCCACAAACATGTAAACCATCCGAGCTGCAGACAAATCAGGTACCATCACCGAAATCCTCAAGAAGTCTGAAATGTATGTCTCTGCGCTCCCAGACTGTTTGAGCTTTGTCAGCTCAACAAAGTGCTGCTCCAGATCCCTCCTGTCAAAGCGCTCTATCACCCTCCAGGTAAACTCGGCATATGTCGACACTACAGAATGTCTGAGTGTCGTCATCCCATGGAACCACCAGTCCAGGGCCTCACCGTCCAGATGTAATGTTGCCACCTTAATGGCCTCTGACTGCGACATCGGGTTAAGCTGGAAATAGATGTCCAGCTTCTCCACCCAAGACTTTGCCGAACTGTTTGATGAGCCATCAAACGTGGGCAAATGAAATCTACTAGTTGCGCGGTGGTCATCACGGTGGTGCCTGTGCCCTCGGTGATGATCACGGGGTCTAATGTCATGCTGGACCTGGATAAAGTCTCTGAAGGTGATAGAATCTCGGAATGCCGGTCCGTACGCCTGGTACTCTGTAAAAAGGTCACCCATCAAACCCGGATCTATCTCTCGCTGTACCGCTGTCCCTGCGTCCTCTGCCAGGAAGGTAGGCATGGTGGATCGCGTGGGTGCTGGAATATCCCTCTGTGCACCCCTCTGTACTCCTGCCCCTGCGTCCTCTGGCAAGAATGTGGGCATAGTGGATCGCGTGGGTGCATGAGATGCCACAATGGGGATAGCATCATGCACTGGCACGTGGTGAGACATACCTGATCCCTCACCGATCTGGAAAACCCTGTGAGGTTCTCTCTGTCCGACCTCTATGGCCGTGAGTCTCCGCGTCATCTCCTGCATGTGATGGAGGAGCGTATCCCATCTCCCCTCCTCGTCTGCCATCGGGTTCCGCTGCTCTGTGTCCCTCACAAGCTGCTCCTGCTCTGAATCTGTCTCAGGTGGCTCCTGATCAGAATCCCCCCCTCCGAAGGGAAACTTCCACCTACTCTCAACGTCCCTGTGTCTCCCCTGATCAAGGTAGGGATTATCCCCGGGTGTCATAGACTGCTAGCACCACAGGCTGAGCCAGAACTATGCTCTGATACCACTGTAATATCCCCAACGGGAAATAAACAGTAATACACAGAAATACAACAAGCAGCGATATAGAACAAAATGTCGGAACTAGAATATGGAACAAATACACATAAAATGCCAGAACACTAAGCCATTTTATTAATCTGAGAATATATGTATATGGGTACAAAGATAATCAGAATGAGTGCACCTATCCTTGCTCTAGGCAAGTGGAGACCCTCTCAGAATAAGAAATGGCTACAACAGAGACTGCGTCCTAGCTGCTGGAGAAAACTGCCGTAGAAAACTGCTGCTGCAATGCACTGGAACTAGGGGCTGATCCCCACACTGGAATGAGCTGAAAATCGGAAGGCTAGCTGTACTCAACCCTCCGGACAAAACCCAGAAACCGTGAAGCAAGTGCTCCACCTCCGAAAATCCACCAAATAAACCTTCCTCAGTGAAAACGCTGTCTCTCCCAGGAACAGCGCAGAAGCCCAAGAAATACGCTGGAAAAGGGGCCCAAAACTCTCCTGCAAAACCTCCGGCTGAAACAACAACCTCCCAATGCTGAAAGACGCTGAAACCACCACCAAATCACCTCACAACAACGCTGCACAACAATGACTGTGTCCTCCCTGCTGAAACTGCGTCCTCTCTCCTGGACTGCGCAATCACTCCAAGGGGGCAGCTCCTCTACAAACGTCCACCCAAAATCCACTGCAAATCACCTACAAAAACTGAAGGAAATACCTTGCTCGAGCAGGCACTCGAAGTCCCCCGGAGCCAAGGGCGAGATCTCCGACCCGAGACACTCAGTTCGCACTAAACAGTGCTGCAGACCGACTAAACAACCGGCGTGCTGAAGTAGACAGAAGTCTAGCTCTCAATATCAATAACATATCAATAATGCCAAATGGAGTGAAAACCCCACCTTTTATAGTGCTAGCTCCCTCAAAAGCCCTAACTGCGTCCTTGACCTCCTCCTTGACCTGCACAGTTACCTTAGGAGCCTTCGTGAGGCCTCCCCTCATGTGCATGTGGACCCCCAAGGCCTTCCTCTTAAGTTACAGCGTTCATCAACTAGGAAGCACTTTATTTTATTAAGTGAGTTGACCCCCTATTTCTCACTTTATTTATTAATTTAACTAAAGGCGGCAAAACTATACAAAAATGAAATATTCCAATTAGCGGTGCTAATTAGGAATATTACAAGGGACAAGCAAAAGGTCAGCATTGCATCGAATTAAATAATAAGAGAATGTTGGACAAAGGATGTTAAGATAATATATGGTTGTAGGTAATTGAATGCAAAAGTATTTTCCGATGTAGATGTAGTTTTATATAGCAAGAAATTACATCAAATTGAAGTTATTACACATCCTGCATTTTCTTCCATAAAGGTAAATGTAGAATGCAAAAAATTGGTGCATTAATATATTGTTCAGGATCTAATACCCGCACTTATGTGCAATTTATTGGAATTCAAGTTACCGAAAAAGGATCACAAGGGCGATAATTAGAACATACAGCGATCTCGTCCGCGAGATTGTCATACCCAGATCCTCCTGGAACAAAGCTTACCCTCTTTATATAATGTCCTAGGAAGTTAGGGTAGGGTCTAATTATGTCGGCAATGTCTCTTTCAGTCATAATGTTGCACACAATTTGGATGATTTCTTCCCTTGCCTTCACCTCCGGCCTTCTATTGTGCATTATTCTGATTCACACGTGATTTGGATGATTTCTTCCCTTGTCTTGATCTCCACCCTTCTGTTGTGCATTATTCTGATTCACGCACCATTTGGATGATTTCTTCCCTGATCTTCATCTCCAGCCCTCTGTTGTGCATTATTCTGATTCCCATGAGTTGTTGTATAATGCAGCTTGGAAATTCAATCCCCCATCCTCAGTCTCCACTCCAATAGTCTGGTGCTTCCTCACATCAATGACAACCACATCCTTGAACAACCCAATATCAGCAGCAACCCACACCATATGATACCCACGTCACCGAAGTTCGGTAGGCGGATCTTGCGACATTGCCAAGAACTGGATAAATTTGTAGATTTATAGAAAAAGTTGCTTGCAGTGGAAGAAACTGGGTGTCGACATACAAACCAGAGCAGTTACAATTTTAACTTGAAGGGGGACAGATGTCACACTTCAGCGGTAAGGGTTATTTATTTACAAACCGTCGCTGAATTCATCCCAGTAGCTAAAGTGGGACAGATATATTAGACATAAATGTGGTGGTGCACACATGTCACGTGCAGGAAAAAATGTGGTGGTGCACACATGTCACGTGCAAAAGAAAAAGTTAGACAAAATTTTGAGATCAATTAATTCAAAAGAAAGGCCTATCGGCCTAATTTTACCAGATTGTAGTGATCAAAATGAAAAAGTTAGACAAAATTTTGAGATCAATTAATTCAAAAGAAAGGCCTATCGGCCTAATTTTACCAGATTGTAGTGATCAAAATAATAAGATTGACTATTCGAATGATAGTAAAACTCATAATTACAGCGTCTGAAATCTAAATTAGAAATTTAATAAAACCAACATTGCTCTCAAATTACCCTTCTCTACAGGGGTCATTAATTTAACTTTTGAATACTAACCTGATTTTCGGTGGTTGAAGATGTCTCCTCTCCGAGGTAGTTCCCGCTCTCATTTCCAAAACAACCAAAACCACCCAGCCAAAATGAATACCAATTTAGTATTCAGTCCCAAACTATACCCAGATTCGAGGTACTCTAGCCCTCATGCCCAATAACCTCAAGAACAACTGTGGCTCTGTTTCTCAGTGAGGTTCAATTTCCTTTAATCATTCAAAAACTATGAACTTCCTTTGTACAAATCCTCTGAATACCAATCCTTCATTCTGAAAATATATATATGAACCCCTCCCCCTCTTCAAATCCTCCTTTCCTTTTAAATAGCTGAGGTCCCCCTTCTCCCATTCGTTCACCGTCTTAAAAGGGATATTATTCTTTTGGTTAAGCGGTGATTGCCTTGTCATGCTTTTAATTTGGGTTGGATGACAATTATACCATAGGGTGACAACACCTATTATTCAATTTAAGCAGTTGATTTATTTTAATTAGGTAAAATGTTATAAAGTCATGTAATATTATAATGTTTAATTAATATTTAATTTTTATAAAATCTATCACTTTTAATTCTAAATTTTATATTCAACTTATGCAGGTTATTTAGAATATATTTAAGGTTATAGTATATTTATGTACTTGGGTTTAGTAATATGTACGGGGTGGTAATCTTAAGGGAAAACTCACTATACCATTATTATCTGTGACTTCATTTATTTACGAGGGCTAGGTATTTGATTAGCATTTTTAATAATAAATTAGTTATCCTATATTTAGACCTTCTTATTGAGTAATTAACATATGTACTAGTGCATTGTATGTGACGCATGCATATGTACTTATCATATGCATGTCTCACATGCATGTTAATATTACCATGCTATTTGCGATTCGAGATGGATTGTTACATGCAATGTGGCAACCTTGATTGCCTATGTCTCAGTGATTTGATTTAGCTGGAAATAGACATCCATCTTATCCATTCATGCCTTTGCAAAACTCTTAGAAGAGCCATCAAAATTCGGGAGGAATAGCCTACCCCCAGTACGTTGTAAGTCACTTCCCTGCATGTATCCTCCTCCAGTCTGGCCTCTGGGTTTGTTGCTAGTCTTCAACTAGCAAAAATCTTTGAATGTGATGGCCTTTCTGAAATCTGGCCCATAAGATTGATATTCTATGAAAAATTCTCCATAGTGAGCCTCTTCCGGCTGCTATTGCCCTCCTGTCCCTGAAGCTAGGAACGTGGGGATAGTGGACCGTGGTGGAGTGTATGGTACAGCCAACAATGTAGTGTGGGGTACTCCCTGGTGCTGCGAAGAGCCAGACCCTTCTCCAACCTAGAATTCCCCTGGATTCTTTTCCCCTTGCTGCTAATGCCACTCCACTGACTTATCTCCTCAATCCTCTTGGAGAGATCCTGTACTGACTTCAGCAAAAGGTGAGCAAATTCCTTCTCCTCATTCCTTCCATTTTCTGTGTGCTCCATTACCCTCTCTACAACCTTCAAAATGCTATCGACCAGATCTAGAGTGATTTCGAGCTTCCTTTCCCTGCTCTTGTATCTTTTTCTCTGGTAAGTCACATTCTGTTTGTTCTCTAGTGTCATAGACTGCGTGCTCCACAGGCTGAGCCAACCCTATCAACTCTGATACCACTGTAACATTCCTAATCAGTAAATTACAATAATAACAGGCTAAAATACAATAAGCATACAACAAAACAAAAACTGGAATCAATACAGCATTGGAGCCATAAAATACTGCTGAGCCATTTTATTAATATCGATAAATTGTGTATAAGAGAGGTGTTGGAATGAAGGCACCTAGGCTTGCTCAAGGCAAGTTGAAGGTAGCCTCGAAACAAGCTTGAAATCTCCCTCAGAAATGTACATTGCGTGGTTGTAGCTCTGCGCAGTCCTTGGCGAGAATGCTATAGCTGCTTCAGAAGAAATGTTGTACGGGCCTGCTATATTGCTCACAAAATTTCAGGCTTTTAACCACGGACTCTACTCACAAAACCCACAATAACGCACAAAGTAATTGTGGAATGGCTAACCCTGGAAATTGGCCCTCTTGGGCTTGGCGCTCTGCGCTGCTCGCTGAAACTATGCACCTAGAAATATCACTGCAGAATGCTCCCAGAAGATGTGAAATATTCCTGTTATGAAGCTCTCTGCCTCCCCACCAATTTCTTCATCAAAAACTCTTGCACTCCTCTGCACCCAGATGAGCTCCCTCTCACTACTGCGCTACCTCTGCTAGTGAATATGTTGCGAATGGATCCACAGCTTTTCCCTGAATCGAACTGGTGTAATTCTCCTCCCTAGGGCTGGCACTCGAAGTCCCCCAAAGCTAATGTTAAGATTCGCGCTCAGGAACACTCCGTTGCTAAACAACAATGCAGAGTTGGCTCTTGCTCAAGCGTGCTATGTCCAAAGACAATTCAAATTAGATGATTGAATGAATGAGCAAAATGATTTGTCTCTTCCTTTTTGTCTCCAAAGGCCCAACGTTCCCTTGGGGCCCCACCAAAAACTGTGCTGCCCCTCCTCTGGCCACTCCTACGCTGCCTTTTCCTGGCCAACCACTGCACTGCCTTTCTGGAATGCGCAATGCCTCCTCATCGGCTCATCCTGCTCCCACCAATGTCGCAATATTTGCCTCTCAACTATAGGAAATGCCTAAGTTCATTTTAATTTAGTTTGTTGGTCCCCGAACGACATTATTTCTGGCTAACGTTAGGAAATACAAAATTGTCAAAACTTCAATATTCTAATTAGCAGAATTGCTAATTGGGAATATTACAGAAATCTAGGTCCTCATAATCGATTCGGCGTATTACAGGAGCAAGGGGAAACTTCGAAGGCAGCGACGAAACAAGTTGATTCATCAACTAAGGTTTTTCCCAAAACAAACCCTAAGCCCAAACTTAAGGCGCAAGAGGAGTCGGAAAACAAGGAGGGACCAAATCTGAATGAAGGCCAGGGCACTATGGAGATCGACGGCTCAAAAGAAGATTTAAGCACAAACGAAGAAGTCCTAAAAATATTATTGAATGAATGGCAAAATTTGGATGAGGGCTTTATCCCCAAAGATCAAAAAAAGCTTTACAGTGAGACATTCTAGTAGGCTACAGTACCAAGCCAAACATAGCCAGAAACTTCCAAATCCACCAGATCCGATGGGATCCCAAATGGGCAACTCAGCCGACCAAAGTTGCCCAAGTAAAGGAAGGGGAAAAAGAGCAAGAAAGAACTTACAAGAATCAATACAAATGGTGGGGGATTTGCTAGTGAACTCAAGCAAGGTGGTACTACTTTCCGCGGTTTTCCACCAACTCAATAAGTCTTCTCAGTGATTGTGCTCTCATGGAATGTAAGAGGCCTCAAAATCAGAGGCAAACAAATGTATTTAAGAGATATATTAAAGCAGGAAAAGTCGAGAATTATGATGCTGCAGGAAACCAAAGTATCTGAGGCTCGGCTTAAGGAAATAACTACTAAGATAAAACCTAAGTATGAAGTGATAGCCATAGATGCGTACGACAGTGCAGGAGGGGTGGTGATTCTTTGGAACCCGAGTAAGATAATCTTTGACTATTAGATGAGTATGCCCCGCATCATTTTGGGGCGATTCCGTCATATAGGCACTAGAGACTTGGCTATCATTTCTACTGTCTATTACCCCAACATTCCAGGAGAGAAAATTGTCTTCCTGCAGAAGATAGGAAGGCTCAAGCATCTTTTTCATGAAGAGTTATGGATCATTGGGGGCGACTTCAATATCATTACTTCGCTGGAAGAGAAAAAAGGAGGCATTAGGAGACAAGATCTAGAAATGGAGGCATTTCGAGATCTCATTTCAGATCTAAAATTAGTCGGCATACCCACACACAATGGAGTGTATACATGGAACAATAGAAGAGGGGGTCAGCACCAAGTCGTTAGTCGCTTGGATTGCTTCCTTGTGTCAGAAGGTCTCATAAGTAGAGATATTTTCTTTGAAGCAACTATCCTTCCATGCCTTGGGTCTGACCATTGGCCAATCCGTCTGGAAATGGATTTGAAGTTCATTCCCAGAAACCGCCCTTTCTGCTTTGAGTCTTTTTGGCTCTGCAGCCCAAACTTTTTGGGTAAAGTAGAAAGACGATGGAAGAACAACGAGGTTCATGGCAAAAACTGCATGCATACATTCCAACTCCGTTTGAAAGAGTTCAAGCAGCAGATAAAAAAGTGGAATAAGTTGGATTTTGGCCACATTATGAATGATCAACTTCATCTCCAAAAGAGAATGCAAACCATTCAACAGAAGATGATAATAGAGGGTCGCTTTGAAACCTTGGCGACTAAAGAAGGAAGGGTCCTCACTCAGCTAGAAGAAAGGCAGAAACAAGAGGAAATCCTCTGGAAACAAAAATCCTGGATCGAGTGGTTAAGAGAAGGGGAAAAGTATACCATGTTCTTTCAGAAAGCCATGATTCAACATCGTCAACACAACCAGATCTTCTCTCTAAAAGACCCCACCGGTAACTGGCTTGTCAATCATGAAGAGATGGAAACCCTCTTGCTCAATCATTTCCATAATCTGCTCTCTGAGCCAAACCAAGATAGATCAAAGGCTATTCAGCAAATCACCAATCAGATCCCTCATTTGGTGAGCAGAGAGCAGAACATGGCCCTGATAAGAAAATTTACTCTAGAGGAATTGGAAGATGTGTTGTCAAATAGCTATCCAGGAACAAAGCGCCTGGTCCAGATAGCTTCACAGCAGAGTTATTTCAAGCGACCTTCGGGATATTCTAGCGGTCATGGAGGATTCTCGCGGATTTCAAAAGGTAAATCAAGCTCTCTACTCTACCTTTATTGCTTTCATCCCTAAAACGGTGCAATCTGAGGAACCCCAAGGTTTTAGGTCAATTTCCCTCTGTAATGTTATATATAAAATCATTTCTACGATGATGGTCAAGAGATTAAAACAACGGCTGCTGCATCTTATCTCTCTTGAACAAATTGGTTTTGTTCAAGGGCGTCAAATCCTCGACGGCATCATAACCACTTAGGAAGTTGTCCACTCCCTTAAGCAAATGAAATTGAAAGGAATGATGATAAAACTTGATCTGTCCAAAGCCTATGATCGTCTCAGTTGGCCTCATCTTCTTGCCATTTTACATGCTTTCGGCTTTGACCCTAGATGGATCGACTGGATCTCGTCTTTAATTTCCTTGTCGGTCATCTCAATCCTCCTCAATGGCTCCCCTACGAGAACTTTCAATCCTCCTCATGGGATTCCCTAAGGCAACCCTCTCTCCCCCTTCCTGTTCATTCTGGCAGCAAATGGGTTAGGGTGTTACAATAAGTCGACTATTCAAGCAAGAACTATATGTGGGATCTGTCTAAGGGGTAATGATCTACCGCTCACCCATCAGCAATTCGTTGATGACATTATGTTGTTTTGCCAAGTCTCCCTCCGAGAAACCAAGGCCTTAAAATTCATTCTGCTAATATAGTGATTAATGACGACAAATCAAACATCTTTTTCTTTAATACCCCAGCCCCTACACAGGCCTTTTTAGCCAAAACACTGGTGTTCACCATTGCGTCATTTCCTTCTAAATATCTCAGGATGCCTCTGTTCCTTAACCCCTTAGAACCTCTTGTTGGAAAGACCTTCTAGATCGTATTCAAGCCAGATTGCATCAATGGTCCTTCAGAGCGCTCAACATAGCAAGATGTGTGGTCCTTCTTAAGTCAGTCCTCCAATCGATGTTGATCTATCAGTTGTAAGGCGTTGTTGCTCCGAAGGCCTCCTACTCTAACATGGTGGACATTTTCAAGAAGTTTCTGTGGAGAGGCGCTCAAGAAGCTAAAAAATAGGCCCTGGTTGCATGGGACATCATCACAAAACCAAAGCTCTCTGGGGGCCTTGGGCTCCAGTACCCCTTATTCCTTAATCAGGTAATGGGGGCGAAGCTATGGTGGAGATGGATACAAGGGGGATCTAATTTATGGAAGACTATATGGACAAGAAAATATCAAATATCAAATGCCCATCTTCTGCAGTAGACATCTTAAGGATTCAAAACATTCCAAAAGGGTCATCAATATGGAATCTTGCAATGACGAACAAACGCCTTATTAGGTCGCATGCCTTTTGGAAAATCAGGGATGGTAGAAGGGCGCTCTTTTGACATAACTCTTGGCAACAACGCCCTAAACTCTTTAGTCGACAAGATTTAGCAAACATTTTCCTATTCACCAATAGCCAGAATTGTACGGTAGTGGAGCAGTTTTGGAAGCCATCCCAAAACACGACATTGCATCAATGGAAAGAACCTCAGGACTAGCTGGATGCCCCAAATTCAATGCAATGGGAGATACTTAAAAAGGAGTTTGCATCGCAAAAGCTAGCAACCATGGAAGGACCGAATATTTTAAGATGGAGGTATACACCACGAGGGACATTCTTAATCAAGGGGATCTACAGATTAGCTATGAAGGAGCATCTGGAACCTGGGAATCTTATATGGAGGAAAATATGGATAGGTAAGTTTTGGCCGAAAGTAACATACTTCCTATGGCAGGTGTGCCGAAAAATAATTTTAACCTAGGATCAACTTCAAAAAAAGGGGTATGCAAGGCCCTGCAAAATGTTGCATGTGTGACTCTAATGCTGAAGACATGGAGCACCTTCTCAATTCCTGTCCCTTAGCAGAGCAGTTGTGGAGAAATATAGGGGAACTCTTTGGACATCTTGACCGAGACGCAACCAACATCAAGATGTCCACAGAATCATGGAGGCAAGGAATTTTCTCTAGCCCTCTTAAATAGGGCGTAGAATCTTGCCCTGGGCTTCCTTTTGTGGGCGATTTGGAAAGAAAGAAACACACGAGTGTTTAAAGATAAAATATTATCTCAAGGGGGAGATATGGAAAGGTACCATCCAAAATATAAGAGAAACTATTCTAGTAGAAAAATTGCACCCTGATGACTGGCAGGTAGTCCCATATGAAGCCCAGATTCTTGCTAATCTGAATCTTTCTCCTCAAATGCTTGCCCCGACCTCTTGGAAACCTTTAGTTCCTCCCAAATCTTCGCCATCCAAATTTCGTTCCCCTCCTGAGAGCTTCCTCAAGTTGAATTTCGATGGTGCGTCTAAAGGCAATCCAGGGGATGCAGTGTACGGAGGGTTGTTTAGAGATTCTCAAAGCCAGGTTCTCCACCTCTATGCAGCAGACTGTGGCTTTGCCACGAATAATAAAGCAAAATTTAATGTGATCAAGCATGGCCTCCTCATAGCCCGAAGGGAAGGAATTAAAAACTTGGAAATTGCGGGGGACACCAAAATGGTTATCAAAGTCATCAAGAACTTGAATCATGGTACCCGATGGGATAAGATTAGTAACAGTTGGAAGACAGCACGTATCGTGCAGGAGATCAGTGCAATCCTACCTTATTTTGATTACATTATCCTGTCCCATGTTCTCAGATCTGGTAATAAGGCGGCAGACTTTTTAGCCAATTGGGGTTGTCAACATAAGGAGGAATCTATTGACACCCAATGGTGAAACATTCAGCATCACGAGGACTTGGAACACCTTCGTATCATCCTGGAGCAAGATATCCCTCAGACCCAGGAAGTGCAGAGGGAAGGTACCAAGGCCCCCTGATCGGGGTGAGATCATGCCACGCAATCCACCTTGGGATTCGGATGATGGATGAAGAGTCGAGAGATAAGGTCGGGGTGCAGCCATTAGTCAGCTAGAGCATGCAAGAATGACGAGTAGTTAAGGCTCGAGCCACGCGGAATATGAAAGGAGGCGGCATTTCACCCAGGCATTTTGGTGCGAAGAGACTTCGTCGGCGAGCATTTATATCCTGGGTTGGTATAGTTGGTTAGTTTTGTGTTGTTGGTTTATCTCCATAGCGCTAGACAGCTCGAGGAGGAGTTGCTACTCGTCAGGGCTCTGTTTGCGGTGTCTGTTGCATGGAAAGTGTTAACAGGTATGTTTCTTGTCTTAATTCGCTTCCGTGTCAACGACATGTCTGTTGTAGTCGGGGTAATAAAAGGGTTGTGGGTTGGTCCAGAATGGTTTGCTCTACAGCAGTGTTGCACGATCCTTTACCCCCCCCAAGGATCCAAGGTCGGAACCGCATCCCGTACCAATCCTTGGGCGATCCTCCGACAGAACCGCGGATCTGAAAATCAAATCCGCGGTTCCGCCGTTTTGAGGCGATTCCTGGAAATTTGGAACCACACAAGCCCGATCTGCGGTTCTAGATTCCCGATCCGCGAATCCAGAAAAGGATCTGTTGGGGATCCATGGAGGTTTGGGCACAGATCCGCGCGGATCGCCAGTGGATCCAAAGGGAGATGGGTGGTTCCGCGGGGTTATAAATTGTTTAAAAAAAAAAAATCTTTGACTTAAGTTGGGATGGGGCTTCCCGAACACTCCCAAGGTGCTCCCTTGATGCTCCTTAGATGCTTCCTAGATGCCCCGTCATGGTAATGTTAAATTTTCAAAGTAAAAGAGACATTCTCCTTTATCTTTCATTTTCATCCTTTTACTTAAATTTTTAACATTACCATGAAATGACTCAAGATGTTTGAGAGTGATTCCAACCCCATCGGGCTTCATATGGAGAAAATAGGATTTCATATCCTATTCAAAATTCAACAGATTTAACAGTTTTAAGGAATTCAGGATCAATGAGATTGTGGCTTTTCATTAGATTATATCATGTATGAGGGTATGTGATTGGCACTTAATCAAGAGCACCAAGCCCTCTATGTGCTCATGTACCCTAGTGTTGGTGTTGTTAATTGTTGAACTCCTTTGTCATGGCCTTCACAAAAAATTACCTTTCAATCAAGTCAAAATCATTGATCAAGCATGTTAAGCTTTTTCCACCATATTTTAAGGCTTGGATTAGGTAGTTTGATTAAAATTGGGAAATGTTGACTAATATCCCTAGATAATCGAGGTACAGGAAAAGGCGAGGCAAGAGGAAAAGAATATAGATTCTAGATGGTTGATGCTCGAATAATTAACCATTGATGTACAATGGATGCCATATCTATCTTGATTTGTATACAAATATGCATGTTTTCATATCTTCTACAACTAGTTTGGTATTTTGCATGTTTTTTTTAATATAGATGCAAAAAAATATAAATAAATAAATAAATATATATATATATATAGTAGATGGTTCTGAGACGCTTCGCTTCCTAGATTTTTGGGAAATGATGATTCCATGTATCCGCTTCCAAAAAACGTCCCCGCTTTGTGCAACATTGCTCTAGAGGTCGTCCTTATGCGGTTTTTCTGCAAGAAGATTTTATATTCGATGTGTTGTTTCTATCCGAGTCTCCACTGCGTTTGGCATTCTCCTCTCCTGCATAGGAATGTTTAAATTTGTCCAAGTGTGTTGGCGTAGGTTAGGATTCATGAGGCCCGAAAAGGGCAGTCAGTTAACTGTGCGGCTCGCTCTCCTCCAGATTTTGTTTGTCAATTGTCTGTTATGGTTCTATGAGCTCTATGGCATGGTTTGTTTGGGGTCCTGGCCTAGCGAGGTGCTCTTTAATGTAAACATTGTTATGGGTCTTTATCGTAACAGCAAGGGATGGTTTTATGCTTTCTTTATGCAACGGGGGTTTCACCGAGCATATAAATGGAGCGGTCCCTGACTTTGTCTGTCTTGTGCCTCTCTCTAATGTTAATGTAGCAGGTTTTTCTAATTCATGTTTCTACTGTGACTGCGTGAGCAAGTCTCGGTTCTGGCTGGTGTCGATGTACCTTCACTGGTCCATTCGTGCTCAGTTTGAAAGCACTCCTTTTGCGATGGCTCGGGGTGCAAGTTCGTCAGTTTCTGGAGGTCGTGGTAACAGTCGTCGCCAAAGGAAAAACACAGCAGAGCGTCTCCATCTGCCCAACCCCCGAAGAGGAGCGGTCAACACGCTGATGCTCAGATCATCAAGGAGGCGGTGCACGCCTATAATGATGGAACTACAGCTAATGTCAAGCAACTAATTACAACATCGGAGACAGAACTCAACCGTCGAGCAGTCGCGGAAGTTCAGGTGGAAGATTGGAGGGATCTTGTCTCGGACCTAGGAACTACCCGTGGGCGTACCACCCAGTACAAACATATTGTACTCTTATATTAGATTATGAAGAGTCTGGTGGCCAAAGGCATTATGACCTCTCAAATGAATGTAGGGGAGCCTGATTCAGGGTTTTAGGAATTTAAAAGGAACTACAGCTGATCCAAGTCCAGATTCAACAACAGAACAAGCGCCTTAGCCGCATTAAGGAACACATTCCGTGTCTCCCATAGTCAGAACTGTCAGGTTCGAGTGCAAAGGACCCAACAGCTCCTGTAGAATCCTCGAATTAGTATATGTTATCATGTTTAGTTGTGTTGGATTTCCTTGGCCGCATTAAGGAACACATTCTGTGTCTCCCATAGTCAGAACTATTGAGTTCGAGCGCAAAGGACCCAGCATCTCCTGTGGAATCCTCAAATTAGTAGATGTTATCATGTTTAGTTGTGTCGGACTTTTTGTTGGTTTTTACTGTTGTATATGTCAGCTAATATAGAATTTTGTAGATATCTAAATAGACACTAGTGGATAAATATTCAGACCTATAAGGCCTCATAGGGCAGACTTAAAACTTTCAGATTTTGGATGGCATACAATGCGTTTCGATGGCAAACAGACCCGGTTTCCCATTAAGTAGGTTGAGGACACTAAACGTCTTTCTATGGATGTAACCTGCTTTTATATTGAATGAATGAAGGAGGACCTATCCAGCTTACAAAAAAAAATTCCAAAGAATAAGGGTCAACTCCAATTAATAAAGGGCCAGATTTACAAGGATGTAAGAAATAGGTTAAAAAGGGGAAATTTCAAATAATTATAAGATTAAAAGAAATTTAAAGAGGATTAAAATATTAAAAAAAAAAAATTAAAGGCAGTGAAGAATTAAGAAACAAACCTAAGGCTATGAGGTATAAAATGATAATATTATAACAGTTTTATTTTATGATATTAACAAAACAATTATTTAGAGTTAGGAATAAAGATTATGTAAAATTGAAAATAAGGGAAACACGGCAAAGCTCATAAATTAGGGGAACTTAAATTTTAGGGAAAAGGAGAATAAAATGACACACTAATTAGTACTAACATCATATTATTATTATTAATCAAATTAAAATTAATAAAAGAAGGAACCAATTAACCATGGGGAGGGGGAAGATTTGAGATCAAGAGGTAACCATTAGAAACAAAAAACAAGAAGGATACAGAGATTGAGAAAGGAAGGGAAATTAATACAAAAGGCTAGGATGGAGAAGAACCTTCGGAGGGAGCGGGCTTGACTGATGAATAAAGGGCTTCCAAGATGCTTAATTTGTACCTATCTTCCTGATTAAAGTTATTTGGGTGCTTTTCAATTTGAAGGACTTCCTAAATAAGGCAAGTTGAGTGGAAGGGAGTAGAGGCCAAGATTTTGGTCTGGTCAAAGCTAATAACATGTTTAGAATTGAAGGAATGCACAACCATGTCTGATTTCAAGATCTGGTTGTGATTAGTGTCAGCTATATGTTCCTTTAAACGTGCTTGAAAAGACCTACATGTTTGCCCAATGTATGATTTCCCATAGGAGCAGGGGATCTAGTAAACTTTGGGGTCAAGCATTGGATAAAATTTATCCTTGGGCAATCCAAATAATTGTTTTAAGGTTGTGTGAGGTTTAAACATAGTTTTAATGTTATTTTTAGCTAGGAATTTAGTTATGTGATTAGTGGTGCATTGGATTAGTGTCAGCGATATGTTCCTTTAAACGTGCTTGAAAAGACCTGCATGTTTGCCCAATGTATGATTTTCCATAAGAGCAGGGATTTGGTAAACTTTGGGGTCAAGCATTGGATCAAATTTATCCTTCAGCAATCTAAATAATTGTTTTAAGGTCATGTGAGGTTTAAACACAGTTTTAATGTTACTTTTAGCTAGGAATTTAGTTATGTGATTAGTGGCGCATTTGATATAGGGGAGAGATAACAGAGCTTGAGCAGGGAACAAAGGTTGCTTAACTCGCCAAGAGAGAGAAGATAGATATGCTTTATTAATTTGGGATGGAGAGTAGGAAAAAATAGAGAAAAACAATATAAAACTCATAAACCACGAATTAACACAACATATAACCTAGGAAACCCTTTCGAGAGAAAACCCAGCTGAAAGGTAAGGTCGCTCTGTTCTCTTTCTCTGAATGGAAAATGGATGCAAGTACAATGAAGTGAGGCTTGTGGCCCATGGGCTGCTATAGTGCGCAAATCCTCTTTGTCTCCTCTCTCCCTATCCACACTCAACTACTCTACTCATCTGTGGAATAAAATGCACTCTAATAGAACGAAACCCCTCTTCTTCCTAGTGGCCCGATAAAAACACAGCCCCATAGCCTCCTAGTGGTTAAGTTTAACTCCAACTTTAACTAGAGTTACAATATGGACTCTTCTAGAGTCCTCTTCACCATGATCACATGGCTAGCCCATTTTCCCTGAACAATGGCGCTAACATGGCATCCTCTTGAATTATGGTGGTCAAAACAGGAAGGCCAGCTTTCGAGTGCCATAACTTTTTATTACGAACTCTAATTGAGGCGATTCTTGAGACGTTGGAAAGGTCGTTTGATACCTCAACTGTTCCCAGAAGGTCTCAAACCCCAATTTTCCAAACTAGGTCACGCCGGTAAAATGATGTTGTAAGTTGATTCCTCCATTTTTTCAACTCTAAAAGCATCGAGATGGATAACAAACAATATAATGATCCAATCGAGATCACACCTCCCCATTTTGGGAGGATTTTGGTCTCAAAAATCTTCTATTGAATGAGGTGACGAAAAGTTCCTCCAGCTTCTCTCGGGGTGTACCATTTAGCTTTGCCTAGAAGTTATCCTTTCAACCCAATCTACCAAAGGTTATGTTGCTCTTGTCTCGTAGTTATCGACCTCTTCTACAAAATTGTATCCTCTGTCAACTCTACCTAAGCATCCAATGCCAAATCCTCTACAAAAGGGAGGACTTGTTCCTCTTCCTGGTCTAGCATGGAAGGCTCATAGAGTTTGTAGCGACCAACAGTCATATACGCAACGGAAATATTAAAATACTTCGTAGACAAAGACATCCATTGTAGGATAGAAATTGTAAGTTGTATATTATATAAAGAATTGATGATAGGATGATTACAAATAAGAATGAGGGCCTGCTTATATACCCTAGGCAGGTGCCCTTTCACGAATGGCTATGTCTCTAAGACATGCCTCTTCATCATTAACTAACTAATCATTAGTTAATGGCTTATTATTTATTATTATTTTATTATGAATTATATTCATAACATAGCCTCTCCCTTCAAGAAGCTTTGTCCTCAAATCTTACTTAAGAACATCTTCTCATCTCTGTACTTTCATCTTCGTCGATACGAGACGATATGATACTCTGAGCGATAGACAAAATTGTCATACTGAGAACGGATCAAACCATCCTAGATTGACCTTCTAGGGTATCTTCTTATCTTTGGAGATGTGTGGTGAATAGTTGTCGTATGACCGGATTCTACAAGCTTCAGTATCCCTACGAACATGAAATTGTTGTTTATTTTCTGAGTGATACTGGTATGTAGCTTGATTAGAAAGTCTGTTCTTGTGATTTGGAGTCGATACATAGCTCCTTTGGTCTAGCTTTCTTTTAACATGTTAGTGGTTGATTCCTGATTTTCTTTAGGCACAGTTGTTGTTGAGGGGGCGACTGAATCATCAGTTGGAATGTCCATCATTTGAACTACGACTTCTGCGTATGTTTTAAGCTCTTTCGATTCTTCTTCTTCCTTACTTGTGATATTGATTGCATCAACATTCACCCCTTTATCTTCAACTCGGACAAAAACAAGTGACAACCTCAGTACTTCACTTTGAAGTTGTTCTAGCTTGTCATTCAGCAATTTCTTGTCATTTTTAAGTTTTTTTTATTTCCGTGAGTAGGGTTTGGTTATGATTCCTTAAACGTACAAGTTCATTCTTTTCTGAATCGTTGTCCTTATTCTTAGTAGCTTCATCATCTCTTAAACTTTTGATTTGTTCTAATAATGTTTGCTTAAGGCTCTTTAAACGTGAATTTTCTTCTTCTTGTTCTAATAAACATTTCTTCAGTTCCTTTTTTGAAGCTTTAGCTTTCTTGACTTGTTCGAGTAGCTTTTCTTGGTGACCTCTGATGTGTGAAACTTCTTTGTCTTTGCTAGACTTCTTCAAGCTCCTTTTGCTTCCTTGATATAATTTTTTTGTTATCTTTGAACATCAAGTCTGAGATATCCTTAAAGTCTTTTGATGAAGATGTTATTGATTTCGATTTACTTGTTATATCTCGAAATGTGACCATCTTTCCCTTATAGGGAAACGTCAAAACTTGTTTCTCTATGTTTAACATGAAAGTACCCATATCCTTAAACCAAGGTTGACCGAATATGATGTCAATCTTTCTATTATCCATCCTTACAACATGAAATTGAGATATGTGCTTATAATGACCTATTGTCAATTGTAGATCATTAATTTTATACTCTTTTTGGTCAAAATATTTTTCCTTACACCAATGCTTGGCTCTGGAATTGGTAGCCGATTTGCGGAGTTGATGTTGATATTATTTTTATCGTCGCTTGGGCTGATAGCGACATTAACTTCTCTTCCTTGGATACTTCATGTTAATGTAATTACCTTGTGGTCTGTAACTGAAAGACCATTATAGGTAAACCCTTCTTCCTTCGTCATTTTAGACTTGAGCTCCATTATCTCCATCATTTTTTTTCCATGATTGATCCCATTTTTGTTTTTTTGTCTTGAATTGAGATTTAGGGTTTTTAGGGTAATCCCTTCCTAACTTTCTTTCTTTTTCTTCTCCCCTTTTTTCTTTTTTTCTTTATTTTTTTTAATTTTTGAATTTAGACCTTTGGATTTTTATGTGAGTACTTTTTTTAAAATAATATATATATATATATAAGTTGACTTCAATTTTGTAAAAAGCTATAATATATCATTTTGAATAATATATTATAGCTTTTTACAAAATTGAAGTCAACTTTTATATATATATATATATATATATATATATATATATATATATATATTTCAACTTCTCTTTATTTTTATTTTGTTTAAGTAAAATCAAATTGAGTAATATTTTGTTTAAATAAGTTGAAGCGTTATGAGATGACATACAGTATGAGATGACCATACGGCTAGGACACAATGGTTCGAAGAGAAGAAGTCCACTATGAGGATCACGATGGGTGGCAGCAGATGTCGACAGTCAGTGGTGGTGTGGAACGCGGCTATTTGTTAGCGACAGAGCGGGGGTTGACAGTGGGAAAGAAGGGATCAGGCAACGACGGTATTATGTTGTATTGGTTATCGGTGAATGAAGGTGGAAGCAACACAGGCGGACAACGCAGCGCGATGGAGGAGACAACAGCGTTTTAGACGTGTTTTGGTTTGTCGGCAAACAATGGAAAGTCAAGGTGTAACGGGAGGCACGATGGAGTATGGTCTCAGCGTTTTTAATGTCTTATGCAACAAGGAAGGATACAGCGGATGGTAGGTTCGATGGAGACTCGACAGTGGTCGGGTTCCTTTGTTGTGCAAACAGGGTTCGAAAGGACAAAGACAAGGCGGGATGGTGGCAATTAATGGGGTTGGCGGAAATAAATGTGCTACGGCTGCTAGCTTAGGTGACGGTTTGGACAGGGGTCACGTGGGTTCATGGCAGCGGTGACTAATGTAGTTTGTTTTCGTTTTTTTTTTAACAAAAATTTCTTGATACAAGTCCCACTTTTTATATATATATATTTTTTTGGCTTTGTTTTATATATAATCTCTTTTTCTTATATATATATTTTTTCAATATATTTACTTCTCTTTTTTTTTTAACTCCTGCCCCCCCCCCCCAATTTTTTTTTTGTTTCTTATATTTAATTAATTTTAATATAATTCTTTGATATATATATATATATATATATATATATATATATATATATATATATATATATATCAATGTTTTAAAAAACGGAATCGGTCAGCTACCAGGTCGAGGTAATGACTCAGTAATGACTCGGTCGACTCGGTTTCAATGACTCAGTTTTTGTAAAAAATAAATTAAATATTAATTTTTTTGTACAAAAACATAAATTTAAAGATTTTTATTCATGTTTCCAAACACAAAGCATTACAATATAGACAAAAGACAACATATGATCAAAGTAGGCTCATGAATATATCCATTATATCAAAATTGCATCCAGTGCACTGTCCAAGGACCAATACATGATGATGATATAGAGATCAAAACAAAAAACATAACTAAGGAGGCTCTAAATGGCCTCTACAACAAAACATGAATAGTCACTAGTAACTACTGCTAGTCATCTCACTGTGACAAGCCAATGTCCTCTTCCCCAAACTCTGAACCAGAGGGGGAAGACACTCGCTCCGCCTCCTCCTCTGAATCAACATCCTCAACTGGAACTATACCCTTGCCCTTACCACCTTGAGAATCAAATATACGAGCTATGCGTCTCCGTCGTGGCTGACTAGAGGAAGTGCCTGCACCTGCAACTGGATGGCTTGGGACTGGGTCTGCTACTAGTGGATCTACATTGAGCATAGTATCCTCCATCACTAAATCGAAGTCAATCCCCCCATCTATGTCAAACTCTGGTGAACAAGACTCCACTACCCAATCTGATGTTGGATCAATATCCTCCAACACAATGGGATCTGAATCAGGTCTTTTGTTCAGCAATTGGTTCCATCTTAGTCGGAGGTTGTATTGGACAAACACTAGCTCATTTAACCGTTTTTGCTCCAAACGGTTTCTCTTGTGTGTGTGAATCCTCTCAAAGACAAACCAATTGCGCTCACACCCAGAAGCACTGCAAGTTTGACTCAAAATGCGGATTGCAAACCTCTGCAATTCAGGATAGTGGCTACCAAATGCCTCCCACCATTGTGTTGCAAAAAATGAGTTTCAGTTAGCTCAACAATTTATATCGAACTTTGAAATTGAAATTATAATTTTATAAACAATTATACAAAATAATAAATTTGAAAATTGAAATTCTTTGTTTACCTGGCTCATCTGATTCCCTTGCAATCCTTGCAAGGTTCTTGCCAAAGGTACCAGTGGCATGGCTGAACATAGTGATCTGCTTGTGTATCTTCAACTACTCACTCTCTGTGGGGATCATGCGATCAATGCAGTCAATCAATCCATCTCTAACCTCCCCAGTCAAAGCTCCTGTTTTCTGAGCTTTATAATGATACCTTGGGTTCAGAAAATACCCAGCTGCATGTATCGGGGGATGGAGTTGATTGTTCCATCTCTGATCAATGATTTCCCAAATGGGCCCATACTTAGCCACTCTGTCCTTGCATGCTGCCCTTATCTGCTCCTTTTCTTGATCCATAGCCTCATAAATGAAGCCCATAGCCAATCTTTCCCCATCCACCAAGCGCAACACCTTAACCAATGGCTCAACAAGTTTCACAATGTCTGCTGCCTTTTTCCAAAATATTTCTTCAACGACTTTCCTTTTCACATCTTTGCCATCCTGTTTGCGAGACCACTGACTTTCATTCCATTCATCACTAGAAAACATCTTTTGCAAGTTTCTATGTTGGGCACCCATAGATTGCAATGTCAAAAAATGTGTTGCAAATCTAGTGATGGCAGGCCTAATAAGTTCCATGCCCCCTGTGTATTTCATCATCAGACTCAGAATCCATGAGTGATTGTAAATATATTTTGTGATGCATTTGGCATGCTCTACAGTGTTCTTGATCCAGTCTATTTTGCCAATATCCTCAAGCATGAGGTCTATGCAATGTGCAGCACATGGGGTCCAAAAGATGGTTGGGTGTTTTTCCTCTAACAATTTACCAACAAGAACATAGTTAGAGGCATTGTCTGTGATGATTTGAACAACATTTGCCACCCCCACCTCTTCAACAACCTCATCCAAAAGTTGTAACAACAACTGTGCATCTTTCACCCTATCAGATGCATCAACTGATCTTAGAAACATGGTTCCCCGTGGGCAAAAGACAAGAAAGTTTATGATGGTATGGTTCCTCTGATCAGTCCATCCATCTGACATGATGGTACATCCTGTACGTGCCCATGAGTTTTTGAACTCTTTCAAATAATCATCAATGTTTGCAATCTCTCTTTGCAAAAAAGATCCTCTTAACTCATGCATAGTAGGAGGTTTGAAGCCCTTTCCAGCAGCATATATGGCATCAAAAATAGGTTCATAATATGGTGAACGAGTAGCATTGAAGGGAATATCAGCATCATACCACAATCTAGCAATGTACTCACAAGCAACATCTCTCAATTCTTTTTTCCAATGAGCATCTAAAGTGGGCTGCACAGTTGGAGGACTAGGACCATATGCAGTTACACTATCAGAGGGAGATGAGGGCACAAAAAAACTTTTAATAGTACCCTTATGTCTCATTGCACCCTTACCCTTGTCAGAAATAGACTCCCTAGAGGGAGGAACATAGCGAAAGGGGTTTTTTGATGCATCAGTGGAAGGGATAGATGAGGAATCCTCATAATTAAAAGACTCAAAACTTGAGTTGGCAGCCATCATATGTTGTAGATTCCTCTTCCTCCCAATTTCAGCCTGTATTTCTTTTTGCCTATTTTTGTCTTGCTCAAACTTGTCAAATTGTTCTTTCAATTGCTTCCTAATTTCCCCAATGTTTGGTGCTTCACATGCAATAATATGGCCTTTAACACCAGCCAAATGTAGTTTCAATCTATGAATGCCCCCTCCACCCTCCTTAATTTTTTTCTTGCAAAATTTGCAAAACATTTGATCCCCAACCATTTCAGCATATGCCCAAGCAGAGTCTTTTGCTCTAGGTGCCATTTTGGACTGAGTTTTTGACTTGGAAATAAAATGTTTAAATCTGAACATGAAAACAAAAAAAAAACTGTTCATTCTATGTTCATTTCTTTCACCAAATGGCAAATGCCAAAAACTATGCAAATGCAAATGGCAAATGCCAAAAACTATGCAAATGCAAATGGCAAATGCTAGATTTGCTAAATAAATAAAACAAACAAAGGCAGATTTAGAAGAGAAAAAATAAATACCTCTAGCCTCTAGCTTCCTCTAGCTCAATGCTGCTCCAAAGCTTGCCCAATAAGCTCTTCACTGCTGCTCCAAAACTTGCCCAATAAGCTCCTCACTGCTGCTCCAAAACCAACTTCACAATCTTCAGAAAACTCTCACAAATGCTCAAGCAAAATGAATGAGAAAGATGTGAGCTCAATGGAGGGGTTGGGTTAGTTAAATAGCATGGGGAGGGCTTAGACAACCTAAAACAAACCTAACAGCGGATTAAAATCCGGTTTGAAGTCCACAAAGTCAGTTTTTTTGGGCCCACCGGCCGGCTGTTTTGGCTCGACCTGGTTAACTCGGGCTCAGCCTGGTTGGCCGGCTTGTTACCGAGCCGGTACAAAAACCGGCCGGCTCGGTAACAAACCGGCCAACCTAGCTGGTTTTGTACCTAGTCGGACCGGCCAGCCTAATGGCTCGGTCGACCAGGCGTGGTCGGAGTTGAACCGACCGTTTTTTAAAACAGATATATATATATATATCTCTTTTTTTTAGACTAAGATATTTTTTTTAAATATATTTCTTCTTCATTTTTTTCAAATTTTTATTATGGCCAAAGGCCTGCCGGCGAATCCGGTGAAATGGAGAATCTCCAACACTGATGTAGCGAAACACTTCGACTATGATGGAAACAAGGTCGACGATGGGTTGATGGCCAAAGGCCAGATCACACATAGCTCTGATACCAATGTAGCAACCAACAGTGGTATATGAGCAGAAATATTAAAATACTTCATAAACAAAGACATCCATTGTAAGATAGAAATTGTAAGTTGTATATTATATAAAGAATTGATGATAGGATGATTACAAATGAGAATGAGGGCCCGGTTATATATCCTAGGTAGGTGCCCTTTCACGAATGGCTATGTTTCTAAGACATGCCTCTTCATCACTAACTAACTAATCATTAGTTAATGACTTATTATTTATTATTACATTTACATTTATATTTATTATTATTTTATTATGAATTATATTCATAACAGAGTTTCAAATTCTTTATACTCGCCACTGAGTAAATTAGCATGTATGGGCATAGAGTGAATCTACAGGTGTTATCTCTCAACTTTTCCAGTATCTCAAAGAGACCATATCGCAGAGCCTTGATTTTCTTACTAGGACACTATAGCCTCTCCTTGTTCAATTGTAACCATACTTTGTCTCCCACCTTGAACAATCGCTCTGTTTTGTGTTGATCATGCCTAGCCTTGTATTTTTCTTGTGAATTCTACAGTGTCTCCCATACCTATGGATGGATTTCTCTGACCTTTTCAACATTTTTTCCTACCCTTAAGGCATCCCTTGTGGAATCCTCGCTCACTCCTTGTTGCCCATATGCAGTATCCAAAGGTGAAGATGGCAAACATCCAAAACAAGTTACAAATGGGGACTTACCAGTAGAAGTGTGAATTGATCTATTATAAGGGTAATGTATGTATACCATATTCTCATCCCAAGTCTTTGAATGCTTCTGATTGTAACCCCTCAAAAATTGCACCAAAGTCTTGTTGATTATTTCTATCTACGCATGTCTGTGGATGGAATGTTGTAGACCTCTTCTACTTCATGTCCATCTCCTCCCATAACGTAGTCCAAAATGCACTAAGAAATCTTAAGTCCCTATCTAAAACAATGCTCCTTCGTATCCCAAAGTGCACCCAAACTTGTCCAAAGAAAAAGTTCGTTGTTTCTTGCCCATTGATGGTCCTTTTACAAGGCATAAAAACACATATCTTGCCAAACCTATCAACTACCACGAACAAGTAGTCATGTCCCTTCCTGGTTGTTGGTAAACCTCCCACAAATTCCACGAAAATGCTTTCGCAAGGATGAATGGGTAAAGGTAAGGGATGATATAGACCCTACTTCATGTTACTAGGCTTGTTGGTACAACAAAGCATGCATCATCTTATGAACCTAGCTACTTGTTCTTGCATCTTGGGCCAATACACATACCTCTGCAATTTGGCCATTGTCTTCCCTACACCAAAGTTCCCTACAACCTTAGATGTGTGAGCCTCTCTAATCAGCAACAGTCACTCACCTTTAAGAACACATAACTTATCCAGCCTATAGAGTAACCCATCCTAGCGTAATACCTCGTATCTGAAATATGCTAGCACAACTTGCAAAAAATATTAAATTTTCTCTTTTAGGAATTTTGACAAACATTGTGTGCAAGCTTTTCTTTGAACACTTTGTATGAAAAACAAATAAACATTTACAACATAAATATTTTAAGTCACAACCAAACTTCTATTAATTTGATCAAGAGATTTACATGGAGAATATTAATCTGAAAACTTGTAATAGAACTCCAGCAAATAACTCAATCAATGCGGCACTCCTATAGTCAGGAACTCAGACCTCCTACAATGAAGAATTCGGCCTCAACAAATAATCTCGGCTCTGGAAAATAATCTTGGCCCCAGCAAAAAAGATCTCTGGCAAATAATCTTGGCCCCAGCAAATAAAGCTCTCTGGCAAATGATCTTGGCCCCGACAAATAAACATCTCTAGCAAATATTCTCGACCCCAGCAAATAAAGATCTCCAGCAAATATTCTCGGCCCCAACAAACAAATATCTCCAGCAAATAATCTCAGCCCCGAAAAATAAACTAGGCTCCAGCAAAAAAACTCAGTCCAACAAATAAACTTAGGCCTAAAAGATAAATTCGGCCCCAGCAAATAAATTTGGCCCCAACAAATAAACTAGGCTTCGGCTAATAAACTCAACCAAACAAATAAACTCAACCCCAACATATAAATTTGCCACTACAGAATATGAATTCGTCCCTCCAATCAACTCAACCTCAACCAATAACCTTCAGCTTTGGTAAATGTCTTCTACAACGATCCAATCTCCAACTTTGGCAATAATAACCAATTCCTCCCACTAAAGAAATGTCTCCCAAATAATCTGCAATTGAAGCACAAAAGGAAAACCTGTCTGATTTTCCCACAATGCCAACTAAGGTGGCAATGATGTCCACCAAAATTGGTGAGTACCAACTAGGCTAGCAATGATGTCCACCAAAACTAGTGTGAGAGTCTCGCCTGAAACCCTCGAGAGAAACTCACTTGAGCTCTTGATCAATCACAAGAAATAATCATATCTTCTCTTCCTTTTTATAAGATTTTGTTGGATCTTCTCCAATCTTCTAGAAATCTCCTTTTATTATTTTATTAATAACCCACTTAGTGCATTTTCCTCCTATTTTCCAAGTGACTTTTGCCCCCTTTTATTTACCCCTTAGATAAAAGCATTTTTTCTCCTTTTATTTATTAAATAACTTTTTATTAGTAATTAAAGATTAAAGTCACGATCACATCGGCATCCCAAAACCCCCTTTCATCATTTTGTCTTGTAGATTTTTTCGTCTCGATTCCAATGAGCTATTACACTAAGGTGTTTCTCCAAGTAATCAACTCAAAACGACACCTTAAGCGTAATCAATTAAAATATGCCAATTAATAACTCTTGCGAAAATTGTCCAGATGTCGTGGAAACAAGATGGAACTGTGCGGAATTAACCTTCGATGATGAAAAATGTCAAGCGATCCCAGTAGTCCCCCATAAAACTCCTCAAAACCCTCCAGACCCACTAATAATATAATTTTGCTCCTGTGACCTCGCTAACATAAGCTCTGGAAATACTTCCTAATCTCACCACAATGCAATCTAAAAATTGGGACATTACAATCTCCCCTCCCCAAAATTGCTTGTCCTCAAGTAGTGTCATCACATGTTGCCACTCCACAAGTTGATCCAAACTATTACAAACGTCCCAAATGTAACACTACACGACTCCAGACCACTATCTACCCCGACATGAATGGATCTCATGATACCAAGATCACAAACCATCATGATCATTGTGAAGTATTCCTCGATCCACTCACTCACCAACAAGGCATATACACCAAAGGCCCTCTGCATATTGCCAATAAGTAGAGCATATCTCGAAAATGCAAAATATTATTCGTCTCCTCGAGATGTTGCTCTATCGGAAAACCAATCTCATGTACCTCAAGAGTGAATTGTCGAAGGTACAACCCAACTCCTACTGAGAAGGGTCCTCCTCCACATGAACTAACCATGGCCTCCTCTTGTTGATCACACTGCCATACTAGTGAGGAACTCCAAAAATGTCAACGAATCACTGAGAAGTGAAACGCTCCCCGCGAAACTAAGGTCCCATGGAAGATTTGAATGATCTCTCTTTGTAAAATCTAGCTCATCCCTAATGGTAGTTGAACTTCCAATCCTTGTAATTCCAGGGTCCTATGCTAATTTCAAAAAGAGACTACCATGTTGTCGTTGTGCCACTCTGGTCAGAAATAATTGCCCATTGTGCTCATACTGAATCCTCCTCGTCTAGAACCATATGCCAAAATATTTGTAAGGTTTGAACCCACAACCATGAAGCACATCCTGCCAACGCATCTCAGCGAGGTCGGATTCTATTGGTCTACAACTAGACTCGATCCTGAGCAACAACAGGGAAAATCTACATCGCCACATGGTGAAGGCCTCCACAATCCTCCATGTGTCAACCCCAAAATCCACTAGATCACTCGTGGTCATATCCCTGCTAATTGAGAAGAGGAGTGATCTAGCAACCAATTAGATCCCTGGATCCCACAGCCATATCGAAAGTTCACAGCTCCCAATCTCTACTGATTGTTGCATAGTACTGATAGTTGTTGGAACCCATTCGTGCTTCTCATATGATCCCTGTATGCAATCAACAGATGGACACCATGTATCGATAATCAACCTAGTGCAAGTTAAATCGCCCTACTCCTGCCAGATCACACTACGAACTTTGGTATCTCGTCTCCTGATGATGCACCCAAATACTGCATGGAACCTACATGCCCTCCTGTAAAAGAGGTCTACCATCTGTTGTGCCTCATGCTCATGTAATAACTTGGAATGTTATGTCAAAGGCATGTCATGCAGCTCCCTCATGATCATCTCCCCAAGTGTATACTCAAGAGTGGAGCATAAGCTACCTATGTAGTAGAACATGCCATCCCTAAGCCTGCACCCGCCAACTCGTGCACCGACCATACGCCTCAACTGGAAATCCTATCTTTTGTCAATGATGCTTTGTGTTTCATCCAACTGTCTTAGATGAGCCTCTCGTGTCTCACTGCTCATGATGAGAGCAATAAGGGGTTACAACCAAGTCCTTTGTGATAGTGAACATTACTAGAGAGTGATAGGCATGTGAATCCCCAAGGGAATGATCAAGAGTCCATATGGATATCCAAGGGTAATCCTGTGAATTCCCCTCTCTCCATCTTTACTTTGTCGATATCTCGATCAAAGACATGATGCTCCCAAATGCTTATTTGTCCCCTCACTGATCTTAGGTAAGCCTGAGCGGCAGAACTCCTCACATGCTAATGTGGATGTCATTGTTGTGTTTATCCTCACCGGCTCCTGTGCCCAATACATCAATGGAAGAGCATTGTCTCCATACAATGCCCTGCCTGGAGGCATACCAATGTCATCCCATCCGAATGACTCCTGCCAAAGCACATTGATCATCCTACAATCCCATACACGGACAATATGCAAGGACATCTCTTGCAGTATGCTCATTCGCCTGTCAAACCAACTGGCCACCAATGCTGACAGGAATTCCATGAAGGAATGTGTGTGCCCAGTCACTGGGTTAGCCATTCTTCCATAGTCATCTTGCACTTCTGGCACATGATGGAAAGCCCCACCTAGATCCCAATGTCAACCCGTGCTTCCAACATCGACTCCACACATATCAAATGAACCTAGATCCTAGATGGATGTACTATCATTTGTAATATACATGTCTCCACGTCCCATGGATGCATAACCAGAAACCTCTAGGACATACCCCTATGCAAGTGTCTATTCATATGGGTGCTCCTTGTGCTAAAATATCACAGGAGGTTCCTCTATCAAATCATGAGTGCCCCTAACATCCTGATTGTCTGCCATGGGGGATGAAGAATGTCCACAACTCAACTCCATACAAAGTTGCTCAACCTGCAACTTTGATTCTCGAAGGGCCATATGAGTGCTCTTCAAGGACTCCTGGGTAGTCTCTCAAGTGTTGAGTTTTGTAGATTGGGAGGTACTCCAAGCCCTAGGGTTCGGGGTTTGGAGGAATGAGCGCCACAAAAGTGGTTTGTGGGCTTAGAACCCAATATGTGGGCTTTGCACCTAAGCTTGTGGGTGTGAAACCACGAGGAGAATTTGTCATGTGACCGATGGAGATTATAAAGTACCTCTAGAGGAACTAGGGACAACGAAAATCACTTGAATCGGAGGTCTAGAAATGAAATTATGAATTTATTTATATGACTGGTGGGTTTGCTCAACAATAGGAGAGGTCGGCTAGGGTAAAGAGTTGCCCCAAGTGTAATTTGTTGGCACCCAAAGAGGCATATAAATATAAGGTTGTGTTGAGGACATTTACACACATCCAAAATGCATCATTCCATAGAAATACATCATCTAAGGTGGTCGAGCTCAAGGAGGACAAGGACGAAAGTGTTTGGAATTGTTTGTGATTTGTTTTGTCTCTCTTTCAGGTCTGAATAGGAGCAAAAGCAGACAACATGAGTTAGAGGAAATTCTGGGTGGTTTTGGGAGTGGTTTTGGGTTGGTTTTCTCTTATGTTGAAGCTGCGAGTCAGTACAGAGGTCTGGCCAGAGGGTCGAGCTCTGTTCCACAGGTTGTAGAGGGGCATAAAGGTGTGAACAGGGGCTGGAGATTAGCCCAACAGCCAGTGTATAGCAACAACTAGTCAAGGGAAGGATGCCACAGCTGTAGGAGGTCTTTGGGAGCTGAAAGGAAGGGCTAACAGAGAATTGTTAGAAGCCCCAACCAGGCAGCCAAAGTAACAGTAGTGTACACCAGTCCAGAAGCAAAAAAAAAAGTATGTGATGATGTGTTTAAGTTGGTTTTGATGCTAGTGGATGAGGTAGTCCAAGCTGGAAAATTTTGTATTGGACACTTGTGCACTGTTGGAGGGCAGCGTGAGAGTGGACCAAGTGTGCCCTAAGTACAGACCTTAGGAAGGACACTAGGGCTACTAGATGAGGCAGAGATTGAAGGAGCTCGAGGTATGATCAGCCAGAGGAGCAGTATTGTACAGCCCAAGTTCATTGTGGGAGAAGGATGTCTTACAGTGATAGGTGGCAGCCCTCCTGCCCTAAGTTTGTCTTCATTGGAGCAACGTAGGAAAACAATAGCGGGAAAAAGTCCCTAAGTAGCTAAGGAGTAGCAGTGGGCAAGAAGACTCAAAGTGTTGTGGCCTTGAAGGATGAAGGAGCGGCTAGTGAGCGTGAAGACCCTATGTGTTGGTTGTAGATCGACTTATGATCAGCTAGAGGGAAGCAGATCGGAGAGCCGAGTTCGGTGGCCTAAAGGAGTTGGTGCATTGATAGAGGCAGTGCTGCAGAACGGAAGCGAAGGACCCGCAATGTGTTCAAGATACGACAAAGCAATTATGATTGTGTACTACATCAGCTAGACTGTCAGTGTATCTTATTCTTGTATTCTTGTACTAGTGGTTGCATGAGGGCCATTATCCCTGGTACAGGAGCCCTAGACAGTTGTATTAATAGTTTGATTAATATAATGAAATTGGGTTGTTGTATAAATTTGTAAAAAGTTGTTCAGGATACGACAAAGCAGCTGTAGCCTGTGATGGTGCACTACATCAGCTAGACCATCAGTGTGTATCTTGTTCTTGTATTCTTGTACTAGTGGATGTATGAGGGTCATTATCCTTGGTACGAGAGCCCTATACAGTTGTATTACTAGTTTGATTAATTTAACGAAGTTGGGTTGTTGTATAAATATGTAAAATGTTGTAAAAAGTTGTATATATTTGTGCACTAGTAGATTTACTGTTGTATATTGTTTCGTTGTGCAAAGTAGGCAAAGTAGTTTGTTGTGATACTTGGATTGGTAGCGTCAATGATTGTAAGATCCTAACCTAGACTCCAATATCGTGGAAAAACATGGTATCAAAGCTACTTTGAAGGGCCAGTGAAATAGAGTGTGCATAGTGAAGTACAACCAAAGAGGGAGTTGGTAACATTGATGGTGAAGGGCTCACAACAATGTCGAACTTGCAGGTTGGTCTTTGGTATGAGGATAGGTTCGAAAGCTTGTCCAACTACAATCCATGGAAGGAAATGATCAAGTTGGTTTTGATGGTCAATGGGATATGAGATAAGAAAGCAATCAAGAAGCCAACAGACCCTAAGGCGCTGGAAGTGTATGAGGAATAGGATACGAAGGCAGAGTTGATCATCCTAGACAGTGTCCAAGATTCCTTAATACCTCATATGTCCGAAAAGAACACTGCCCATGAGATGTGGGAGGCTCTTCAAAATTTGTTCCAGAATAAGATCAAGAATTAGGTATTGGTATTGGACGATACGTTGAAGACCACCAAGATGATACAGGGTGAAGGGGTGACTTTATATTTGACAAGGTTGTCTCAAGTTCAAGATGAGCTTGCCGTCGTCGGTGTGACTATTGCAAATTCTAAGATGGTGAGGATAGCCTTGAAGGAGTTTACTCTAAAGTGGAAGTCATTCAACAACAGGATCATTGTCAGGGACAAGCTATCAGATTGGAACAGGTTGTGGGACGACTTCATTCAAGAAGAGTTGCAAGACGAGGATCTCCATCTGAACAAGAAGGCTTCTGATGATGACATGGCACTTGTAGCGAGAATGAAGGGCAAGCAAAAGAAGGACTTGAATAAGATCAAGTGTTTCGACTATGGCGAGATGGGTCATTTTTCAACGAAGTGTCCAATGAAGAAGAAGGGAGATGATGAGAAGAAGAAAGGGAAGCTGGTCGCAAGTGTTGCCACTTCTGTCGAGATAGATGATCTCTCCAGGAGGTTGGAGAAAGAGGACTTTACTTTGATCTCTCATTTCTCGCAGGGTACCATCGACGAGGTTGCATGGTACATGGATAGTGGAGCATCAAAGCATATGACAGGGTCACAAGAGGTGTTTGGTACTCTAGTTGAGGGGGACTTGAAGTTGCACATGGTGTTGGGAAATAAGAGTCAGAAAGAGATCAAAAGGTCAGGGGTCATGCCATTCAAGATGGACTCAGGTCAGGTGATGCGAGTTCAGGATGTAATGTTTGTACCAGGACTCAAATACAACGTGATGTATGTCTCAGCGATCAAGCAAAAGGAGTTTGAGGTCTTGTTCCAGAGTGGGAAGGCTAGACTCGAGCCCAGAAGCTCTAGCTCCACAGGTGTTGTGATTGGAGTTAGGGAGCATGGTCTACGCAGGCTAACAGACAAGCGTATAAATCATGGGAAGAAGCAGAACCATGTACAAGTTCCAGACTTCAGAGGTGCAGGTACAAGTTATAGAGAAGAAGGTCCAGGTTCCAAAGGCTTAAAGGGAGTTGAGTTTTAGAAGGAGTTTGCAAGTTCAAAGGGAGAATATGCAACCCAAGAAGAGCACGTGGTTAGTGGGAAGCAATGGTGCTTCTACATTTGGCAAGAAGGAATCATGGAAAAACTGGAAAGTATTACAGGAAAAGAAGAAGTAGGAGGCTTCAAATGACAGTGACACTTCTGAGAAGGGCATAGGTCATACTACAAGGTTTGTTGCAGTGATGAGCGCCAAAATTTGGGCGAGTGTTGCAAGCAGTGACAGTGATGATGACGAGTTACTTCCTACTCTTGGAAGTACCTCCCTCGCTAAGGGGGAGTGTTTAGTTTTGTAGCTTGGGAGGTACTCCAAGCCCTAGGGTTCGGGGTTTGGGGGAATGTGCACCACAATAGTGCTTTGTGGGCTTAGAACCCAAGATGTGGACTTTGCACCCAAGCTTGTGGGTGTGAAATCACTAGGAGAATTTGTCATGTGACAAATAGAGATGATAGAGGAACTAGGGGCAACAAAACGCACTCGAATTAGAGGTCTCGAAATGAGGTTATGAATTTCTTTGTATGATTGTTGGGTTTGCTCAACAATAAGAGAGGTCGGCTAGGGTAAAGCATTGCCCCAAGCGTAATTCGTTGGCACCCAAAGAGGCATATAAATATAAGGTTGTGTTGAGGACATTTACACACATCCAAAGTGCATCATTCCATAGAAATACATCATCTGAGGCAGTCGAGCTCAAGGAGGGCAAGAATGAAAGTGTTTGGGACTGTTTGTGGTTTGTTTTGTCTCTCTTTCAGGTTTTGAATAGGAGCAGAAGCAAGCCTCGTGAATTAGAGGTAATTCTGGGTAGTTTTGTGAGTGGTTTGGGGCTAGTTTTCTCGTGTTGAAGTCGCAGGTCCATACAGAGGTATGGACAGAGGGTCGAGCTCTATTCCACAGGTTGTAGAGGGGCAGAAAGGTGTGAAGAGGGGTTGGAGATTAGCCCAACAGCCAATGTATAGCAGCAGCTAGTCAAGGGAAGGATGCTACGTTTGTAGGAGGTCTTTGGGAGCTAAAAGGAAAGGCTAACAAAGAGTTGTTAGAAGCCCTAACCAGGCAACCAAAGGGACAGTTGTGTACACTAGTCCAGAAGCAAAGAAAAAGGTATATGATGATGTGTTTGAGTTGGTTTTGATGTTAGTGGATGAGGTAGTCCAGGTTGGGCAGTTTTGTATTGGACACTTGTTCACTGTTGGAGGGCAATGTGAGAGTGGACCAAGTGTGCCCTAAGTGCAGACCTTAGGAAGGACACTAGGGTTGCTATATGAGGTAGAGATTAAAGGAGCTCAAGGTTTGATCACCCAGATGAGCAGTATTGCATGGCCCAAGTTCTTTGTGGGAGAAGGACGGCTTGGAGTGATAAGTGGTAGCCCTCCTGCCCTATGTTTGTCTTCACTGGAGAAGCGCATGAAGACAATAGTGGGAAGAAGTCCCTAAGTAGTTGAGGAGCAACAGTGGGCAAGAAGACTCTAAGTGTTGTGGCCTTTAAGGATGAAGGAGTAGCTAGTGAGCGTGAAGACCCTATGTGTTGGTTTTAGATGGACTTATGATCAATTAGAGGTCAAATTGGACAGTCGAGTTCAGTGGCTTAAAGGAGTTGGTGCATTGATAGAGGTAGTGCTACAGAACGAAAGTGAAGGACCTGCAATGTGTTCAAGATACGACAAAGCAATTATGATTGTGTACTACATCAGCTAGATCGTCAGTGTATCTTGTTCTTGTATTCTTGTATTAGTGGATGCATGAGGGCCATTATCCTTGGTACAGGAGCCCTAAACAATTGTATTAACAGTTTGATTAATATAACGAATTTGGGATGTTGTAAAATTTGTACAAAGTTGTATATATTTGTGCACTAGTAGATTTACTACTGTATGTTGTTCCGTTATGCAAAGTAGTTTGTTGTGATACTTGGATTGGTAGTGTCAATGATTGTAAGATTCTAACCTAGACTCCAGTATCATGGAAAAACAACATCAAGCTCATGGGTAAGCCTGTCAACTTTCTCCTCTTTCCCTTCTAGTGCATCATGGTATATCTCAACAAGCATGAGTAGGTGATCTCTAACTGAAGAAGGTGAAGGTAGTTAGATTTCATCTCTACCAATGCCTCTTGGAGTATCTGAAAATATGCTAGTGAAAGTTCCCCTCCCAAACTGTCATGTATCATTGCATTTCTCCAACAATAATCTACCACTAATGCATGTGTATCATCATAATGTCTCGTGGCTACCATAATATGATCAACGCATAGCTTCAATTGGTTTTCCAAATTATGGGCACAAGTAAGTATATGAGCATCATCTTTTTCATAAAATAAATCATTTGATAGGTTTGAGTTCACACCGCTAACTACCTGTGCGTTATCATCTTTGCACACCTCTTGGGAATCATCATCAACTGTCGTAGCCTCATGATTTTCCTCAACAATCTCGTTAAATCATAACAGGCATTCTGCATCATTATCTAATTCTCCTTCATCCCGAACCACTTGTACAATCTGGCCTAGCTTCATCTTCAACGAGTATGACTTCTCCCTATTCATCCTAGGAGGTTTGATCATAGTTATCACTTCCAATCATCGTTTCTCCTACACTCATAGCATTGTCAATGGGATTTTGTTCAATCGTTGTGCTCCTTTTACCTCCATAATCTGCAGATCTGCAATTTCTTTTTTTTTTCCGCCTTTGATGATGCCCATGCTTCAAACTTCTTTACCAATCTTGTGAAATTCCTATTATATTCTTCAAAATTTTGAACAAGTCTTTCTTGGTTCAACTGACTCAAAGGCATTTTTCCCTTCTGATTTTGGTCATGAAGCTCTTCTTGATATCATCTTGATTTAGACCCCCAGCTGGCCAAAATCATCCTATCATACCACTATAATATCCCATATCTGAAATATGCTAGCATAACTTGCAAAAATATTAAATTTTCTCTTTTAGGAATTTTGACAAGCACTTTTTGTGAAAGTTTTTCTTCAAACACTTTGTATGCAAAACAAATAAACACTTGCAACATAAATATTTTAAGGCACAACGAGACTTTTATAAATTTGATCAAAGGACTTACATGGAGAATATTAATCTGAGAACTTGTAATACAACTCCAGCAAATAACACAATCAATTCAGCACTCCTATAGTCAGCAACTCGAACCTCCTATAAAGATGAATTCAGTCTCAACAAATAAGCCCATCTTTGGCAAATAATCTCAGCCCCAACAAATAAGATCTCCGACAAATAATCTTGGCCCCAACAAATAAAGATCTCCGACAAATAATCTTGGTCCCAGCAAATAAAGATTCCCGACAAATGGTCTCAGCCCTAGCAAATAAAGATCTCTGGCAAAAAATCTTGGCCCTAGTAGATAAAGATATCTGGTAAATAATCTCGACCCCAAAAAATAAATTCGCCTCGGCAAATAAACTGGGCTCTGGTGAATAAACTCAGCGCCAACAGATAACTTTAGCCTCTATAGAATATGAATTCGACCCTCCAATCAACTTGACCTCAACCAATAACCTTCAACTCTGGCAAATGTCTTCAGCAACGATCAAATCTCCAACTCCAACAATAATAACCAATCCGTCCCACTAAAGAAATGTTTCCCAAACAACCTATAGTTGAAGCACAAATGGAAAATGTGTGATTTTCCCGCAGTGCCAACTAGGGTGGGAATGATGTCCACCAAAAATTGTTGAGTACCAGCAAGGGTGGCAATGATGTCCATCGAAACTAGTGTGATAGTCTCACCTGAAACCCTTGAGAGAAACTTGCCTGAGCTCTTGATCAATCAACAAGAAATAATCATAAACTTTAAGGAATGAGAAATGGCCTTCTTTGCCTTTTTATAAGATTTTGCCAGATCTTCTTCAATCTTCCAAAAATATCCTTTTATTATTTTATTAATAAGCCACTTAGTGCATTTTTCTCCTATTTTCCAAATGACTTTTGCCCCTTTTAGTTTCCCTTAAATAAAAGCACTTTTCTCCTTTTATTTAATAAGTGAATTTTTATTACTAATTAAAGTCACTTTTATCTCCAAAAAATGCTTAAACTACCACCACGATCACATCGGCATCCCAAAACCCCCTTTCATAATTTTTTCTTGTAGATCTTTACATCCTAATTCCAACGAGTTATTACACTAAAGTGTTTCTCCAAGTAATTAGCCCAAAACAACACCTTAAGCGTAATCAATTAAAATATGCTCATTAATAACTTTTTTTTACTAAAATCATTGAAATGTCACGGAACCAAGATCAAACTATATGGAATTGATCTTGATGATGAAAAATGTCAAGCAATCCCAATTGGCCCCATAAAACTCCTCAAAACCCTTCGGGCCCAAAAATAATATAATTCTGCTCTCGTGACGTGGCTAACATAAGCTCTAGAAATCCTTCCTAATCTCACGAGGTAATCTAAAAATTCGGGACATTACACATAGAGATGGTAGTCAATTGTGCTATCACCATCATGCACATGACTTTGGCTCTGCAACTGATAAAGCACCTCTTTGAAGTCATAACTCTTAATATGCCTCCTTAAATGCATCATGGATGAATAGCTCCATGTGCATCAGAGTTCCCAAAGCCGTGATCTTTGATGTGTGTGGCCTTGAAAGCATGTCAACCAACTTATTTATGTTACCCTATACTTGAGCACTAAATGAAAATGTTGTAGAAACCCTATCCACTTGTAATGTTCGGCTACTTGTAGCTTACTCTAGGCTTGCATGTACTGTAGTGGTTGGTGATTTGTGTGAATTACTATCTCCTTCCCCATAAAATAGTGCTTCCACTTCTTCACAACTTGCACCAGGAAATAGAGCTCCTTGTCATACGTAGGGTAGTTAAGAACTGCCCCATGAAATACTTTAAAATGGTAGCATACATGGCTTCCTCCCAGCGTCAAGACCGCTCCCATAGCATGCCCACTCAAATCTATCTCCACTTCGAATGGTTGCTACAAGTTTAGTAATGCCAAAATTGGTGCTTGATTGATCTTCTTCTTTACCTCCTAAAAATCCCTCTGTTGACCCTTCCCCACGTGAAACTCTTGCCACTTGTTGTTATGGCATGAAGTGGTGTTGTTGTCGTTAAAAACCAGGCTATGAATTTCCTCAAGCACTTTGCTACCGCAACAAAACTCCCAACCTCAGAAAGCACAAACCACTTCATGGTGGCCTCCATCTTGATGGGATCTATCTTTAGCTCTCTTCCACCTATCACATTCCCCAAATACACCAAAGATTGTTGTGCAAACTCACACTCCTTGAGATTTGCCAACAGTTGGTGCTTCTTTAATGTCTCTAGCACCTACGGCAAATGTGAGACATGAACCTCCCAAGTAGCATTGTATACCAAAATATCATCCAAATAGGCAATATAACAAATGAATCTATAGAAGGGCATAGTGTATCATTCATTAACCTCATAGACGTAGCTAGTGCATTGCTTAGGTCAAATGACATGACTAACCACTCATACAAAGATCGCCTAGTTTTGAAGGCAGCCTTCCAGGTATCTTCTTCTCTGACTCAAACTTGGCGATATCCAAACTTTAAATCCATCTTGGTGAAGTATTTGACTTGTTGCAACTGAACTAGCATATCATCTATCATGGGCAGGGGGTACCTATTCATGAGCATAATTTTGTTTAACTCCCCGTAATTGATACACATCTGCCAGGTCCCATCCTTCTTTAGTATACTGATGGTGGGTGAACCACATGGGGAGGTACTTGGTTGAATGCCACCTTGTTCCAGTCATTGTTGCAACTGCTTCTTCACCTCACTTGCCTATATAACAGATTGCTTGTACAGCGCAATGTTTGGCAATGGGGAATCTGGCAATATTTAGAGCTTGTACTCCACTTTCCTCCTAGGCAGTATCCATTTAAGCTCCTTGAACACATCCTTGTATGTCTGTAGCAACCCTTCCAGTAGTTGTTTCTATTTCTTAGTACACCCCTCCAAGGATGACTTTGCTCTCACTGACTCTTCTACAGAACAATTTTCTCTTAAAAACAATAAAACATACTTCTTGAAAAAACTAATCAATTTCTTGGCTTGGCTGCCACTTGCCAGCAAAATTTTGGACTTTACCTTGTGCGCGTTGATGGTGAAGGATTTTCCATCCTTGATGAGACAGTACCAGTTGGCTCTCCTCATGAAGATTGCATCCTACATGTACATATAGGAACCTCCAAACACATCTTCACATAAATCAAGGGATGTAGTTCTACTTCATCAATAAAATCAACATTGATAGCAAATCTAATTTTGCACTATTTAATTACCTTTATTCTACATCCTTATTTACCCGTCCCAATTAATATGGGCTTGGATGATCCTGAACTTCCAATTCCAAGTTTTTGACTAGCTCTACTGCAATGATATTCGTTTGTGATCCTGAGTTGAACAAAGCATCAATCTTTGTCTTCTTGACCTGTATCTTTATATGGAAGTCTGGCATTTTCATTCTCTTCCCAAGGCAACTCAAATTCACCTCCTTCTACACTAACATACAATCTTCTCATCCACGTTCGAGCTACTTTCCACTTGGTTGCTTGAATCAGTAACCATGATATTCTTCTTTGCATCTTTCTTTTAGTTCTTCAGGTTAAGCTTTGATGCAACTTCCAGCACTTCTCCTCTATATGACCGCCAATGTTGCAGTGGTTGCTAGGATCTTTCACTGGTGTGTTGTGGCTATTGTCTATTTATCCTTTCCCCCTTTCCACTTTTTCTCCCCCTCCTTAGAAGTGTCCCAGTGCTCCTTTTGCTTCGACCCACTTGATTGGCCTTCCTTCGACCCACATGATGGCCCTCTAATTTCAACCGAGCAAATGAGATCTTTTGTTCCTCTGTTGAAATTTGGTTACCGAAGGAAAGGTGGTTCCCTAAGGCTTTGATCTTTGGCCTAGGGAAAAGTGTCCAAAAGAATTTAATTTTTCTCCTAAAGTGACTTTATAAAGTTATAAAGTCAAATCTAATTTAAAAGTTATAAAGTTATAAAGTTACTTAAGTCTAATTTTAAAGTGACTTTAATAAAGTCAATTTGAAATTAGAAAGGAAAAGTGACTTTGGAAATAAATGACTAAGTGGGTCTTTATTAAAGTGGGGTGAATTAAAAAATAGACAGTGAGATTTAAATGAGCATTTAATCTCAGCCCTAGATCTAAAGCTTTTTCAGCCATTGATTTAGGGATTCTCCAAAAGTCACTTAGGGTTAGGTTAAAGAAGGAAAAGGAGGGAAAAGGTCATTCATTCTTTCATGAGCAGATTGAGAGAAGGAGAGATGGAGAGCAAAGGAGATTTCTGGACAGTGAGGAGGAGGACAAAACTTGGCACACAAACTGAGACAACGTTTTAGCAAGTCCGTACAGCAAGGTGAGGCACAAATTTCTAGGCAGTCGGCACAAGTTTCAAGGCAGACTATAAAGCAGATTTGGCACGCATTCCAAGGAGGTCGTACAGCAAGGTTTGGCATAGATTTCGAGGAGCTGAGTTGTTGATTTTCTGGCACAGTTTTCGAGGCAGGTTGTACAGCAAGTGGCTGTCCTTTTGCATAGAAAATGAGGCAGAAAACTGCACAGCAGCTTTGTTGTTTTTTCTACACAGAAATCGAGAAATCCGTACAGCAACATTTCATGTTGTTTGCACAGAAATCGAGACAGTCCGTACAGCAGCATTTAATGCTGTAAATATGGGCACGAAAATCGAGGAGGTCATACAGCATTTATTGTTGTTCTATTTTTGTTGTGTACACGTTTTTTGAGGCAATGGTTGAGCATGGAAAACGAGATAAGTTGTATTTATTACTTGTTGATTTTTCTGAGTATTTCTCTCATTGTAAAAGGCATTTTTTCCAGAAATAAGAAGCAGTTTTCTAACTGGTTTTCCCCAAGAGTTGTAGGGGGTTTTTCCAGGGTCACATTGACCCAAACTCAGCGTGTCTATTTTTTGTGTGTGGCTGATTTATTTTGCTGAGTTTTATTTCTGCATTTCCAGCATTTGAAAATTTCCAGAATTTGTGTTTTCAAAAAATATTATTTTTTCAGCTTGTTGAATGTATGGCTATGGGAATGGGCATTTAACTATATGGAGAAATAAGGAGACACTGAAAACCGGGGTGGGAAACAGAAATTTCTACATCCTCCTCTATATGACGAACATTGAAATAAACTTATAATTGTTGCAACTAGTGATTTAGCTTCATCAAGTAAATCTCACCTTTGTACAGCTTGATGTTAACCTTCACTTCCATTTTGAATAAGGAGTGTGAATGGTTCAAGGCACTCGAACTGGGTTGATCCTTTTCAGGTTCTTTCTTAGATTCCCTCTCTAATTTTGCTTGATTTGTCGATTTCCCATCCAATCTGACCTTTGCGTTAGAGCCTCCATCTTCTCTGAATAGCCCAAGCTTATGGGTCAGGGTTGCCATGAGGAGCCTCACATAATCGTTTATATATGTGATTTGTGCTTCTAGTCATGCAAACCTCTCATTTGCAGGATCATGAGGGTTATTTATAGATTCATCGGGCATGATTGGGGTTTTGTGACTTTCAGCTTAACCAATTTATATTCCCTGCTATTAAAATTGGCAACTAGGGCCAAATTTCACTTTCAACAACTCCTCTGAGGAAGATAATTGCGGCAATGAATTCCTCTCTTCGAGAGGACCAAAATCGATATAAAGATTGTCTAATTTGGAAAAGCAGAAGTGTGATTTTGAATTTTTGTATTATCTCAAGTAAATTTATAAGGTCGACTCATCAAGCCCAATGGACATGTCTCTTGTCCCCATCGAATACTATATATAGAAGTGCTCCATCACATCCTAACACACAACGAATCTCTCTGAAACAGCTACAAATTGAAGGTTATCTCCAGTGAAGAAGGAAGGGACTATTTGTCAATGTGTTTGGGCTACTTCATGTGTTGGTTTCCCTGAGTTGGAGGCTGTATCTTCTAAGGAATGTTTGGGCAAGTATAAATTTTGTTATGGGCTCCCTTTAAGCTCTACTTCATATCCGAGGTATCCTAAAAACAGCCGCAGTCATTAGGAAGGGTTTTGTGATGAGAAAACCCTTCTTTTGGTAGGCCGCAATCCCTAAATATATACCTCATGCCAGTCGTGGGTCTTATCATGCTACACAGATGGTCATTAGATGAACACAATCTCTAGTTAAACCGCAGACCCTTTTTCATGACAGTTGGTTGACACCAGTGTGGAAAAAGTTGCGATTTAATCGTAAAATCCTGATTTTTTCAGCTGAACAATTAAATTGGTCAACTTTTCGCTGACTTTTCAAGTTCGAAAAAGTCATGATTTTATCGATAAAGTCGCGACTTTATCGAGGGTCGACCGAAAAAGTCAGCCTCCCTCCCAAGCCGCGGTTAAGACGCCGAAAAGGTGATTTTATCAGTGATTTTGCATTTCATTTGTTGTGTTTGAGGGTTGTGGAGAGAGAGGAGGTGATTGAGCTTTGCCATTGTCCAAGATTTGCTAGTTTGTGGTGTGGATTTGGAGAATTGTCCACCGCTCAACGTGGGAGATTGAAGGTGCCGGTTTGATGCTGCCAGGTATGTATTTTTATTTCTCTCCTATTCTTTGTTACACAAATGTGTTCTTAAATCTTTCTATAATTCAATTAGCTTGTTTTCTAACTTATTTTTGCTTAGAATCTAGAGTCTAGACTCTAGTGAATTAAAATTTAGAACTTCAACTTTCAAGAATCAAATGACAAAAATTCAAACCCTTGTTTAGTGAATTTGTGTGTGTTCAAGTGAGTGAGAAAAGGCATTTAAAATTTAAAATCAACAATTACATTTTTGTTTGCTTCTTATGTGATGGATAATTTTTAATTTTTTTCAATTTTTTGTGTGCCCAGGTTCAAATTCAAGTTCAAAGTTTCAAACTGTAATATCCCAAATTGGGAACAAACAGTAATACAAAACACACAAGACTAAAAACTACAGCAAAACAGTAAATGCTATTAAAACACCATGAAAGAAGCCAAAAATATCTGAGCCATTTTATTAATCTTCTGTTGGGTAGAAGTGCAATAAGGTGCTCAGAAAGATGGCACCTAGGTCTGCACAAGTCAGGCTAAAATATCCCTCAAACCAGAAAACACTATTGATATGTTGCTTTGTGTGGCTCCTCCTTTGCGCTGCCAGCGCTGGAACTCCTGCTACTAGTTGAAAATGCACTGTCGGTTGGGCCTGCTCCAATGCTCAGAAAATTCTGGGATTAAAACGCCGGGCTCTACTCATTAGACCCACAAAAACCAGCGAAGGGTTTCCAGAAATCCTGACCCCGGAAATTAGCCCCCTTGGGCATGGCACGTTGCTCTGCTGGGTATACTGGTTCTCTGGCTGAAATGTTGGAAATTACTACTAAAAATCTGCCCCAAGTCCCTGGTAGGGGGTTTCTAACCTCCCCTACAAAACTCTGGACTGAAATCTGCTCTCTCTCCCAATCTCCCAACACTTCTCCGCAGTTGGACTGCGTACTCCCTACGTTGCCTGCGTGGCATCTGCGTTGTCCTAGAGGAATTGCGTATGCTTGAATGTGATCCAGTAAATCTCCTCTCAAAATCAAGTGGAACTCCTCTCCTAAGCAAGCACTCGAAGTCCCCCGAGGTAGAGGTTGAGATCTCCGCTCGAAAATCTCTGTGCTAAACAGCACTTGCGGACTCGGCTAAACAGCTCAAGCGTGCTACAGTCTATCAGACAAAAAATCAGTGATTGAATGAATGAAGAATGAGTTCCTCTCGCCCTCTTTTATCTAATTTGAGCCTCCAAAGTTCCTTGGGCACACCAGGACTGCGCTGCCCCTCTGCCAGCCTATCCCTGCGCTACCTCTCCCACGCTGCCATTAGGACGCTGTCTCATTCGAGTGATTGGACTCATGGGCCCCACTTCAGCCTAATTATTTGCCCAAGTGACTATCGAAAAGTGAATTAACTGCATGGTTTATTTATGGGTCCCCCTTACCCACTTTATTTTCTGCTGAACACTAGAAAAAGAAAAAACTAACAAAATTAATATTCCAATTAGCAGACTACTAATTTGGAATATTACACAAACAAAATGCCAAGGGTTTTGGACCCTATATGGGAATATGGTGAACTTGATACTGTACCCGAAACTGAGAGTGTCAATAGAATGTATTTGACTTGCAAGTTGTGTGGCAAGCATATGTCAAGGGGTGTCAAAAGATTAAAATTCCATTTGGGGCAAAATATAGAACTTTGCCCAAATCCATCTCCAAAAATCATCCGACAAGCCATTAAATTGTTGATGGATAAAGAGGATGGCAAAGACACCAGGGCAGCAATAAAAATCCAACTTGTAGGGGCCTCAAGAATGGGGGTTAAGTGAGAGTAGTTCTTCAGCATCACCTTCCACGCCCACATGTCTGACGCCTCAGCTTTCTCATCCTTTTTTGTCCCTAGAACCACACCTGAAGCACAACCTGGCATCAATTCAACAATTAAAAAAAAGAAAAAGGCAGAAGTTGACAGGTGGGTTGGTAAATGTCTTCTATGGAGTGATGTTCCTTTCAACATTGCCAATACAACCCCATTCTACCAACCTATGTTTGATGTTGTTGTTGTCCTTGGCCCGGGGTACAAAGCCCTACTTTTACAGAGTTGAGAGGGCCTCTTTTTCAAGATGAAAGGACCAATTGCACTACTAGATTGGAGGAGTTTAGGGCATCATGGGAACACACTGGATGCACAGTCATGTCAAATGGTTGGACTGACCAGAAGGGTAGGACCCTTCTTCACTTCTTGGTTAGTTGTCCCAAGGGGACAATGTCTATGCAACTTGTTGATGCATCTGCACACACATTAAAGATGCATGTTTATTATGTGGGTTGTTGGACATCTTCATTCAGGAAATAGGCCCACAAAATGTTGTCCAAGTCATAATGGACAACGCTGCAAATTATGTTGCAGCTGGAAAGTTGCTTATGGAGAGGTATCCTGTTGGCAATATGATTCTTATGTCCTAAGATGTTGTCCTTGATGGCAACTCTCTGGTAAAAGATGGAGTATATGTCTTCTAGAGAAGCTCAGTAGTCTATCAGAAGAAATGTGTAATGTCCAGCAGAAGATTGGTTACTTTTCATATTGCAGGTTATATACACGGGTTTGTACAGGCTAAGTCGCATATACACACAGATAAGAACGATCCAAGTCGCATATGCCTTTTGCGCTCTAAAAAGATGATACCAGGAGGCATTACCATGGTATTAGCCCACAGGATTGAGCGTTATGTCGTCTATTTGATTCCGTCCAAGAATACCATCAGCAGTTGTGTGGTTTTGACTCATGGTATTGGTAAAGGCTAAATCTATATAAGGAGAAGAAGAACATAGTGCAATGTGTGCATATGGAAGGGTTGTCACTAAATACTTCTTTCTGAAGTGTATATGCATGGGATGAACTCAGTTTTATTGATAAATCTGAATCTATGATGCACCCTTGGATAAAATGATGGATCAAGATCTCTAGACCTGAAATGCCTATGTTCCTGCATAATCTATTGAAGAGATGATTAGATCTGTGATCTGGCGCATGTTTGCTGAAGTGAAGTGAAGAAATCTCAATAAGTTCTATAGATCTGATACATTCTGCAAAGTTAATATTTACAGATTTATATGCTAGTTTGTCTTGGTAAAAGCGCGCATATACTCGACTTTGTCTCTGAAAAAGCGCGTATGGAAATCTAGGTTTCTTAAGCTTATTGCAAAGGATTTTTTGTTCATTGTTGCTGTAATTCTGTTGTCTGTCAATGAAGTCTTCATGTAGATCTCGGTTACTTGAATGTTGTATATGCTGCTAAGTTGATTATGTACAAATCTGATCAATGAGTGAATAAATATGTTCAATGATCTCTGATTGATCAAGGGTTCTGCAATACTGAAAAGTTATCTGATTGAAAGCCTCGGATCTAGTTCTGAAACTGACCATATTCTGGAAGATCAGTATTCACAGATCTATACGCCGATTGGTGTGAAGGAAAGTGCGTATACACGCCGGTTCAGTAAAGCAAAGTAGCGTATGCTTTTTGAGATAATGAATGTTCAGGGTTGAATTTGATTCTGCATACTGATTCTGAAATATGGTTATTACAGTGTTCTGATTACAGTGATCTCACTGTTCTGATTAATGTATTGGGTGAAGTTTATTGTTGTTGATCTTTATGAAGGGTTGCGTTGAAGCAGTGTGAAAATTGATGAAACGTGGTCTGCAGTGATTCTGAGGGTTGAAGCCTTCAGTGTGGAAGTAGAAGCTTCCTGCCAGTAGAAGTTGGTGTTCTGATCAGGGGGTTGAAGCTCCCTTCTAGTAGTGACTGGTAAACGAGATTAGGGGGTTGTAGCTCCCTTCCAGTTGCAGCTTGCAAATGAGAGAAGGTTGTAGCCTTCTGCATGCCTACGTATTGATATGAGTCTGCATCACTACAATATTGTAAGCAGTTTTCTCCCAAATTGGGTTTCCATTTTGAATAAGGAGTGTGAATGGTTCAAGGCACTCGAACTGGGTTGATCCTTTTCGGGTTCTTTCTTAGATTCCCTCTCTAATTTTGCTTGATTTGTCGATTTCCCATCCAATTTGACCTCTGCGTTAGAGCCTCCATCTTCTCTGAATAGCCCAAGCTTATGGGTCAAGGTTGCCATGAGGAGCCTCACATAATCGTTTATATATGTGACTTGTGCTTCTAGTCATGCAAACCTCTCATTTGCAGGATCATGAGGGTTATTTATAGATTCATCAGGCATGATCGGGGTTTTGTGACTTTCAGCTTAACCAATTTATATTCCCTGCTGTTAAAATTGGCAACTAGGGCCAAATTCCACTTTGAACAGCTCCTCTGAGGAAGATAATTGCGGCAATGAATTCCTCTCTTCGAGAGGACCAAAATCGATATAAAGATTGTCTAATTTGGAAAAGGAGAAGTGTGATTTTGAAATTTTGTATTATCTCAAGTAAATTTATAAGGTCGGCTCATCAAGCCTAATGGACATGTCTCTTGTCCCCATCGAATACTATATATAGAAGTGCTCCATCACATCCTAACACACAACGAATCTCTCTGAAACAGCTGCAAATTGAAGGTTATCTCCAGTGAAGAAGGAAGGGACTATTTGTCAATGTGTTTGGGCTACTTCATGTGTTGGTTTCCCTGAGTTGGAGGCTGTATCTTCTAAGGAATGTTTGGGCTGGTATAAATTTTGTTATGGGCTCCCTTTAAGCTCTACTTCAGATCCGAGGTATCCTAAAAACAGCTGCAGTCATTAGGAAGGGTTTTGTGATGAGAAAACCCTTCTTTTGGTAGGCCACAATCCCTAAATATCTACCTCATGCCAGTCGTGGGTACTATCATGCTACACAGATGGTCATCAGATGAACACAATCTCTAGTTAAACCGCATACTCTTTTTCATGACAGTTGGTTGACACCAGTGTGGAAAAAGTTGCGATTTAAGCGTAAAAAGCTGATTTTTTCAGCTGAACAATTAAATCGGTCAACTTTTTGTTGACTTTTTCAAGTTCGAAAAAGTCATGATTTTATCGATAAAGTTGCGACTTTATCGAGAGTCGACCGAAAAAGTCAGCCTTCCCTCCCAAGCCACGGTTAAGACGCCGAAAAGGTGATTTTATCAGTCATTTTGCATTTCATTTGTTGTGTTTGAGGGTTGTGGAGAGAGAGGAGGTGATTGAGCTTTGCCATTGTCCAAGATTTGCTAGTTTGTGGTGTGGATTTGGAGAATTGTCCACCGCTCAACGTGGGAGATTGAAGGTGTCGGTTTGCTGCTACCAGGTATGTATTTTTATTTCTTTCCTATTCTTTGTTACACAAATGTGTTCTTAAATCTTTCTATAATTCAATTAGCTTGTTTTCTAACTTATTTTTGCTTAGAATCTAGAGCCTAGACTCTAGTGAATTAAAATTTAGAACTTCAACTTTCAAGAATCAAATGACAAAAATTCAAACCCTTGTTTAGTGAATTTGTGTGTTCAAGTGAGTGAGAAGAGGCATTTAAAATTTAAAATCAACAATTACATTTTTGTTTGCTTCTTATGTGATGGGTAATTTTTAATTTTTTTCAATTTTTTTTGTGCCAAGGTTCAAATTCAAGTTCAAAGTTTCAAACTGTAATATCCCAAATTAGGAACAAACAGTGATACAAAGCACACAAGACTAGAAACTACAACAAAACAGTAAATGCTATTAAAACACCATGAAAGAAGCCAAAAATATCTGAGCCATTTTATTAATCTTCTGTTGGGTAGAAGTGCAATAAGGTGCTCAGAAAGATGGCACCTAGGCCTGCACAAGTCAGGCTAAAATATCCCTCAAACCAGAAAACACTATTGATATGTTGCTTTGCGTGGCTCCTCCTTTGCGTTGCCAGAGTTGGAACTCCTGCTACTAGTTGAAAATGCACTGTCGGTTGGGCCTGATCCAATGCTCAGAAAACTCTGGGATTAAAACCCCGGGCTCTACTCACTAGACCCACAAAAACCAGCAAAGGGTTTCCAGAAATCCTGACCCCGGAAATTAGCCCCCTTGGGCTTGGCACGTTGCTCTGCTGGGTATACTGGTTCTCTAGCTGAAATGTTGGAAATTACTACTAAAAATCTGCCCCAAATCCTTGGTAGGGGGTTTCTAACCTTCCCTACAAAACTCTGGACTGAAATCTGCTCTCTCTCCCAATCTCCCAACACTTCTCCGCAGTTGGACTGCGTACTCCCTACGTTGCCTGCGTGGCATCTGCGTTGTCCTAGAGGAACTGCGTATGCCTAAATGTGATCCTGTGAATCTCCTCTCAAAATCAAGTGGAACTCCTCTCCTAAGCAAGCACTCGAAGTCCCTCGAGGTAGAGGTTGAGATCTCCGCTCGGAAATCTCTGTGCTAAACAGCACTTGCAGACTCGGCTAAACAGCTCAAGCGTGCTACAGTCTATTAGACAAAAAATCAATGATTGAATGAATGAAGAATGAGTTCCTCTCGCCCTCTTTTATCTAAGTTGAGCCTCCAAAGTTCCTTGGGCACACCAGGACTGCGCTGCCCCTCTGCCAGCCTATCCCTGCGCTGCCTCTCCCACGCTGCCACTAGGACGCTATCTCATTCGAGTGATTGGACTCATGGGCCCCACTTCAGCCTTAATATTTGCCCAAGTGACTGTAGAAAAGTGAATTAACTGCATGGTTTATTTATGGGTCCCCCTTACCCACTTTATTTTCTACTGAACACTAGAAAAAGCAAAAATTAACAAAATTAATATTCCAATTAGCGGACTACTAATTTGGAATATTACACAAACAAAATGCCAAGGGTTTTGGACCCTATATGGGAATATGGTGAACTTGATACTGTTCCTGAAACTAAGGGTGTCAATAGAATGTATTTGACTTGCAAGTTGTGTGGCAAGCATATGTCAAGGGGTGTCAAAAGATTAAAATTCCATTTGGGGCAAAATATAGAACTTTGCCCAAATCCATCTCCAAAAATCATCCGACAGGCCATTAAATTGTTGATGGATAAAGAGGATGGCAAAGACACCAAGGCAGCATTAAAAATCCAACTTGTAGGGGCCTCAAGAATGGGGGTTAAGTGAGAGTAGTTCTTCAGCATCACCTTCCACGCCCACATGTCTGACGCCTCAGCTTTCTCATCCTTTTTTGTCCCTAGAACCACACCTGAAGCACAACCTGGCATCAATTCAACAATTAAAAAAAAGGAAAAGGCAGAAGTTGACAGGTGGGTCGGTAAATGTCTTCTATGGAGTGATGTTCCTTTCAACATTGCCAATACAACCCCATTCTACCAACCTATGTTTGATGTTGTTGTTGTCCTTGACCCGGGGTACAAAGCCCCTACTTTTACAGAGTTGAGAGGGCCTCTTTTTCAAGATGAAAGGACCAATTGCACTACTAGATTGGAGGAGGTTAGGGCATCATGGGAACAAACTGGATGCACAATCATGTCAGATGGTTGGACTGACCAGAAGGGTAGGACCCTTCTTCACTTCTTGGTAGTTGTCCCAAGGGGACAATGTTTATGAAACTTGTTGATGCATCTGCACACACATTAAAGATGCATGTTTATTATGTGGGTTGTTGGACATCTTCATTTAGGAAATATGCCCACAAAATGTTGTCCAAGTCATAATGGACAACGCTGCAAATTATGTTGCAGTTGGAAAGTTGTTTATGGAGAGGTATCCTGTTGGCAATATGATTCTTATGTCCTAAGATGTTGTCCTTGATGGCAACTCTCTGGTAAAAGATGGAGTATATGTCTTCTAGAGAAGCTCAGTAGTCTATCAGAAGAAATGCGTAATGTCCAGCAGAAGATTGGTTACTTTTCATATTGCATGTTATATACACGGGTTTGTACAGGCTAAGTCGCGTATACACGCAGATAAGAACGATCCAAGTCGCATATGCCTTTTGCGCTCTAAAAAGATGATACCAGGAGGCATTACCATGGTATTAGCCCACAGGATTGAGCGTTATGTCGTCTATTTGATTCCGTCCAAGAATACCATCAGCAGTTGTGTGGTTTTGACTCATGGTATTGGTAAAGGCTAAATCTATATAAGGAGAAGAAGAACATAGTGCAATGTGTGCATATGGAAGGGTTGTCACTAAGATGTTGTCCTTGATGGAAACTCTCTGGTAAAAGATGGAGTATATGTCTTCTAGAGAAGCTCAGTAGTCTATCAGAAGAAATGTGTAATGTCCAGCAGAAGATTGGTTACTTTTCATATTGCATGTTATATACGCGGGTTTGTACAGGCTAAGTCGCGTATACACGCAGATAAGAACGATCCAAGTCGCATATGCCTTTTGCGCTCTAAAAAGATGATATCAGGAGGCATTACCATGGTATTAGCCCACAGGATTGAGCGTTATGTCGTCTATTTGATTCCGTCCAAGAATACCATCAGCAGTTGTGTGGTTTTGACTCATGGTATTGGTAAAGGCTAAATCTATATAAGAAGAAGAAGAACATAGTGCAATGTGTGCATATGGAAGGGTTGTCACTAAATACTTCTTTCTGAAGTGTATCTGCATGGGATGAACTCAGTTTTATTGATAAATCTGAATCTATGATGCACCCTTGGATAAAATGATGGATCAAGATCTCTAGACCTGAAATGCCTATGTTCCTGCATAATCTATTGAAGAGATGATTAGATCTGTGATCTGGCGCATGTTTGCTGAAGTGAAGTGAAGAAATCTCGATAAGTTCAATAGATCTGATACATTCTGCAAAGTTAATATTTACATATCTATATGCTAGTTTGTCTTGGTAAAAGCGCGCATATACGCGACTTTGTCTCTGAAAAAGCGCGTATGGAAATCTGGGTTTCTGAAGCTTATTGCAGAGGTTTTTTTGTTCATTGTTGCTGTAATTCTGTTGTCTGTCAATGAAGTCTTCATGTAGATCTCGGTTACTTGAATGTTGTATATGCTGCTAAGTTGATTATGTACAAATCTGATCAATGAGTGAATAAATATGTTCAATGATGTCTGATTGATCAAGGGTTCTGCAATACTGAAAAGTTATTTGATTGAAAGCCTCAGATCTAGTTCTGAAACTGACCATATTCTGGAAGATCAGTATTCACAGATCTATACGCCGATTGGTGTGAAGGAAAACGCGTATATACGCGGGTCCAGTAAAGCAAAGTAGCGTATGCTTTTTGAGATAATGAATGTTCAGGGTTGAATTTGATTCTGCATACTGATTCTGAAATCTGGTTATTACAGTGTTCTGATCACAGTGATCTCACTGTTCTGATTAATGTATTGGGTGAAGTTTATTGTTGTTGATCTTTATGAAGGGTTATGTTGAAGCAGTGTGAAAATTGATGAAACGTGATCTGCAGTGATTCTGAGGGTTAAAGCCTTCAGTGTGGAAGTAGAAGCTTCCTGCTAGGAGAAGTTGGTGTTCTGATCAGGGGGTTGAAGCTCCCTTCTAGTAGTGACTGGTAAACGAGATTAGGGAGTTGTAGCTCCCTTCCAGTTGCAGCTGGCAAACGAGAAAAGGTTGTAGCCTTCTGCATGCCTATGTATTGATATGAGTCTGCATCAGTATAATATTGTAAGCAGTTTTCTCCCAAATTGGGTTTCTACCTTAAAATCTTAGTGTTCTTGTGTGTTGCTCTTGTGTGATGATTTCTGTTGGTACTACACATATTTACTGCTTAACTAATAGATGCATAACTGATAAGCTAAGTTAAAGATTGTTTCTGAAAGTTTTTCTAACGATAAAATTATATCAGTATAGGCAAGTTTCTGTTGGTATATGCGCGTCTATACGTGAGTTGGGTTCATTAAAGCCGCATATGGAATTCAGTAATGAAAAAGTTAAAATTATCAGTAAGCTCTAAATACTAATTCATCGCCGCCCTCTCTCCCCCCCCCCCCCCCCTCTTAGTATTTTTCCCAACAATTGGTATCAGAGCAGGTCCTTCTGAAGAAGCTTAATCGCTAAAAGGAAGATCAGCTAAGATGAGCAATCAAGATGAGACAGCATCTATCAGGCCTCCTCTCTTCAATGGAAACAATTTAATCTTCTGGAAGACGAGGACCAAATCCTATCTTCAATCTCTTGGAGCAGATGTATGGGCTATAGTTGAAGGAGGTTATCAATATCCAACTTCAATTCCAACAGATGCAGCAACAAGAAAGACCTATGAAACCAATGCAAAGGCGGTCAATGCATTATTGGGAAGTTTGACTGAATCAGAATTTGTCAAAGTCATGCAGTTGAATACAACAAAGGAGATATGGGACAAAATCATTCTAAGCTATGAAGGTGATGCCAAGGTAAAAAGTGCTAAACTCCAAACTCTCAGAATTCAATATGAAAAAACTCAAAATGCATAATGAGGAAAGCATTGCTAGTTTCTTTTTACGTCTAGATGATATTGTAAATCGTATGAGAAATCTGGGTGAAACCATAACTGACACTACTCTGGTAGAAAATGTTTTAAGATCTCTAACTCCCAAATTCGAGTCAAAAGTGTCTGCTATTGAAGAGAAGAGGGATCTACAAACTCTTACTATTGTTCAACTTCATGGGATTCTGACTGCTTGTGAAATGAGATAAGGAGGTCCATCTGAAGTCAAAGAAGTCGTCTTCAGCGCTGCTGCAAAAGGAAAGGAGGTAGAGGAACAAGAAGGATCAGGGTATGTCTCAGAAGAAGATGAGATAAATTTTGTAAAGAAGCTACAACTTGGCACTGGAAGGTTTAGAGGTAAGCTTCCTTTTAAATGTTTTGCTTGTGGAAGAGTTGGTTATGCTGCTAAATGTCCCCATAAAGATAGTCAAGAAAAGGGAAAGGAGGTGGCTAAAGGAAATAAGAAACGGTTTATCAATAGAAAAAGCTATTATACTCATGAAGATAGTGATGGTCTATCAAATAGTGAAGAAGGAGAATCTGATCAAGATATTAGACTACTCATGACTTTTGAAAAAGACTCTAGTGAGTCTAAAGATATTTTTATGGATGCTTTAGAAGAAAATGATTTTCTTGAAGAAATAAATCATCTCAAAATATGTTTGGAAAAAAACAAAACAAAAAAATTCAAGATAGAGGAATAACCTGTTCCAAATATTTTAATAACCCAATGTTTCGGACTCCATAAGTGAGTCCATCCTCAAGGGTTAGTGCCTAATATTCTTTGAAAGATTTGTGAGAATTAGGGCAAAAGAATCCAAATATAAATAGTAAAATTTGAGGCAAAATGTTTAAATTTAATTTTATTAAGGAGGTCGGTTGGATAGGAAATCAATATAAGTTTTATTCATTTTTTTTTTTAGATTTAATTTTTATTTATTTAACTATATGATTATTTCTTTATTTATATATTTCTTTATTTCTTTATATATATATATATATATATATATATATATATTTTAGATTTAATTTTTATTTATTTAATTATAGGATTATTTCTTTATTTATATATTTCTTTATTTATTTATTTATTTATTTTTATTTTATTTTTTTAAGGAATTTTTTTGAATTAAAAGTTATGAAATTTATAATTTAAAGATATTATAGGGTAGGTTAGAAAATTATAGCTTTAAAGATTTATTATTTTCAAATTTGTCATGAGAGGTATGATATATATATTGATGTTGGTGTCGTCGTCCATGTTATTTTCTTTCGATTTCTATGGCCTCTTTGATTTTTCTTTTTAGGTAATGTTCTTCTTTGGAGATAAGTTTAGCATCCTCAATTCGTATGCAATGTGAGGATGAGAAAGCATGTTCTGCCAAGGCTGATTTTTCAAATCTGTTCCTAGATATGTCGACAGCATGCTCTTTAAGTCTAATGTTAAGGGATCTACCAGTTTCACCAATATATTCTTTTCCACAAGAACATGGTATGATGTAAACACCTTTTTGTAGTCTAGGGTTTATAGGGTCTAAGGTTTAAACCCTAGACTACAAAAAGGTGTTTACATCATATCATGTTCTTGTGGAAAAGAATATATTGGTGAAACTGGTAGATCCCTTAACATTACACTTAAAGAGCATGCTGCCGACATATCTAGGAACAAAACTGAAAAATCAGCCTTGGTAGAACATGCTTTCTCATCCTCACATTACATACGAATGGAGGATGCTAAACTTATCTCCAAAGAAGAACATTACCTAAAAAGAAAAATCAAAAAGGCCATAGAAATCGAAAAAAGGAAAAATAACATGAATCGTGACGATGGCCTCAACATCAGCAATACTTGGAAACCCTTAATATATCATACCTCTCATGACAAATTTGAACATAATAAATCTTTAAAGCTATAATTTTCTAACCTACCCTATAATATCTCTAAATTATAAATTTCATAAATTTTAATTCAAAAAAATTCCTTAAAAAAATATAAAAAAATAAAATTAAAAATTAAAAAATTAAAATAAAATAAAATAAATAAATATATAAATAAAGAAATAATCATATAATTAAATAAATAAAAATTAAATCTAAAAAAAAAACATTAATAAATCAAAATTATATTGATTTCCTTTCCAACCGACCTCCTTAATAAAAATAAAATTTAAACATTTTGCCTCAAATTTTACTATTTATATTTGGATTCTTTTGCCCTAATCCTCACAAATCTTTCAAAGAATATTAGGCGTTTACCCCTGAGGATGGACTCACTTATGTAGTCCGAAATGTTAGGTTATTAAAATATTTGGTACAGATTATTCCTCTATCTTGAAACTAATTTACTTGTATGGATTCTCTTTTTAAAAATAAAATAAAATTGCCATAGATACTTTAAAGAATTAGCTTATAGAAAAGGAGAAGCACAATGAGAAATTAGAATGTGAAATAGTAAGTCTAAGAAAGGAGATTGAGAAAGTGAAAACTTTAAATCTTAGATTTGATAAAGGATTTGAAACCTTAGATGAAATTATCAAAAGGTACAACACTCTCCTCTTGTAAAAAAAGGTCTTGGATATAACGGAGAATCTTCTCAGTCTTCAGCACCAAGCTATCTAAATGCAGCTAAGCCAGCCAGCAATATTTTGTCACTCAGCAAAAGAACAAAGAGACTACACAGGTAAAGCATGACCACTTCAATACAAGAAAAAACAATAACAAAAGTATCAATCAGCAGGTAAACATAAATAGAAGGTTTCATGACCGCAGAAATTTCTTCTTTAATGGACAATGTTTCTCATGTCATAATTTTGGTCATAAACCTGCTCAAAGTGTTGCTTACAAAACCATCAAGACCAGACAAGCAAGAAAGCAAAGAAATGAGACTATAATAAAGAATACTTATAACAACTTTTCTCCTCTCTAGAATGAAATTGAATGTGCTTATTGCAGTAACTTTGGTCATGAAGAATCTGAATGCAGGAGCAAACTTCAGCCAAAATAACATATACCTTCAAATTCCAAGGTTTGGAGAAAGAAGGACTTACAGGTTGAAAGCTATGGCATAGATTTATTTGCAGAAGGGGAAGAAAATCAATGGTACATTGATAGTGGATGCTCAAAACACATGACAGGTGATAGAAATAAACTCCTTTCATACAATGCTCTAGAGAAAGGAAAGAATGTTACCTTTGGAAATGCCTGTTGTCATTAAAGGAAAAGGTTCTGTTTTTCTAAAAGAAAAGGTGAAAGCTAACAATGTTATGTATGTGGATGGATTAAAGCACAACCTGTTAAGTGTGAGTCAAATGTGTGATCAAGGAAATGAAGTTGTCTTTAGTTCAAAATAATGTGTTGTACGTGAACTTGACACAGGAAAAACTATAATAAAAGGAACTAGAACACCAAGCAATCTGTATGTATTGAAAGGTGGCCAAGAACACTGCTACTTGGGTAAATCTTCAAAACATTGGTTATGGCACAGAAGGTTGGGACATTTGAGATTCTCTCAAATAAGCAAATCCAGAAGACTCAAAGTTGTTCGTGATCTTCCTAGCATCACTCTACCTGAAAGTACCATATGCAAATCATGCCAATTTAGTAAGCAAACCAGAGTGCAATTCAATGCTAAAGAAGGATCAGCAAGTAAGCCTCTTAAACTTATACACACTGATCTATGTGGTCCTGTAAGGAAAAAATCACCTCATGGAGGACAATACTATATTTTATTTATTGATGACTTCCTAGAATGTGTTGGATCGGTTTACTGAAACATAAAGATGACGCATTTGAAAAATTTAAGATCTTCAAAGCTTTGGTTGAAAATGAATTAGATCTAAAAATCAAATGTCTTAGATCTGACCGAGGAGGAGAATATTTATCAGATGAATTCTTTGATTTTTGTGAATATCATGGCATAAAAAGACAGTTTTCTGTAGCTGGAACCCCACAACAAAATGGCGTGGCAGAAAGGATGAATAGAACAGTTCAACAAATGGCTCGGGCTATGCTTGATGAATCTGGAACTCCCGATACCTTTTGGGGAGAAGCAGCACATACTGCAGTAAATATTTTGAACAAGGCTCATGTTTGAGTGAATAGTGATAAAACTCCTTATGAACTTTGGTATGGCAATCTTCCCACCATAAAGCATTTTAGAGTTTTCGGAAGCAAATGTTTTATCAAGAAGAATGATGAAAAACTTGGTATGTTTGAACCTAGAGCAGATGAAGGAATATTTCTTGGTTACTCTTCTAGAAGTAAAGCATATAAATGTTACAATAAAAGACTATGGAAGATTGTTGAATGTATTGATATTGTGATTGACGAGTCTCTCTCAACTCCTAAAAGGGAAATAACAACAACAAATGAAGATTGTGATGATGTATATTTTCCCGCATCAAATAGCAACAATATAGAAGGTGAACCCAATGAAGCACCAGAAGAAGATCTATCTGAAAAGGCTCCATCCAATTATGTTCAAAAGAATCATCCAAAATCTCAAATTTTGGGAGAAAAGGGATCAGTTGTCCAAACAAGAAGAACTCTTGTAGGATCTCCTAGCTATCTGACATTCCTATCCACTATTGAACCACAGAGTGTAAATCAAGCTAGTAAAGATGAATGTTGGATTCAACCCATGAATGAAGAACTTGATCAGATTGAAAAGAATCATACTTCGGAATTGGTTCCAAGACCTCATGATAAAAATGTGATTGGAACAAAACGGATATTCAAAAACAAGTTAAATGAAAATGGAGATGTTATTAGAAACAAAGCTAGACTTGTTTGTAAAGGGTATGCTCAACAAGAAGGTATAGACTTTGAAGAAACATTTGCTCCTGTAGCTAGACTTGAAGCCATAAGGATGTTTCTTGCTTTTTCAAGTTTTCAACAATTCAAAGTTTATCAAATGAATGTTAAATCTGCTTTCCTCAATGGTGATCTAGAAGAAGAAGTTTATATAGAACAACGAGAAGGATTCATTCTGGGAAATGATGAAAAACTTGTTTGCAAAATTAAAAAGGCTTTATATGGTCTCAAAAAAGCTCCTCGGGCATGGTACTATCGTCTTGACAAATATCTTCATCAACAAGGTTTTAGAAAGGGATCTGCTGATAGTAACTTATACACAAAAATTGAGAATGATAAATTGTTGATTGTAGTTGTATATGTTGATGACATCACTTTTGGAGGTAATGAAGAGTCCATGAGTCAGAAATTTGCTTCTGTTATGCAGCGAGAATTTGAAATGTCTTTACTTGGGGTACTAACATTTTTTCTTGGCTTACAAGTGCAACAAGCAACAGATGGCATATTTTTATCACAAGCAAAATATCTTAAGCAAATTCTCAAGAAGTATGGGATGGAAGATTGCAAACCTGTGAGTACGCCAATGGTAACTGGATGTAACCTCAATTCTCATGATGATTCTCCCGCAGTGAATCAACCAGAATATAGATCCATGATTGGAAGTCTGCTTTATCTAACCGGGACAAGACCAAACATTATGCATGCAATTGGGATTGTTGGACAATTCCAAGCTAATCCAAAAGAGTCTTACCTTCAAGCTGTAAAAAGAATATTCAAATATCTACAAGGGACTCAAGACTTTGGTCTATGATATCCAAAGAATGTTGATTTCACTCTTCATGCTTACACAGATGCGGATTGGGCTGGAAATGTTGATGATCGAAAAAGAACTAGTGGTGGTGCATTCTATATGGGGCCCCGATTAGTATCTTGGTTCAGCAAGAAACAAAGTTATATTACATTATCTACAACAGAAGCAGAATATGTGGCTGCCATATCATGTTGCACACAACTCCTTTGGATGATGCAGACTCTACAAGACATTCAAATCAAATGTTCACCTCCCATCTCCATTTTATGTGATAATACAAGTGCCATTAGTATCTCAAAGAATCATGTTATGCATTCCAAAACCAAGCACATCCCTATCAAGTATCACTTCCTACGTGAACAAGAGCTTGAACAAAAGGTTAAATTGGAGTATGTTCCCTCCAAATAAAAAGTTGTTGATATATTTACTAAACCTCTTCCCAGGGAAGCATTCGAATATCTTAGACAGAAGCTGGGAGTTGTCTCTACCTCTCTGATCAAATCTGCTTAATTTCAGAAGTATAAATTTGATGCGTTGGTTTCATAAAGATGAATCGCATATATACTTGAGTTTCTGTGCATAAAACCGCATATGGGTTTTGCTGACAGAAATTTTCTGGGTCAGCGCTCATAACAGTTGTGGTGTTGTTGGGTAATCTTTGTTGTTGTTCCAGTATTCATATTTCTGTATCATTCTCTGATAAAGATGCTTTGATGAATTGGTTGTTGAAGGTGTTCAGGATGCATAAGCTTAGGGGGAGCACCTGCCTTGTTGAAAAGGATGCATTGTTGGCATTCTGATTAGTTTCTGATATATGATCTCTCTATTCAGATCTTTTGGTCATGTTTATGAAAAGTCATTTCTGTAATGTTGACACTCATGATGTAATTTGCTATATTCAGTCATGTAAGGACTTGCTCTAATTTGTAAACCCACTTGAATGGGTAGTTGAGTCATTTATGTAATTCCACTTGGTTGGATCATTAATGTAAGTATGAGTCCTTAGTGATCATACTCAATTGAGTTATAGAGTCTGAGAAATCTGTCTAGAGATTCAGCATGACCTTAGGGGAAGCATGGTCAAAATAGTGCCCTTTGCCCTTGATGTCAAAGGGGAAGACTATTTTGGGTGTTTGAATAATGGTTATGTTTAATGTATCTATCTGTTGTGGTGATCAAACACCATCATGGTTGCCATTAAGTCCAAAGGGGGAGATTGTTGGCAATATGATTCTTATGTCTTAAGATGTTGTCCTTGATGGCAACTCTCTGGTAAAAGATGGAGTATATGTCTTTTGGAGAAGCTCAGTAGTCTATCAGAAGGGTTCTACAATACTGAAAAGTGAAAGCCTCGAATCTAGTTCTGAGACTGACCATATTCTGGAAGATCAATATTCACAGATCTGTACACAGGTTGGTGTGAAGGAAAGCGCGTATACACGCAGGTTCAGTAAAGCAAAGTAGCGTATGCTTTTTGAGATAATGAATGTTCAGGGTTGAATTTGATTCTGCACGCTGATTCTGAAATCTGGTTATTACAGTGTTATGATTACAGTGATCTCATTGTTTTGATTAATGTATTGGGTGAAGTTTATTGTTGTTGATCTTTATGAAGGGTTGTGTTGAAGCAGTGTGAAAATTGTTGAAACGCGGTCTGCAGTGATTCTGAGGGTTGAAGCCTTCAGTGTGGAAGTAGAAGCTTCCTGCCAGTAGAAGTTGGTGTTCTGATCAGGGGGTTGAAGCTCCCTTCCAGTAGTGACTGGTAAACGAGAAGGGAGTTGTGGCTCCCTTCCAGTTGCAGCTGGAAAACGAGAGAAGGTTGTAGCCTTCTGCAGGTAGATGCCTGCGTACTAATATGAGTCTGCATCAATACAATATTGTAAGTAGTTTTCCATATAATAAATATTGAAGACAAAGAGGACAGCAGGGGTGGTTTTCCCCCGAATTGGGTTTCCACCTTAAAATCTTGGTGTTCATGCGTGTTGCTCTTGTGTGATGATTTCTGCTGGTACTGCACATATTTACTGCTTAACTAACATATGCATAACTGAAAAGTTGAGTTAAAGATTGTTTCTAAAAGTTTTTCCAACAGTAAAATTATATCAGTATACGCAAGTTTTTGTTGGTATATGCGCGTGTATACGTGAGTTGGGTTCATTAAAGCCGCGTATGGAATTCAGTAAAGAAAAAGTTAAAATTATCAATAAGCTCTAAATACTGATTCAACCCCCCCCCCCCTCCTCTCAATATTTTTGCCAACATATCCTACCCTGTTTTGGACACCTTGTGATGTTCATTCTTTTGACTTGATGTTGGAGGATATAGGTAAGATTCCACTTGTGAGGCATATTGTTGAATCATTCAAGAGCATAACAAAATGTATATATAATCATGCATATGTGCTTAGCTTGATGAGAAGATTCACCAAAAACAAAAGTTGGTGCGTCCTGCCATTACACGATTTGCCACTACTTTCATATCTCTTCAGTCTCTATTGAATTTTATGTGGGATGTGAAGAGCGTGTTTCTTTCACAGGATTGGCATCCTTTATCTATTAGCCGCAAACTAGAGGGAGAAGGCATATGCAGACTAGGTTCATATGATCAGAGCTTTTGGGCAGGAGTAGAGGAGTTGTGTGCCATTTTAGAATCTTTGGTAAGTGTTCTTAGGTTGGTTGATGGAGAGAAGCCCGCAATGGGCTACTTGTATGAGGCCATGAATAGGGCTAAACAAGCCATTCATGCTTATTATGAAGATAAGGGAGACGAGGGGTTAGAGAAACAACAGGTCATATGGAGAGTAATTGATGAGTGATGGAACAATACCCTCCATTGCCCCATTCATGTTGCAGGTATCTACCTCAACCCCGCATTTGCTTACTCTTGTGATTTCAGATTTGATGCCGAGGTGATTGTGTTGAGAGGATGGTGGCATCTGAGCAAGAACATGAAGATATTTCTAAAGAAATGGAAATATATAGGATGGCAGGTGGCACATTTGGTTTTACCATGGCTATTAAGAATAGGACGACCAAAATGCCAGGTAAGCTTCAGTTTGTTTCAACTTTCAACTTTCAAATTTCATAATTCATTGTCTCTTCATAATTTTTGCTTTTCATTTTTCTTTTAACTTGTAGATGCTTGGTGGACAAGCTATGGTGGCAGAGTACCCCATCTCCAAAAGCTTGTCATTCGAGTGCTCAGACAAACATGCAATTCCTCTAGGTGTGAGCACAACTAGAGTGTATTTGACAAAATACACAGCAAAAAGTGCAACAGGCAAAAAGAATTCAAATTAAAATTTTGAATTCATTTGATTATTTGTTAAAATTTAAATTTTCTACGTACTAATTAAGTAATTTACAATCTATGACCCTATTACAGATTATAATCCTAACACCTCAATGACATGGTCTATGTCTACTACAATCTTCGATTGTGGGTGAGACAACTTCAGAAAACTCCTGATATGGATGCCATCTCATTGGATAATAATGATACCACTGTTGCATGGAGGGTCGAGACTGAGAGGTCGACCATGGACTCGATCCCTGATTGGTTAGATGTGGATCCAGAGGCACTAGCACCAGAGGAGGTAGCAGTTGTAGGGGAGGAGAAGCCAGAGGTAGAGGAGGAGGAGCAGGGTCAGGAGGCAGAGCAGGAGGATGTGGGGGAGGAGGTGACACCATCTAGGATGGGCAGCAACAACAACAGAGGACAGAAGCCACCTCTTTTATTGGCTTCTAGAGGACCACTGAGTCCATTTGCATCCCAAGGGGCAAAGCCTTCTTCCTCTAGAGGAAAAGGCAAAGCCATTCCATATTCTCGTAAAATGGGCAGGGGATCTCAATCACTGATTACTTTATGACATGGAGATGACTCATGATATACATTTATTATATTTTTTGTTGATATTTTGACTCTTGAGAGTTGAGACTGAGACAGGACTCGAGATTCAGGACTCGATTCACTATTTTGATATGTGATGTAGCACTAGACTTCATATACATATTATTCTTTATATAATAGCTTTCTTTACATGTTTATGTGGAAATGCATTTATTTGATGTTGTGGATACATTAGATGCTAAAAAAATTTTAAAATGAATAATTTTATATTTTTTTAAATTTTGCCGACTTTTTCAAAAAACTCCCGACTTTATCGAGTTTTTCAACTTTTTGACCCTTACCGATTTAATCTTGACTTCAACTTTTTCCACATTGGTTGACACTTAGGTTTTGGTTATGAGCTAGATTGAGCAATGGGAGGAGGACTGAGTTTCTTCTAAAGAAGTCGGAGTAGTAGATGTGTTTATAAGGGTTGTATGTCACAAGCCCTAACTTGGAGAAGCAAGGGCTAATTCACACCTAGTATATCCTCCTCATTCGCACCTTTGTATTTTTACTATGATTGTGTCATCTATTGATCTAAGGGATGTGCCTCTAGATGCTCTATTGTCAAGTCAATCTTGACCTTTAATTGTACTCTCTCTTTGTTGAACACTTGATTATAATAAGAAGAAGAATTAATCAAGGGTTTTCCCTATTATGGGGTCTTTCCCTGGATTGATCCATATTCTCATGTTCTTCTATCTTGGCTTGTCTTCAGCACTTATCGTTCATGTTCTTCCGTTAGTTAATGTTTAATATGATTGATAATGATTTAATGGGCACATGGTTGAAAGAAACAACTAACCTAAGCAAAGAACATGTTAAACAAAAAATGAACACCCACAAATCCCCACAATATACGCAAACAAACCTGCTCGGATACCAATATGATCTGTAAACTGCCATGGATATTCCACTGAATAGTTTATCACAACAAATCTGATACAATTAAGCTTAAAATCTAAAATCTACACTATGACGGTTTATTTCTCCTTAGATTTCTGGATTTGTTAAGGACTATTTGTTATGTATGCATGCAAATTATAATTATGCAAAAAATAGAGAACAATGAAACAAAACTCACAAACCACAAATTAACACAACATATGTCGACAATTTGGAGGGTTGTAGGTTAATACAAATTCTCTTCTTGATAATTACTTGTGAATTTACTTGAGATACTTATGTCTTTTCTTCCCTAGCTTATTTAGTCTTTCATCAAGTCAATTACCAAAATACAAAAGACACAAAGTTAGGCTCCTAGAGCCAGGGCAAAACCTCTCCCTATTGGAGAGGAAAACCCACAAGAAATTCTTCTTACAGATCTTCAAATGACAAGTACCGTGACCAAGATTCAGACCCCTGACCTATGAATTATTCCAAGACCTTGTCACTTATTCTTTATCTGCCTTCAACGTTGATCATTCATTTCTGCACCAACTTGCACTGAGCTGCACCAACACTAAAACTTTCACTTTGCATAACTCTAAAATCCTTCCTCTTTATGCATTGTAGAACAGAAAGGTAAATCTTTAGTATATCCATACTGTTGCCCCAAAACAATCTGCACTTCTGTTATAGCACTTATCATAATTTCTCCAATTAGTATCACACTGTATATATATGTATGCTACCTTTAGACCAATCCGCACTTCCTTCTTCCTGTGATATAATCCGAATGTATATCAGACTTTACCCTTGCTTGAAGTCTGCACTTAACCACACTATAACACTGCCTTTAACTTATATTACATTCAAATCTTATCATGTTGTCCACCTTTTAGAACTATCCGCAATTTACTGTGTTAGCGTAGTTCCCAAAACAGAGCTTTTAACTTGCTTACGTTATGTTGTGGTGTCTTAGAACAATCCGCATTTTGTCGATCTCTAAATTCCACACTTTCTTCCACAAAACAGTCCGCACTATTACAGAAGAATCCGCACTTTTAATTCAGAGGGATCCGCATTATTATCCTTCCAAAATAGCCACAGTCGTGTGTATATATAGTAGTGTTATTTCTGACTTTAGGCCGACCTATCAGCTGTGTATAAGGCCGACTTGATCTCTGTGAATTAGGCCGACTTCATCACTGATATTTAGGTCGGCATGAAGAGCATTTCATGAGGTATTTCTTCATTTATATTCTAGCATTGTTAGAGAGTTGTCTTCATTGTATTGGAGCTTGACTTCCAACGCTTTTTGAGCTTGTCTTCCAACTTGTTTGAGGATTGTTTGTGAGCTCCTTCACAAGGTCTTTGGAGCATAAACATCTAAACTAAATCCTTCATGTATATGACACTTAATTATAGAAGAAGACAAAAACCAAGAAGACATCAAGAAGAAGTCTATAACTTATAATAAAATCTTGTTCATGAAACACATGAAACAAGTACAATAAAAGTACATTTTATTATCATTGTCTTCTTCTTTACATAATTACATAGTCAATATGAAGACTGACCTAGTTACACTTTTCAACACTCCCTCTTAACTAGGGAGGTATTCATACAAGTACATGGTCACCTTCAAACTGAAGAATCTCATAAGAAGAATCGGATTGGTAATCACATCATATCAACCAGCATTGTCCTAGTGCAAGGCCTTGACTAACAGCCCCATCTCTCAATGAGACAATGGGCTACAATGTTGGCGAGACACATGACTAATAGACACCATAGTCATTGTCTCTCCAAGGTACATACCCCACCTAGGTGTTCCTGGAGTATGACCTTCTTGGACTATTCTTCTCTTGGGTAGTCAGCCCTCAAAGAATATCAGTGCACGACTACTTTTATCTTGAATGCCCTATCTCATTCTCAAAGAGTATCGAATGCCAGATGATTACCCAATCCTCCATTTTGTCTTCCAGGTGAAAACCAGAATGATGTGTCTATCCATTCCCTTCACATGGCCTTCACTAAGACTTACGGCTATTAGTCCTGGTCTAGTGCATGACACATGTAAACGTCACTCCCTCTTAACACAGGAAGGACATATTTCAAGTTTCTTCCAAGCAAGAAACTTACCACCAGGCTCCTCATCAACTAGGGTCCTGCAGCAGCAATCCAGCTACTCATGAAAATTTCCTCCCCTCAATGTCATGGATTTTGATATTGAGGAATCTTCAACTTTTGGCTTCATAGGGCACAGATCATCCATCACTTTCAGTCACGAGTCATGTCCACTATCAGAAAGTGATTCATCAGTCTTCCTCATCTGGTCCATCGTTATGCCATGCTGCTTTCCTTCGAATCATCCCCAAGGATCATACATCCTTTCTTATGATTAGCAGCCCTGCACATATTTATCCAGATAAACATATTCATATGATCTTTTAGAACAAAAGTTACCTTAGTGATGATCTTTCACCTTGACATCTTCCTGTAGGTATCGGCATCCTTCATACAGATTGACACATCTCCTAATGATATGTTTTGTCAAGGGTCTTCTTATTTACCAGACTTCTGTCAGAGTCCACATATCTTCCCAGGAGATCTCCAAGTCACATCTTCTGGGCTTCCGGATGATAACTGCCTATTGATAGGGTTGCATTTCATGATCTCTTCCTTTCTGCACATTCTCCATTCCCAAGAACTTACAACCTTTCTAGTTTTCTCGTTCATATACAACCACCTCATATTCCATGAGGACATATTATGTTGATTTCATCTGTCCGTGCACTGAGAGATACTCCTCCACAGATCATACTTCTAAATACAGAAGTTCATTACCTGCAACCATATGACATGACTTCACAACATCCAATGTTAGCATATAAATATATACATACCTCGTACACTTTTCACTTGAGTCATCCTGTAGCAGTTTCTCAAGAATGAAGAGCTTCATTCCCTTGGCCTACTCTATCAATATGTCATCACATCCCAGAAATTTTTTTCCATGATGACCCTTGCTCTTGATGACTTCTTTCCATCAGTAATGTTATCAGAGAGGTTTTCCCGGAGCTGATTCACCAAGATCTCCTACCACGCTTTCATCAGGATGAAACACTGCTTCCTATCATATAACTAACAGAAATCACTTAAAGGAGAAGATGATCTCAATCGTGGTGGAGATCCCTTGCTTCTTCTTTCTTATCAGGCTTCTTTCCTCATTTCAGAGACATGGGCTTCTTCCCTATTTCTCTTGTCCTTTTTCAGATTAAGGGCAATTTCTATTTTAATGCCCAAGTTCATCATATCCAAGGCATCATGCTTCGTGCACATTTCTTCTTTCAAAACTTACTGAATATTTCTTTCTTCCTAGACATGGCTACAAAGGCTTGATTCCTTCACTTGATCCTCTAACAGCTTTGGCTTTCAATCTTGTTTCCTCTATTTACATAGAGACCCTAAATCGTGGAATGGTGTGACTTCTATCTTCCCATATAATTGTGAGGTGAGATTTCCCCACTCTTCTCATAGAGCTTTTAACACCACTGTAGTCTTCTCCTAGTTCCTGCAATTGATCAGAGAGATTGCTTCTTCTGCAGTACTCACAAAGAATAGCTCCACTAATTTCTTATATACTCCTTTTGATGATTTTAGATTTGGTACATCAGAGATGATAGAGTCTTTCATGGATTCTATAAGAATCCTTTGGGCTCTTATATCTCCCTTCATTAATTTGGCTTGACTTCATTGTCCTTGTCTTCTATGGAAAGTTTGAAACCCCAAACAATTTGTTTCTTCTTTTCAAAGGAGACATTTTAATAGATTCATATAAAGTCATATATATCCTTACTTGAGTAGAGGCTTTTCTTCTTCTATCAGCTTGATTACTTTGAAGATGGTTGAAGCTTCCTTTGAATGGTGATTGATGAGGATATTCTATTGCTTTCTTAAAAGATCAAGGATGATAGGTAACTTGCCTTGAAGCTTTTGATGGAAATAGTTTAAGATAGCAATGATCTGTTGGCACATTTAAGATGGTTCCATAATACTGTCTTATCTCTTTCACTGTGAAAGACTAACCTTTCTTCTAATCAAATCCTTACTTTGATACCCTCCATGAAATCTGATCCTTGAGTGTCTCTATGCCCTTTCTAGCACCTTAGCTCTGATACCATGTTGAGAATTTGGAGGGTTGTAGGTTAATAAAAATTCTCTTCTTCATAGTTACTTGTGAATTTACTTGAGATACTTATGTCTTTTCTTCCTTAGCTTATTTAGTCTTTCATCAAGTCAATTACCAAAATACAAAAGACACTAAGTTAGGCTCCTAGAGCCAAGGCAAAGCCTCTCCCTCTTGGAGAGGAAAACCCACGAAATATTCTTCTTATAGATCTTCAAATGACAAGTACCATGACCAAGACTCAGACCCCTGACCTATGAATTCTTCCAAGACCTTGTCACTTATTCTTTATCTGCCTTCAATGTTGATCATTCATTTCTGCACCAACTTGCACTGAGCTGCACCAACACTAAAACTTTCACTTTGCATAACTCTGAAATCCTTCCTCTTTATGCACTGTAGAACAGGAAGGTAAATCTTTAGTATATCCATACTGCTGCCCCAAAACAATCCGCACTTTGGTTATAGCACTTATCATAATTTCTTCAATTAGTATCACACTGTATATATATGTATGCTACCTTTTCAGACCAATCCACACTTCCTTCTTCCTATGATATAATCCAAATGTATATCAGACTTTACTCTTGCTTGAAGTCTGCACTTAACCACACTATAACACTGCCTTTAACTTATATTACATTCAGATCTTGTCACGTTGTCCACCTTTTAGAACTATCCACAATTTAATGTGTTAGCATAGTTCCCAAAATAGAGCTTTTAACTTGCTTACGTTATGTTGTGGTGTCTTAGAACAATCCACATTTTGTCGGTCTCTAAATTCCATACTTTCTTCCACAGAACAGTCTGCACTATTACGGAAGAATCTGCACTTTTAATTTAGAGAGATCCGCATTATTATCCTTCCAAAATAGCCGCAGTCGTGTGTATATATAGTAGTGTTATTTATGACTTTAGGCCGACCTATCAGCTATGAATAAGGCCGACTTGATCACTATGAATTAGGCCAACTTCATCACTTATATTTAGGCCGGCATGAAGAGCATTTCATGAGGTATTTCTTCATGTATATTCTAGCATTGTTAGAGGGTTGTCTTCACTATATTGGAGCTTGTCTTCTAGCTTGTTTGAGGCCTGTTTGTGAGCTCCTTCACAAGGTCTTTGGAGCATAAACATCTAAACTAAATCCTTCGAAGAAGACAAAAACCAAGAAGCAATCAAGAAGAAGTTTATAACCTATAATAAAATCTTGTTCATGAAACCCATGAAACAAGTACAACCAAAATACATTTTATTATCATTGTCTTTTTCTTTACATAATTACATAGTCAACATGAAGACCGACCTAGTTACACTTTTCAACAACATATAACCTAGGAAACCATTTTGGGAGAAAACCCAACTGGAAGGTGAGGTCGCTTTGCTCTCTTTTTTTGAATGGAAAATGGATGCAAGTACAAAGAAGTGAGGCTTGTGGCCCATGAGCTGCTAGAGTGCACAAATCTTCTCGGTTGGCTTTCTGCATATCCACTCTTGGCTAATTTGCTCATCTATGGAACAAAATGCACTCCAATAGAATGGAACCCCTTTTCCTCCTAGTAGGCTAGCTTATAACACAGCACGATAGCCTCCCAGTGGTTAAGTTTGACTCCTTCAACTTTTAACTAGAGTTGCAATATGGACTTTTCTAGAATCTTCTTCATCATGATCACATGGATAGCTCCTTTTCCATGAATAATGGGCCTGACATGGCATCCTCTCGAATTATGGTTGTCAAAACAAGGTGGTCACTTCCGAGTGGAATAACTTTTGCATACGAAGCCTAATTGAGGCGATTCTTTCATCTTTGGAAAAGTTTATGTGTAGAATAGCACAAAAAGGTGTGGCGCTTAAGCAGCAAAGTTGTACCCACAAAAAATGGCATTAGATGATCAAACTGCTCCTGGAAGGTTTCAAACCCCAATTTTCCAAACTGAGTCTTGCCGATAAAAATGGTCTTGTGAGTTGATTCAACTTTTTCCACTTTAAAAGCATCAAGCTAGATGACAAACAATATAATGATCCAATATGGATCATCAACTTGCATGTTGACTACCTTTATGGATATTATTGGGCCTCACTAGATCTATTTGTTGGTTTCAGTTGCCAAAACTATAATCGTCCAGTTTACCCAAGGCACCATCCTTGGAATGAAGGGAAATGCCTAGAAAGTTTCCCATGGATGTATTCTATTGAAAAGAAAAAAATGTTAGAAGAAATATTCAACTAAAGCCTAGTGATTTCACATGGAAGTCAAATGTTGATTCCGACCCTTATCCCATTAGCAAATCCATGAAGAGCAAACAGTGGTCCATTATACTATTAACAACAAGAATAGCAATGTCTTAGGCCTTTGCGAGCATTTCAAATTTTCTTGTTAGTGTAGAAACCTTGGCGAATCTTTGTAATTCTCAAGACATGAACTAAGAATCTTTTGTCATAATTTTATAAAGAATTTTGTACATAGTATTCAAAAAATTGACCATTCTCATGTAAAATAATTTTATCCTATGGAAAAGTGGATAAATATCAGTGTTCCACGGGGACGCGTCCCCTAAGGTGGGGGACGTGCTTCCCCGCTCCCCCACGCTCCCGAGATGGTGAAACTCCTGGGGAAACTTTCCCCACGTCCCCTTTTTTGGAAAACTCGGGGAAACTCTAGGGGGGCATATTTCTGGTGACGAAATGCGTCTCTCTTGTCGGGAGGATGAGAGGATGCAGGGAGGATGCAAGAGGACGCGTGCCCCAAATTTTTTTGCTAATAACAATTAAAAAAACAATTTTTGTATTTCACTGCTTTCTATGTTTATTTTTAGTTCAGTTTTCTATGGTTAATTTAGACTTCAAATGTCATTGTCATATGATGAATTTAATTTTTGATATGCATTGCGTAGTTTCAATCGTCAAATGATGAATTTAATTTAGACGTACCTTGCATAATATTAATGCCCATTGCCAAATGATGAATTTATATGGAACATTGCATAATGTCAAATGAGAGATTCAATTTAGTAATTTATTTTTAGATTTACATCGATGATTGCAGAAATGTCAAATGATAATTTTACTTCACAATAGTCTGATATGAAATGGTGATCATATTTAGATGTGCATTTCATAATTAATAAGATTAACTATCTACTAATTTAGTTATTAACATATTGTTGGGATTTTTTTATTTTTTTATTTTTATATATTAAATTTTTAATAATTTTATAATTTTTCTGGCTCTGACGTCCCCCCGTTTCCCCAAAATTTCCCTAAATTTTGGGGTTGCTTATATACATCTCCCTTGTGCGTATCCCCGCTCCCGCGTTTCCCCGTCTTGGAAACTCGGTGGAACATTGATAAATATTCATTTTGATTTGGCTAATCATTTTGAGAGAATTTTGGAAAAATTGGCCATCTGGCAAATATTAAACCCTAAAAAATTTCTTTACATGAATTGGAAAGGGTCCATCCTCCGTATTAGCCTCCTCAAACCAAGACTACCCTTGCATCCTAACACTAAGGCATACAAGTGATACCACCCTCGATGGCCTCACATCATTGTTGACAAGTTGGGGCCAAAGCATAGTGCCTTGAAACCTCAACACTATTTGATGTAAAAACACTAAACACACCAAGTTCTAAAGCATGTGCATGAACTCGAGCAAACCACAAGCCTACGACTATGTCAACCATGACTAGGACCAGTATGAAAAACAACATGAACAACAATACCTATACACCAACAATGACACATGGCACACCAAAAAGACAGATAGTGACCTACAAATAAAAAAACTAAATCACCTTCAACAACCAAACAAATATTCTTGTAACCAAAGTGTATTCCTATGTATAGTATATATGATACAAAGCACAACAACAAAACATTTTTGTTGTTGTGCTCTCTTTAACAAAGCATTATATAGAACATTTGCATTATAGTACATACTTACATTTCAAATTGCTATCTGCTGCTTTTATTCATTTATTTGTTTCATCTTTATCCATGCTTCCATGCCCATAACTCTATCATGCTAATTTGTTTATATTGTCCTATGATTTGCATCCTAGAATTGGATCATTTTTGCCAATATAAAAGCTCACTTTAGGATGCAACTCCTTGAGTTGATGTGATAAACCATAGTCACAAAATTCAACAAAAACAACCCTCTTCATATGGAAATTTGGGGAGGTATTCAAATCTGATGAATCCTATCTAACTTCATATTCAATTAGATCATCGCAACGTTGACCAAATCCAACTTTGAATAGGTAGAAATTCACATTACAATTAGTTCCAAAATCCACACATCAACACCACCACATGACACTCCTAAGAGGACAAATAGTGACTGACAAGTATGTATGATAAGAAACACAGCAACAAAACATCTTTATATTATTGTGCTTTTCTTCACAGAGCATTGTATGAACATTTACATAATAAGACACACAGAGTCACATTCAAATTACTATGTGCTTATTGCTTTAGCTTTATCCATGCTTCTGCGACCATAACTATATCAGAGCAATTTGCTTACACAGTCCTCTAATTTGCATAATAGAATTAAATCAATTTGCTAAACCAAAAGCATGCTTTGCGATGCAAGTCCTTGAGTTGATGTGATAGCATCATAGTTGCAAAATTCAGCCAAATCAACCCTCCTCATATGGAAATTCAACTTCTTATTCAATTAATTCAACATAACATTGACCAAATCCAAATCTAAATTAGTAGAAATTTGTACAAGAATTAATTCCAAAATTCAAAATTTCACAAAATCCTAACATGCCAAAAAATTGTCAATTATAGCTAATTAGAGGTTAATCCCACAAACCAAGAAAATTGAAGATGAGATAATTTTATTAATGTCCTTGGGTGGCCACAAGAGTAGGTCAATGGGACTAAAAAATACATTTGGTGTAAATATAAGACATGTGGGAGTGCAAATGCAACTCCATTGTAACTCCAAAGCTAAAAAGACTAAAATATGACTAAGAGTTTGGTTTTCCTTTGTGCATTGTATGTGAGGAATTGACAAAGGTATGAAGAGAAATTTTGACTTGTGTCTACCACTATTCAAGATTTAAAGCAAGAAAGCTTTAAAGAACGTATGGTTTTGTGCTTTTTATTTGTAATTTTTATATAACCACTCTTTACATTTTTATTTGTGGGCGTTACATTTTATTTCCTCAACTCCCTATTGAATTATTTATAATTGGTGCTATTATTTAATCTATTTATATTTCCTCAATCCAATACTAACATTGTTAAAAAAAATTATCATGCTGATGCAGGAGCACCAAATGCAAAAGGAAGATGCACCAAGGAGAGATTAAGCAATTGAGAAAGAAGAAGGAAATGATGTTGAAAAAAGATGTTCAAGAATGATCAGAGTTTGAGGAAAGTTTAGACAAGAGAGACTGTTGTAAAGGATAGACGAGAATCAAGATGGTATGTTGGAAAGAAAGAAAAATGGAGTATATGCGACAGAAGAGATAACGTGAGAAAGAGTCTAAAAAAAAAGGAATATTGGGTATAAAACAAGAGAAGGATTCAGGAAGGTTGTGATGAAAGTAGGTTCGTCAAGGATCAAGTATTGACATGTAGATGAGGTTCACGGTGGTCAAAACTCTAGATGACGTTGGACATAGGTAGTGACAAGCAAAAGGTGATGTTCTTAACGAGGAAAAAATAAGGAGAACATAGGGAGATGAGAAGCAGATGCTAGAGAAGTTAGAGTCTTTAACAACTATGTGAGGATCAGTTATTTTTGTGTGGAATAGGCACAACGAATAGGTTGGACACAAAGAAATTACATGAGTATAGAAGGATAAATCAAGAACATCTAATTAAAATCAAGGACTCTCAGTGTACAATGTGACCAGGCTGAGTCGTAGGAGGTTAATGTAAATCCATCTTAATTTTGGAAGCACCAAAATATATATATATATATATATATATATATATATATATATATATATTTGTGTCAATTGGGTTTATTTCGGGTGGTTGGGAGGAATGATTGTTATCCTCCACACCTAGGTACAATTCCCCCAAGTGACATAATGAGCTTTGTTGTAATGGCTTCAAGCCTTATTGTTGAGTTTATTGTAAACTGAGTTTCGAACCGGTCGCCTATATAACCGAGATTCAAACCAGAATCTGATCAAACCAAATCGAATTGAATTCATTCAATCGAAATTGAAAATAATACATAAAATAGCTAATTATTAATTTTAAAAAAAAACCCTTATTTTTAAGATTACATACCATGATTTCAAACCATAACAGACAAAATATGGAAATTATTCTCATCTATATACCATGCAAGGGTGCATATATCAAAATGGCACTAAGTGCAATACATATTAATGATATCATCAACAAAATACATAACTAATGAGGCTCTAAATGATCTCTAGCGTCCAAAAAAAAATGCTACATGTTTACAAATAAAGCTATTAGGCCACTAGCCAAATCACTGATCAACATGATCACTCATCAAACTCATCACCACTACTACAGATGGGAGCTACATAAACATCATTTGACTCAAAGTATAAGGACTCCTCAAATTCCTCTCCAGCCTCAGTAGTAGTACTAGGAGTAGCATGAGTAGCATGAGTATCGTACTAGCTAGTTGAATTTGATGTATCTCTTGTTGCATTGATTTTGTAAGGAAAAGGTTGGCTAGGTTTTTCCCCCAATGTGGGTTTTCCCAAGGTAAAATCCTCTTCTCTCTTTGTACATTGTGATCTCTATTGCTCCATTGACTATTCAATTGAATTTCTGAATTATAATTACTTAATGATCTTTTTGTTGCACTAAACAACATACATATCATTGGAAATAATTATTATAGTTCAAAAATAAAGTACTTCCATCTATTGTATTGAAAAATCAACAATCAAGACCCCCCAAATCCATGGCATCAATATCAAAGTCAAGATCAAACTCAGTTGATTGAGTCTCCTCCACCCATTTTGAAGTTGGATCAATATCATCCAAACACAATGGAATCTGTATTAGGTCTTTTGTTCAACAATCGGTTGCGCCTTAGTCGAAGGTTGTATTGCCCAAAGACAAGATCGTTGAAGTATTTTTCTTCCAAACAGTTTCTCTTCTTTGTGTGAATCCGTTCAAAAATAGACCAATTGCTCTCACACCCAAAAGCACTGCAAGTTTAGCTGAGAACTCTAACTACAAAGTCTTGCAATTGAGGACATTAGCTGCCAAACAACTTCCACCAATGTGCTACAAAGACAAACTAGAGTTAGTTCATTGTTCAAAAATTTAGATGGCAAGTTTGAACTTTGGCTAAAAAAACAAGTATTTACAATTACAGCTTGAATTTTAAACAATTGAACTTAAAAAAAAGAAACAAAAAAATGGAATTGCTTACCTGGTTGATCCACATATCTTGCAATCTTTCCCAGCTTTTTGCCAAATGTCCTTGTGGCCCTAATGAAAGTAGTGAGTCATCGATGTATTTGCAATTGTTGCAACTCTTCAGATACCATGCGCTCCAAGCACTCATACAACCCATCTTTGACCTCCCCGACCTGATCTTCTCCTAGCTTAGCTTTATAATGATACTTTGGGTTCAGGAAATACTCGATTACAGGTATAGAATGATGGAGTTGATTGTTCCATTTGTTATTAATGATCTCCCAAATAGGCCCATATTGACCTACTCTGTCGTTGTTGGTTGCTCGTATCCATTCCTTTGCCTGATCCATAGCCTCATAGGTGTAGCCCATGGTCGATTTTCTCTATCCCCCAACCATATCACCTTAACAAGGGGCTCACCAATTTTGACAAGCTCTACTACTTTTTGCCAAGAAGTGTTATCAAAAACTTACTTTTTGGTGTCTTTTCCATCTGCTCTATGTGCCCACAAAGATGCATTCCAATCATCAATGGTAAACATTCTTTACAAGTTTTGTTGTTGGCAAGTGAGAGATTGCAATGTGAAGAAGTAAATTGCAAATCTCTCGATGGCAAACCTAACAAGCTCCTTGCCCCCCAGTTTTTTTCCTCATTAGGCTCAATACCCATGAGTGTTTGTATATGTATTTTGTAATACACTTGGCATGCTCTACAGTGTTTTGTACCCACTCCACTTTTCCTATGTCCTCAAGCATGAGGTCTATGCAATGTGCAACACATGAGGTCCAAAATAAGGTCCTAAATTTGGACTCTAGCATCTTTTCGGCAAGAACATAGTTTGAGGCATTATCTATGATGACTTGCACAACATTGTGCTCCTCCATTGTCATAACCATCTCATCCAAAAGCTCAAATAATAGGTTGGCATCTTTCACCCTATCATATGCATCAACGAATCTCAAAAACATGGTTCCTTGAGAGAAAGAGACAAGGAAATTTATGATAGTGCAATTTTTTCCATCAGTCCATCCATCTGACGTTATGGAACAAGTTGTTTTGGTCCATGACTCTTCATAAACTCATTGAAATATTATCCAATGGATGAAACCTCTCTTTGGAAAAAAGCTCCCCTCAAGTCATGCATAGTAGGGCCTTTGAAGCCCTTTCCTGTAGTGAAAGCAGCATCCCACATAGCTTTGTAATAAGGTAAGTGAGCAACATTAAAGGGGGTATCTGCATCATACCACCATCTGGCAATGTATTCGAAAGCAACTTCTTTGCATTGATTTTTCCAATGAGCATCCAAGGTGGCACTAGCAAAGGCAGAGGTGGAGGAAGGTATAAAATAGCTCTTAATGTTCATCCTCCTTTTACCATTGGCTTGAGAATAAGACCCAAGAGGGGGAGGAACATAACGGAAGGTGTCATGGAGATTGGTGGAAGGGATAGAAGGGGAGTCTTCAAGGTCAAAATCATCAAAACAACTTGCTTCTCTCCTAGCCATAATTGTTACAAGATCCTTCTTCCTTACAATTTCTTCTTGTATATTGTTTTCCCTAGCCTTTGCCCCCTAAAACTTCTCAAACTTTTCAAGGTATTCTGCCCTAATAGGCTTGGTCACTTTATCTAGTGCATCACAAGGGGTTACTTGGCCTCTTATACCAACCAAGTGTTGTTTCAACCTAAAAATAACCCCTCCTCCCATTGGGTGCTTGCAATATTTGCACAAAATTTTGCCATCAACAACATCACAGTAAACTCATGGAGCATCTTTGGCTTTTGGGGCAATGGTGGATGAAGAAATTTTAGATTTGAAAGGAATTAGATCTACAAATAAAAATGAAAAATGCAAAACCTATGATCAACTACTATTGGGGTTGTTTTTTTACTTGAAATTAAAATTAAAACTACTCTTCTCTTCTTATAGAATCTGCTTCAATTGAGACACAAGGACCCAAACCTTAGACCAAGTCCTTCTCCAAGTACCAAGTCATCCCTCCCACAAGTCCTTCCTTGTTTCTACAACAACCAGCTTCAATACTACAACTTCAACCTACCAACTTCAATACTGCAACTCATACTGCTACTTCGATCCTACAATTTCAGCCTTGCAATTTCTATGGAAACCCTAATCTAGCCTCTTCCTGAGACCTTCCTAGAGCAAGATAGCTCTTCCCAAGGTTAACGAGGTCAAGGTAGGGTATTCTTCTTCCAGCTGCAAGATTTTTCACCTCGTCCTCCTGCAACTTCGGCCTCTTTCTGCAACACCAAAAACCTTAGAAATTTGCACGTGTGAGAAAGATGGACCCCAAAACAGAGAATTTTCGTCGTTATTTCTTCTTCTAGACCTTTGCTCCTCTTCTTCATGCTTCCCAGCGACAGATCGAACTCTTTCTTGATATATCGAACATCTTGAGTGAGTGAGTGCTCAATGGGGTCGAACTGCTCCTTTATATAGCCTTAGCAAGTAATCGAATTCCCTCCTTTAGGCCAACATGTAACTATGAGGGTCGACTTGTACTTTTTGGAGTTTCCAGGACTTTCTAGACTCAAAAATAATTCTTTTTACAATTACATTTTGTCAGAAGGATCTTATAAACATGATGTTGACTCCTTTGACTCATGACAATAAATCCTAAGACCTAACAAACCCTAGAAGCATGAAGAACACGCTTTTACCTAGAAGAACATCAATAAAGAGCGTGAAACCCATGATTTAAGAATAATAACTTTTTCATTTCTTCTCTTGTTGGTTACATAGGATACATATTGAAATGAGTACAACAATTATGAAGACCGAAACTAGTTACATTTTCAACACCATGGACCCAAATTCAATGCCCCTTCTAGTCGGTCTTCATACCTCAACCCTATAAAAGTCATTCTCCTAGATAAGACCCTTCAACCACAAAACCCTTCAGCTAAAAAATAAAATCTGTTGTTGTAAACCCTTGTGCTACAAATTTCCCTCTTCACGGTTTCTAGTGCTCTAATACGATGCTTCTTTTTGTTGGCTTACCCACAAGGAGATTTGAAGCGGTGAACTTTTCACAATGAGTGCCTTAACAGTACACCCATTCACCATTAATTCAAAGCCCTATGAGATGCTCTAATACCATGTTGAACTTTTAACCCCATATCAGATTTATTTTTCACACAATTATTTTAAACCCAAAAATCAATTTATACTCATTAATTATAAAACTATGGAAATAAATATAATTGTGTTCTCAACTTCAAAAATAAATGCAACGGCAAAATAAATAGGAAATCACCACAAGACAACAAAAAATCTGCCCAATAACTATCCCTTCACTTTTTAAAAAATCTAGAGAATTTAGGCCTAGACCCCAAAAGAAATTACACAGAAAATACAACAATTTAGAACCTAGAAATGGCACTAAAATTTTTGACCCAAGGAAGAATTCAACCCCTAAAAGGTGGCTACTCTAAAAGATGAATTGGCCTCGATTGAACTTGGCCTATACCTACCAAAACTCGACCCGCCTAGCCGTACGAGTTGTGCACAAAAAATCTTAGCCTATCCAACAAAACTAGACCTGTCCAAGTCTCGGTCCACCTACTAAAAGTCTCAGCCCTCACTTTCAATCTCAGTCTGCTCAAGTTTTACACCCTCTCTCTCTCCTCCAAGTCTTGGCCCCCTTCAAGATTCTCCACCTTTACAAATTCTCCTTCCAAAAATATGTTGCACACTTTTCCTCTTTCTCCCCAGTCACTCGAGCCTCTCACTCATGAGAAAATCATTTCCTCGTAATAATAATGTTTGTCTTTAGCCTCTCCCGTAAGTTCTCTTTCCAATTTCTTATTGAGCCAAATCCTTAATCTACAAAGTGATAGAGAGCTAGGATTAAATACTAACCCACTTAGATCAACAGTGGGGATTAGATCTAAGTCACTTAAATAATTAGATTATTTATCCTTAGAAACTTTAGCCCAAAAGCTAAAATTAATTGATGTATTTTTCCTTAAGTTAAAACTTAGGAAAGAAATCATTATACTTGCTCCTCTTGAACAAGCATTATCTCCTTCGTGCTAGACACTTAGCCTATGCAAAAGGCCTTCCAATGCTACAAACACCCACAATGAGACTGTAATGTCCCTTATGAATTAATTGCCTTCGGAAGGAAAAAATAGTCTATCCAACCCACATATGTTATAGTCTTGATAAAGGGGTAAAACCCAATATTTCTAGCGTTGGGGCAACATTGTGCAAATATTGGATTGACTAGGGCAAAAGAGCCCAAAATGGGGGGTTGCTAACACAACCCTTCAAATGTGGAAGCCCATGGAGAAAATTGTAAATAGAAGAGAGTTAAATTCAATTTATCGTCATAATATGAGGACATATTATGTTGATTTCATCTAGTGTAGATCATGCCTTTTGGCAACCTGTGCATCGGAAGAGTTTTTGCTTTCTATTTTTCTCATACTTCTAAAGATAGAAGTATACCACCTGCAATGTAATATTCCTAATCGGTAAATTACAATAATAACAAGCTAAAAGACAATAAGCAAACAGCAACACAAAAATTGGAATCAATACACCATTGGAGCCATAAAATATTGTTGAGCCATTTTATTAATAACGATAAATTGTGTACAAAAGAGGTGTTGGAATGAAGACACCTAGGATTTCTCAAGGCAAGTTGAAGGTAGCCTCGAAACAAGCCTGAAATGTCCCTCAGAAATGTACACTGCGTGGTTGTAGCTCTGTGCAATCCTTGGCCAGAATGTTGTTGTTGCTTCAGAAGAAATGTTGTAAGGGCCTGTTATACTGCTCAGAAATTCCAAGATTTTAACCCTGGACTCTACTCACAAAACCCACAATAACCCGTGAAGGAATTGTTGAATGGCTAACCTTGGAAATTGACCCTCTTGGGCTTGGCTCTCTGCGCTGTTGGCTGAAACTGTGTACCTGGAAATATCACTGCAGAATGCTCCAAAGATGTGCAATAACCCTATTAGGAAGCTCTTAGCCTCCCCAACAATTTCCTCCTCAAAACTCCTGCACTCCTTTGCACTTGGATGAGCTCCCTCTCACTACTGCACCGTGACTGCACTGCTAGGATTGCGTTGTGTTGTCTCTACTGATGAATACGTTGTGAATGGATCCACAACTTCTCCCTAAATTGAATTGGTGTAATTCTCCTCCTTAGGGCAGGCACTCGAAGTCCCCCAAAGCAAAGGTTGAGATTCCCGCTCGAGAACACTCGGTTGCTAAACAGCAATGCAGACTTGGCTCTTGCTCAAGCGTGCTCTTTCAAAAGACAATTCGAATTAGATGATTGAATGAATGAATAAAATGAGTTACCTCTTCCTTTTTGTCTCCAAAGGCCCAACGTTCCCTTGGGGCCACACCAAAAACTGCATTGCCCCTGCTCTAGCCACTCCTGCACTACCTTTTCCTGTTCAACCACTACGCTGCCTTTCTAGAATACGCAATGCCTCCTCATTGGCTCATACTGCCCCCAACAGGGCCGCAATATTTGCCTTTCAATAATAGGAAAATGCTTTAGTTCATTTTAATCTAATTTGTGGGTCCCTGACCCACATTATTTCTGGCTAACATTAGGAATTACAAAATTATCAAAACTTTAATATTCTAATTAGCATAATTGCTAATTAGTAATATTACAGTCCACCCCGCCAAGATGTTGCTTGTCCTCGAGCAACTGCAATGATGGCTGAAGGAAGATTTGCTCTCCTTCCTAGGTGTCATCCTCATCTCGTAGGTTTCTCCATCTGATCAGAAACTCCTTGATCACTCTCCTCCTCAAATGCCTCTCCCTGGTGTCCAAAATGGCCTCTAACTGAAGTACTAAGTGCCCCACATCATCCATGGGAGGAAACTCAATTGTTGTTGTCCCAAGGCCTTTTTCAGGCAAGATACCTTAAATGTGTTATGCACCCAACTCCTCGGGGGTAGCTCCAACTCGTATGCTACCTACCTCACTTTCTGAGTGACCCGGTAAGGGCCATAGAAACGAGGCTTAAGATTCTCTGCCCCTTTCTGCTTCAACGTGGACTGCTTGTATGGCTGGAGGCGGAGGTACATTAAGTCCCCAACCTCAAAAATTCTCCACACTGTCACTTCACAAGAGATTCTTTCCATTGGCCCCAGACCGCTCTCATGTTGTCCTTGAGAAACCTGAATGTCTTGCCTTCCTTGGACCCAATGTTTGGCCCAAGGACATTGCTATCTCCAAACACATCAGCATGAGATCACATAACCGACAAAGCACGAAACGAGACATACCGATAGACATGTGGAAGGTGGTGTTGTAGCAAAGATGCCCCATGTGTAGCCACCTCAACCATGCCTTATGCTGTTCTCGCAGAACATAAGCCACGCAAGAGTCTCTCTAACCACTTGTTAACTATCTCTGTCTGGCCATCCGTTTGGGGATGGTAGCTCGTACTAGGAGTGAGCTCCGTACCCACCAATCAGAATAGTTCCTACCGAAATACACCCATAAAATGGCTATCTCGTTCACTAACAATGGTCTTGGGGAGGCCATGCAATCGAAATATCTCTCTGAAGAACAACTCAGCCACCTGTGAGGCTGTGTACTTGGCTGAGATTGCGAAGAAGTGTGCATACTTCGTCAAGCGATCAATAACCACGTAGATGCAATCATTTCCCTGCACTGTGGGAAACCCAATGATGAAATCCATCGAGATGCTCTCCCATTTCCCTTTAGGGATGGGAAGTGGCTGAAGAAACCGTGCTGGATGCTTCATCTCTCCCTTGTTTCACTGGCACACCTCACACTCTTGAATCTGTTGCAGAACATCATCCTTGAGGCCCTTGCATGAGAACCTCTCCCCGACTTGTAAGTATCTCATGGAATCCTGGTGCCCGCCAACGTGGAGCCAGGTGGTTGCATGTAGGATCCTTCTCCCCGTTACTGGGAGTTGGACATTATAGATCCGGTCTCGATAGTATAGCACTCCATTCATCACCCGGCAGGGTCATCCGTCACTCCGCCCTCCAAGACTTCGCATGCAAAGCTTCTATCCTTGGAGTAGTCTACCAACAAATGAGCCAAGCCTTCCAACTGCTCAATGCTCACCAATGAGAGAAGTCACCTCTTGACAACACATCATCTACTACGTTGTGCTTCTGACATATTCATGTTTAAATCATAGGCCCTCGAAACTTACTCTCACCACTTTTGTTGCTTCTCCGCAATCGCTTCCGTCTAGAAAGAATCGATCTATCCTCACCGAAATTTGTTCCCCACTAAATGTCAATTTTATTAGCGATACTGATACAGCATCTCCTAGTCATAGATGGGGTATAGCCTCTCACGAGGAAAAAGCCTTTAACTTCCCGTAGTAGGTACATATGCCCACAAATCCCCAAAGTTTTGTTACATTCTTGGGCTCTTGCTAATCCCGGATGGCCCTGATCTTCTCCTCATGGACCCTCACTCCATCAAGCCCCAAATAGACTCAGTCACACCAAACTCACACTTGGACAGCTTTGGAAAGCTTTGCATAAAATTGTTGCTCCTCCAGGATACGCAGTACTACCTCTACGTGCTGCAAGTGTTCCTCCCATGTCCGGCTGTATATCAAAATGTCAACGAAAAATACCAACACACATTTCCTCAACTAGCCATGAAAGATGTGGTTCATGCATGACCGAAATGTGGTCGGAGCATTGGTTAGCCCAAAGGGCATCACCAAAAACTCAAAGTGCCCATAGTGACACTTGAACATAGTGTTAGGGACATCCTTGTCCCTCACCTAGATCTGATGGTACCGAGACCTCAAATCAATCTTGGAGAAGAACTCAGTTCCCCTCAGCTCATCCATCAGCTCATCAATCTTGGGAATGGGGTAGCGGTTCTTCATGGTTTTCTTGTTTAGGGCCTTGTAGTCAATGCACATCCTTAGTGACCCATCTTTCTTCTTCTCACCAAAACAACTGAAGAAGCAAAAGGACTCGAGTTGGGTCTAATGTGTCCCAATGCCAAGATCTCATGGATAGCTCTCTAAATCTCATCCCTGTAGGCCTTAGGATGCCTATAGGGGGTTGTGATCACTGCTTCACCTCGTGCTCTAGCTTAATGGTATGCTCAAATCCCCGGTCTGGTGGCTGGCCCAGCGGTAGTCCCCAAATACTATCAGGTATCTGTCCAAAATAGCCTGAATCTCAGGATGAGGTGGCTTGGTCACACCTCCAGCCTCCGAGATCCTCAACTCCACAGCCCAATCTATATCTCCATGCCTCAAATCAGCCTCCATCCTGTGCGCAGAAACTGTCTGTGGTGGGTATGAGTGCATGCCCCTCAGCATCACAGGTTTGCCATCTAAGTCCAAAAACTCCATCTCCAGTCTCTTCCAATCAGTGGTGACTCTGCCATGGGTCTAGAGCCACTGGACTCCCAACACTATGCTGGTGTCCGGAATGTCAACCACAAAAAAGTGGTCGGTCATGGAGTAGTTCCCCATGGTCATAATCAGCGTTAGGACATAGGTGGTGCACTGCATGGTCCCATCTCCCGACACCAGCACTGACAACCCCTCGAACTCCTCTGCCGTAATGCATCTCCTATGCACCATATGTGCATCAATGAAGTTGTGCATGGCCCCACTGTCCACAAGCACTGAGACACGTTGTCCATGTACTGTACCCTGGATACTCAAGGTCAAATACTTGGGTACGCCACAAAATGATGCGAGGACCCCTCCTGAAGGTGCAAATGCAGACCCTCCTGCTGTCGATGGGGGTGTTGCATTGTTCTCTCCTCCAATCTCAAAGAATACCTCCTCATCCCCATCACTATCTTAGAAGACCTCTATGTAGTGTGCCTTCCCTCCTGCGCACATGTGGCCTGGTACCCATTGCTCCTGGCACGTGAAACAAAGCTTATTCCTCTGAAGATCCCTCCTGCTATCATCATCAAGTTGCCCCCGACCCTGGTTGCCTCCTGGGGGTGGAGCACTCATGTCTCTCCCTTTCTACTTGAAGATTGGTCTAGTAAACAGTGTTGCTCTAGCCCTAGGCAAGGCATCCTGCAAGTCTCTCGCTCTCCCCACTGCATCCTATAGCGTAGTGGGTCAGTTTGACCTCACTCAGCCCCGTAATGGCTCTGCCAGCCCCTCCACAAACAGCCTACCCACGGTACGCTATAAATCACTTCCCTGTGTGTATCCTCCTCTAGTCTGGCCTCTGGGTTTGTTGTTGGTCTTCAACTGGCAGAAATCTTTGAATGTGACGGCCTTTTCAAAATCCGGCCCATAAGAGTAATATTCTATGAAAACTTCACCATAGTGAGCCTCTTCTGGCTCCTGTTGCCCTCCTATCCCTGAAGCTAGGAACATGGGGATAGTGGACCGTGGTGGAGTATATGGTACAACCGGCAATGTAATGTGGGATGCTGCCTGGTGCTACGGAGTGCCAAACCCTTATCCAACTTGGAATTCCCCTTGGACTCCTTTCCCCTTACTGCCATTGCTAAGTGGTTGACCCATCTCCTCAATCCTCTTGGAGAGATCTTGTACTGACTTCAGCAGAAGGTGAGCAAATTCCTTCTCCTCATTCCTTCCATCTTCCGTGTGCTTCATTACCCTCTCTACAACCTCTAGAACGCCATCAACCAGATCTGGAGTGATTTTGAGCTTCCTTTCCCTGCTCCTGTATCTTTTTCTCTAGTAAGTCACATTCTGTTTGTTCTCTAGTGTCATAGACTGCGTGCTCCACAAGCTGAGCCAATTCTATGAGCTTTGATACCACTATAATATTCCTTATCGGTAAATTACAGTAATAACAGGCTAAAAGACAATAAGCAAATAGCAAAACAAAACTAGAATCAATACACCATTGGAGCCATAAAATATTGTTGAGCCATTTTATTAATATCGATAAATTGTGTACAAGAGAGGTGCTAGAATGAAGGCACCTGGGCTTGCTCAAGGCAAGGTGAAGGTAGCCTCGGAACAAGCCTAAAATCTCCCTAAAAAATGTACACTGCGTGGTTGTAGCTTTGCGATGTCCTTAGCTAGAATGTTGTTGCTACTTCAGAAGAAATGTTGTAAGGACCTGCTATACTGCTCAAAAAATTTCGGGCTTTTAACCCCAGACTCTACTCACAAAACCCACAATAACCCGCAAAGGAATTGTGGAATGGCCAACCCTGGAAATTTTCCCTCTTGGGCTTGGCTCTCTGCGCTGTTGGCTGAAACTGTGCACCTCGAAATATCACTGCAAAATTCTCCCAAAAGATGTGCAATAACCCTGTTAGGAAGCTCTCAGCCTCCCCACCAATTTCCTCCTCAAAACTCTTGTACTCCTCTGCACCTGGATGAGCTCCCTCTCACTACTGCGCAGTGACTGCGTTGTTGGGACTGTGTTGCGCTGTCTATGTTGATGAATACGTTGTGAATGGATCCACAGCTTCTCCCTGAATCAAACTAGTGTAATTCTCCTCCCTAGGGCAAGCAGTCGAAGTCCCCCGAAGCAAAGGTTGAGATTCCCGCTCGAGAAAACTTAGCTGATAAACAGCGCTGCAGAATTAGCTCTTGCTCAAGCGTGCTCTGTCAAAAGACAATTTGAATTAAATTATTGAATGAATGAATAAAATGAGTTGTCTCTTCCTTTTTGTCTCCAAAGACCCAACGTTCCCTTGGGGCCCCACCAAAAACTGCATTGCCCCTCCTCTGGCCACCCTCGCGTTGCCTTTTCCTGTCCAACCACTGCGCTGCCTTTCTGGATTGCGTAGTGCCTCCTCATTGGCTCATCCTGCCCCCACCAAGGCCGCAATCTTTGCCTATCAACTATAGGAAAAAGCCTTAGTTCATTTTAATCTAATTTGTGGGTCCCTAGCCCACATTATTTCTGGCTAACATTAGGAATAACAAAATTATCAAAACTTTAATATTCTAATTAGCGGAATTGCTAATTAGGAATATTACATGCAACCACATGACTTCATAGCATCCAATGTCAGCATATGTGTGTGTGTGTGTGTGTACCTCATTCTTTTCCTTTTGAGTCATCTTGCAGCAAGTTTCCTTAGAATGAAGAGTTTCATTCCCTTGACCTGCTTCATCAATATGTCATCATATCCCAGAATTTTGCAAGTTGAGGATTTTCGAGGAAACCTATTGCTTTATTTCTAACCAGTGAGTCCAAAGAGGACTCCATTAGAAAATGTCAACATTTGTTTCCATATTGATTATTGAATGATGACGCTTGGTCTTGATGACTGTCTTCTATAAATGTTGTTTTTCAGTGAGGTTCTCAGGAGCCACTTATCTCATACCATAGTTGTTACATGTGTTACAGACATCCTCCTACAACGAGCGCTCCTTCTTCAATGCTTCCATCAGGATGCCCATTCTAAAGAGATGTATCTATCCTCATAATATTTTACAACCAACAAATACCTCTTAAAGAGGAAGATGATCTCAATCATATTACAGATATTTCACTTCTTCTTTCTTAGGTTCCTTTGAATCTGGTTCTTCCATTTCTCCGACGACATGGGCTTCTTCCTTTTTCCCTTTGTCCTCGTTAGATTTGGGACAATCCTTCTTATAGTGCCCAAGTTCATTACATCCATATCGTATGTTATCCATGTTTCTCCATTTCCTCTAAGGAACAAACTTACCAAATCTTCCCTTTCTTCTTGACCTAGCATCATAGGCTTGATTCTCTTCATTTGATCCTATATCAACCTTAGCTTTTAACCTCGTCTCTCTTATCTTGCATAGAGACCATAGATCCTGGAATGGTGTTGCTTCTTTCTACCCATAGATATTTGAAGAGAGATTTCCCCATTCCTTCGGTAGAGCATTTAGTACCACTGTAGTCATTTCTCTATCAGACATTACTTCTCCCAATTCGAGAATACCTCCACCAATATATTTCTTTTGAAGATTCTAGTTTTGATACATAGGGGATGAAAGAGTCCTTTATGGATTCTACGAGAATCCTTTGGGCTCTTATGTCTCCCTTCATGTATCTGGCATGAATTCATTCTCAATAAGATTTAGATCTATCCTTTTCTTCCATACAAGAAAGTTTGAAACCCCAACCAGTTTGTTGCTTTCTTTGCAAAAAGAAATTTTGACAGATTCAGATGAAGTCATAAAGATACTTACCTGAATAGATGCTTCTCTTCTTCTACTAGCTTCCTTGTTGATGATGATGTAGACAGTAGCAAGAGCTCCCTCTTAGATTGGCTTCTTTAAGAGAGATGAAAAGAGCTAGATCACCTTTAATCCTTGATGATGAATGACGATCAAGGATGGCTTGATGATGTCTTCAGCAAAATGATGATTTAGCTTCAATCAGAAGATAGCTTAGGATTCCTTGAAGATAAAGACCACCTACTTGATCTTGCTTTTCCTCTTGTGTGAGTCCTTTGAGTAAGGTCTTTGATCCTTTTGAAATGGCTTGTAGGATTATCCAATTTCTGCAAATTGCTCCTACTTGAGTGAGTGAAGATCTTCCTAGATCTGAAGATTGATTCTTCAATGTAGATTCCTGATTTTTGCTTTGATGCCTTCTAGAAAAACTGATCTATGATCTTGTGTGTCTTCTTGTCAAATATCCCTTTCTAGTCTTCAGCACCTTAACTCTGATACCATGTTGAGAATTTGGTAGGGCAATGTTTAATTCAATTCTCTTACTTGATAATTGCTTGTGTTATACTTGTAATGCTTTTTTACTTAGATCTTATCTTCATTTATTATGTTTTTCATCAAGTCAATTATCAAAAAGACAAAAGACACAGAATTTTGGCTATTCATGCCAGGGCCAAAACCTCTCCCTCCTGGAGAGGAAAACCCGAAAGTAATTCTTCTTCTAGATCTTTAATTGACAAGTACCATGACCATGACACAAACCCTTGACACTAGTATGCCTCCAAGACCTTATCATTGCTCTTTCTTGGCTCCTTATGTTGATCTCCTTTCCTGCACCATACTACACCAGTTCTATGGAGACTCGATCCCTAGTGTAGTAACATTTGTTGATGTGCTTCCCTTTGTTCTCCTTTGATGTGATCTTGGTCTCCAAGAATCTCCTCCTTTTGGCCTCCTTCCAGCACCTCTCTACCTTTTGACAGCCCTGAGACCGAACTATGTTAACCTAGAGATAACCCTTGGTCCTTGCTGAGATGAAGAGATTATAGGTGCAGACCCAGACTGAAAACAAAGAGAGATCTTTACACCTTCATACACCTTAGAGCCCTTTCTTGTCTTGTTGTCACACCCTTATCTCCCTTCGCACTGTGATCTGCACTCTTGCTTGTAGATTGATCCCTTGTTGTAGTGGCTCTCGATCTACCTGAAAACTACAAGGTAGGATAGCCCAAAACTAAGGGTAAGTATACCCTATTTCTCCTTCGTAGATCAACCTCCAAACTTCATTGCAATCTCAGTCCTTTTCTCACACTTTCTATTACGGAACTTGATCTGAAATCTTCTTGTCTGAAATCTCAGAGATGACCGAATTGATTGGTGGTGAATGAGGCCGCAGACTTATCCATATATAGGGACAGTCTTTCCCTCTCTAGGCTGACTTGATCATTTGCTATGAGGCCGACTTTACCAAGGAGAGTATACATCATCTTTAAGCCGACTAGTAGAGCATATTTGACAAGGTCTTGAAGGCATACATTTACATCAGTAAATTGTCTTTGCAAGTGTAACACTTCTTCATATACATGACTCTTTAATTATACATATTTAAGACAAGATGACAAACCCCTAAAAGATATCAAGAAGAAGTCTTTGACCTATAATAAAAACCTCTTGCTCATGAAACCCATGAGTCAAGAGCTTTACAAAATACATTTTATTATCTATCTTCTTCATTACATAAATTCATAATTACTAGTCATTATGAAGACTGAACCTAGTTACACTTTCCAACAGTTGGCATTCATTTATGGTGCAAGAACAATTTTCTTCATCATCATATAGTGAAGAATGACCCTTTTGATCCGGTTATATACAAGCCATACAAGCCCTTACAACTAATGGAAATTGTTATAATTGTATTAATTTGGTAGTGCTTAAACTTATTAAGTACATTCGCAAGAAAATATTCAAATCTCTCATTTCATATGCAGTTGAAAACTATTTTCATGAGTTGGAAATGACCGATTATGTTAATAGCCCCCAGCGACTGAAGCTAAAATATGAGCAGTCTCTTAAAGATTACCCTCCCCAAAATGTTACAGCTAGAAGAACAAAGTGAACATCATCCTACCGATTTTAATGACGTACCTGCCATTCCTGAATCCTGAGCCAATGAAGCAGAATGATACTCCTGAGAAGGAAGAGGATTACTTCACTAAAGACAGTATTGATGAAAATAACTTGGTAGTCACTCATGCCTCTGCTTCGCACAATCAATCAACAAGCACAAATATTAGAAATAGAGATGTCATGGATTCTTCAGCGGTTATGGAACATTCTATTAGGTTAGTTGATTATGAACATGAATACGATGATGGGTTGCATGTATTGTCCGGACAAAATCTTTTCCAAGAAACTCACAAGAAAAGGGTACCCAATCATGAAAGGTCTTCCTTCTAGATAATAGAAAGGCTGATTTTGCAGCAAACCAAACTTGCCATTGCTTGAAGGCAAGCAATGGCGGGAAAGGGGGATTGTAATGTCCCTTATGAATTAATTGCCTTAAGAAGGAAAAAATATTTTATCCAACCTCGTAGGCTATAATTTTAATAAAGTAGTAAAACCCAATTTTTCCAAAGGGGTAAAACCCAATTTTTCCAATGTTGGGGCAACCATTGTGCAAATATTGGATCGATTGGGGTAAAAGAGCCCAAAATTAGGGGTTGCATACACAACCCTTCAAATGTGGAAGCCCATGGAGAAAACTATAAATGTAGGAGAGTTGGAATCAAATTATCGTCATGGATTTGGATTAATTTGTCTCTATTTTTTTGGAGCCTAAGACTTTCAGGGTTTTAAGACCCCTTTTCTATTCTTTGACTAGTTTCAATGGAGGTGATCCCACCCTATCCAATCACCACCCATTTTCTTGTTCTAACACAGCTTCTTATTATTTTGAGCAGCTCAGGTCTAGATCAACAAGCAAGGAAAAGGAATCCTATGGTCAAACAAATATGTTCAAGGGCAACAAAGTCATCCCATAGACGTCTATAACAAAGCAAATCGCAAGCAACCGAATGTTGCAAGCAGCCGCAAGGTCGAGTGTCGCAAGCCCTCATTTTGACAGCAAATTTCTCCTGAGACGAGAGAGGACCTAATCTAGCCTAGAAGTATACTCGTCGATGGTTTTGGGGTCTCAAAGGAGTGTCAGGGTGCGAATTGAGTGTTGTTTTCCTTCCTGGAGTAGTTCGAAGGCAATCTAAGGAAGCAGCCTGTCAATATTCTGAAGTAAAGGCATAGGTCATTTGTTGTTATTACCTCAGACAGCCAGCAAAACAAAAGCATTCCATCTCAGCAGAAACATGGTGTAAGGATAACAGAACAAATAAGAAAAGTTAGATATTTAGTCAATAGTTACAACATTAAGCTAGTTACCATTAGAAGTTTGTCTATTGAATTTTGATATTCCAATTAGAAGTGCACTGGTGTACTTGGTGAAGTGGATCTACTACTTTTGGGGCAGTCAACCTTACCTCATTTTGACTTGTTGAAATCGTTGTTGGATATTTTATTTATTGTTGAAAAAACTTGTACTGCCAAATGAATGGATGTGTGTGCATCGTTATTGTTTAATATTTTGACATATATATTAATTAAAGGAAACCCTAGTTAAGAAAATCCGAAGGGCTAAAAATTACCCTCGGTCATTACAGAGATACCTCCCAAGATGTTTGTGTTGATTATTAATATTTATCACACCAACTTTGATATTGCAGGAAAGCCACAACAGAGGTGTGGTGGGCCCATAACCCACATGTCCCGAGAAGCTAAGAATAATGTTGTTAAAAAGCATTGAGAAGTTTGAGCCATCTTAGATTAGCCTAGGTTTATTTATCTAGTGTAAATTGGGGCACGGGATTTGTGCTCCATCACATACCTTCGAGGTCTTCTATGGCTTATAGTTCTCAACCACATGATGTCTATAATTGCAAGTTATTTTACTATAGTGGCATACCATATGATGGGCTTTTTTTCCACATTAATACTCTCCTCCTCCTCTACCCAAATTTTATTCATGGACAGTCAATAATATCTCATGTTTTATGTTCAAAGGGCATATTGATTTGCATTGCAAGTGTCCATACATGGTAGTAGTAAGTATAAATGTCAGCCATTCACTAAGCATGTCAAAAAATGATCAATTTTGAAAATCTAAATTCTCTTCACAAGCCATCTTATTCATAGAATGGATTCCAATATTTTGTTCTTAAAACAACGATGGTAGACAAAATTAGGCTTCAGTGTTCAGTTGAGAAAAGTGTTTTAAAGCATAGGTCCACTTCTAAACTCTCAAATGACTAGCGCAAGGCCCCTATAGAATAAAGGGATCAATCAAGTAAAACATATAGGAAATTCAACCAACCTTCGCAAGGCCCCTATAGAATAAAGGGATCGATCAAGTACAACATATAAGAAATTCAGCCAACCTTGGCCACAAAATCTATCATTATATCTGAATATAAGAACAAAATTATTTGTCAAATATGCCACCTATATGATGGCAGGTTTTATATTCATAGAAACATTTCCAAGAAACCAGTCATTGACATATTCAACTTTTTTATCGTTTGCACATTGCTGATAGCATGGGAAAGTTTTTTGACATCTTTGGCCATATCATCTGAGAGGAAAGAGGAAGGTCAAGCAAGCAAACATATTCAATCACTATTTCAACTGGAGAACCACTACCTCTATAGACACCTCCATGCCTCCATTGGCATAAGAATCATAATATATTGGGGTTTATTAATGCAAACCAATCATCACAACTAATATGGGATAGTAAGCAGTCTTTTTGAATAGGATGTAATAATGTGAGATAAGAAAAGCGAGCAAATTGCAGCAAGATACTTTGAGATGAAGCATCACAACCAAGCACTCACGACTGAAAGCAACAAGGGTGGATGGGAAGCCTGTTGAGACCAAGTGTGCTCAGACGGCCGGACTCCAGCATATGATAGTGACTTGCAAATTACCGTTATTGATTTTAATATTAACTGACATACCTAGACAGATGTGACCGTTGCTGTAAATGTGCGCATGCAGAGGACTCGGCTGGAGGAAAATAACCTGCATGAAGAAAGAAAGACAATCTCAATTCGAAGACAACTCCAGCAATCCAAGCAAATTGCCTTCCACGAAATAACAAAATGGAGTTGTCTTTAGTGCGACTTTTTGAAGTTTCAGGTGCCGGAATCCGGTGAAAAATTTTGAGGTAAAATCTTGGTTTTTGTTATTCAAACTGGTTTTTTGACTCTATATGGATTTAGCACCCTCAAAAACCTCTGGGGCACTTCGATTGTGCAAAGTTAGCAATCAAACTTCTCTTTTCAATAAATTACTACCGGAATTTAGAGAAATTACACCGTAAAAGCCTTCAAAAAGTCACACTAAAAACTCCCCGTAACTATATAACAAACCTGTGGGGCTTCCATGGGATAATGCTCGGGAAAATCCACCTGAAGCTGGTAAGTTTCATTTGCATAAAGAGTGCCAGGAGCACCTGTAACTTCAATAATCCACCTACCGAAAACCGTGCACAAACCAATAACCGCTTAATACAATCCTCTGAGAGTAAGTTAACTCCAGCCCACACACTATTCATTATTCATGACCGAAAATTCGATCTAAGAAATATTGTTAATAATCTCCCCATCAATATAGAGCAAGAAGATTGCACAAACCTTTGCAGATTGTCGGTGACTTTATGTTTGAACCCAGCAGGAGGGTTTACTTGCCATTCAACAAGCTCCTTCTGGAGTCTATTTGTGGCTATTTTGGTGAGACCCTGAACCCAAATTTTAAAAAATTATAATTTTAAAAAGGCTATAAATCAGATCATATTCCAAATAGATACGTTCTTATCTGGCATTGAAAGAGTAAACTGAAATCGGAGAAAATTTTCAGCCACTCACTCTGTTGGGTGTCGAGGTACTGCTCATGTTTGCGCAGAACTTTTAATGGTAATGGAGGTGACTTCGCACTTTGGGCGTGGCGGGTCTCCTCAATCTTCCACGCTATTACAAAGGGAATTTTACTGCATACAGTCTACCCTTTGGGTGGCCTGGCATACCAAGAAGATCACTCATCGCCCGCAAGAGCAAAACCCCCAGAATAAATTCGAACAGGCGAGCTCCGGCTCCCAAAAACAGAGTTGCGTAGTTACACGCGAAGGGTAAATAAATGTCTCCGATGAATTAACTAACTTCGCAAATTTATATAAATTCGAACAGGCGAGCTCCGGCTCCCAAAAACAGAGTTGCGTAATTACACGCTAAGGGTAAATAAATGTCTCCAATGAATTAACTAACTTAAAGTCACACCTCTTGAAACAATAATAAACAATAATAAAGAATAAATTAAATATCATCTTAAAATAATAAAGAATAAAGTAGATATCATTTTTTAGATTCAATTGATAAGTCATTTATTAACACTGATTCATCTGGTAACTTATTCATCAATCACCATTTTTCATGAGGAAAAATTGCCAAGTCATTTATTTATGAACATGTTTATGAGAAGAAGTGGTCACTGAGTAATTTTCTGATGATTTTTGAATAGTTTATTTAGCACTCATTGCATCATATTATGTGATGCTCCCAAAAGTGTAGAAGTGGGATTAAAACTAATAAAATGAAGAATAAATTAATTAAATACATACCATTATAAATTAGATTTAGCCTCTAAATTTGCATTGATGTAGTGAAATGCAATTGTGGAAATTTCAAATTGGAATACCTTTCAAAATAAGGGTTTTGCAAATTTTAGAGTTTGTTTTTTATCATTTTAACAAAGAATTTTGTTTTTATTGTTTTAATAAAGAATGTTGATGGGTTGATAAAAATTTTGAATGTAAAACCAAATTCTATTTTAAAATTTTCAATGTGTATAATTAGTCTTGACAAGTAAATTATGGACAATTTGCCTATCAAAATTTATTTTCAATTATGATTCATGCATGCTACTATTTTTAAGGTGGGATTTGGTTCTACATTCATATACTCTTTTTATATATGCATTATATGTGTATTTTTTTTTTGTGAATTTCATAGGACCTGACTTTTCTATTAGATTAAGCAAGTTGCTGAATATATACAACCAAAATATGCGCCTCAACCTGCCCGAAGGAAACCAGGTCTGTTGGCCATCTTAGAAAGTTAAAAGCTAACCAAAATTGGTACTATTTCAATCTCTCAGTAGCGGCATGTACTACTCGGCTATGACCATAATATTTACATATGAAACTACAATGATAATTTCGATTAACAAACAACATACAAAAAAACTAGAAAACCAGACAGTGCCTATCCATCCGAAGAATCCACTGGGGCTAGGTCTTTCGTTGAGGACCCAGGCATCTCCACCCACTGCATCGTGCACAACTGCTCCTCGATTTGTCCAATTCTGGCATTCTGCTGCATCTGGGTTTTTGTCATGGAGCTCATGTCCTGCTTTATGTGGTGAAGGTCAAAGAGAATGGAAGTATGAACTTCTTGGTCCTTCATACTCATCAGTGCTTTAGCAAGAACACACTTAAACTTCCAATACATTTTAACAGATTGCTGGAAAAGAGAGATCCTGCCTCGAGTACTACCAGGGTCAGTGAGAAAATCCGTCATATCTTGCTGCTGTTGAGCGTCAACCTCATCAACAGAATTATGCTTTTCCCAAATCTGTATCCTTTGTTGAATATGCGGAGTATTAACCGTATATGTGTGGGCCAGTCTGTCTATAACCTGCTCATTAGTTTTACGGCCTCTCTTGCTAGGCCTCGCAGAGACATTGGAAGGAGCAGTCGGCGCTTTCTACTTGCGTCCAGAAGTTCTGGATTTTGTCATGGCAAAACCAAAGAAGCATGCTAAATATAACGAGAGAAATAGAGGATATCGGTGAGGACGGAAAACAAAATCATACGCAACAGTGGGGGCGGTCAGCTGCATGCTAGCAGATCGCATTGATCCAACCCATTGAAAGTAAAAGGCAAAGAGCCTGACGAAAACCATATAACAAGGCAGAAGTGATATAAAAGCAGTGCGTCTGCCCAACATATAAGAACAATTGGCATGCGGCTGCCGAGGCATATATAAACCCGCGGGACCAGTAAAACTGAAAACAAACCCCTTGCAATGCACATGCAGACAAGTATAATGAATAGCAAAGAGAGGGGTGTGAGGCCAAAAACAGAGATGACTCTGAAAGCAATGCATGCTTGAGATAAACCTCCCAGAACAATCACCAAAGCGCAGGCAGCAATATGATGAAACAGGACAACTGAATCCAACATAAAACGCTTGAAGAACCCGATGCATGAGCCAAAGACAGGGAGGGGGGCTCCTAAAACAAGGTTCTACCTTCAAATCAACTTGCAACTTGCATACAGGCATAAGGATACTCGAACCCTTTTCATTGGAGAGTTGCAGAGCGAATGGTAAAGAAGAACGAAAGTTCAGTTGAAAGAAGAGAGACATAACATACCAAAACTTGGTTCTGTTAAGATGGAGAGGTGAGAATCCACTGAACTGCCACGGTATCCAACTCCGAACGCGACTGTGAGCACCACCAACCCTGATCGAAATGGAGGTAATACAGAATGGAGAAAAGCAAGACAACATAAACCCTGAGAGCGAAATACCGTGCAGGAGCGTCGCATCAACAAATGAGGGCATCATTACCAAAGATCGGGTTCGCATGCGAAGAGGCAGTGCCTTAAGTGGGAGACTGACAGCCAGCTCAGGATCTTAAATGCAGCTGACAGCCAAATCAGTGATCCGCTCTCTATGATCAAGGTGGCACCCCGATCGGGGGATGCATTATATGTGTATTATGGACTTTGTGATTTACCTTTTTCTTTAGTATTGCTATATAGTGTTAAAGATAGTTTATGCGTTAAAAGGAGATATTTAGAACAAGGAAGATACTTGCATAGTAATTAACCATTTGCTTTGTTGAACAATTAGATGAATTAGTTATTAATTTATTAGTAAATGTTATTATTTAAGTGTTCAATCCAAGAGGCGTTGTGTTCTTCCGTGAATCATAAAATAAGACATAGCCTTACTCATTTGTGGTTCAATTGGCTGGTGTACATTAAAAAGCCTAAGCTCACCCTCATGTTGATTATGAACCCCATTTACCTAGCTATACCAATTTTGTTGATTTATAATGTTCATCGTGAGCAAAATCTTTTTCGAGAGCAAAATCTAGGTTTTGATTTTCATAAGTGAGACTCTAACCTTCGTGATCGAGATTATAATTATGTTCATAACTCAATCCAACACTATCAATTGGGGTTATTTTGAGTGGTTGGGCAAAATGTTTGTTATCTCCACCTCCTAGGTTCAATTCCCTACGAGTGACATGATGATGAGCAATATTGTTGTGATGGCTTTGTGCCTATTAATATCATTTTAATAACCCCCACTCGCCCTCAGTCTAAGAGAGATGATGATTTCCCTTTAAAAAAAAAAACTCAATGCAGCACCAACACTAGTAGCATAGCCATGAGCATAAGCATGCATCCTTGATCTAAATTAGATTAGTATATCATTTGTAAGTTATCTTGATACTTTCATAGTGGTAAATTGGAGGAATTAGCTTCCATGGTCATTTTAATCAATAGGCCCACTTTGGAGAATTAGGTTCTAAAACCTTTCGAAGCCATTTTGAGGCATTAGACGACATTTTTTAGTGTCTAAACTCTTGCTTTAGCGTATGACCCTAAGATGTTGTTCTATACTCAAAGACCTTTTCAGCGATGAATGAATTATGTCATTCAGAGTTTGTGCAAAAGTTATGCCTCTTATAAGTTAATTTGTTGCATTGACCACCATGGTATGAGTGGATGCCACATCATCCCCCATTACTCATGTGTATCACGCTAGGCATGTGTGCATTTTGAAGAAGACTCTACTTTTTTCAAACTTGCAACCCTAATTGAGGGTTGAGGAAATCAAACCTCAACCCTAGTTGGCTATCGAGTTATTTTATATATTGAGCCATTGGGAGTAGTATGGGTTACATTCTATGTGATTATATTTTGTTTTATAGTTCAGTAGAGAAACTGGGAGTGAGAACTCAAGGAGGAAAACAAAGGTGGTTAAGGTTTTGTAATATCCATAAAGGCCGCAGGTCTTATGTAACACCATATAGAGTAGCTCTCTCTTTGTACTTGTACATTTTCCATACTAAGAAAAAGAGCGAAGAGCATACTCACCTTCTAATTGGGTTTCCTCCCACAATAGTTTCCCAAGGCAAATTTTTTTGTCTTATTATGGATGGTGTATGTATTTCTTTTTTATTTTATATTTCTCACATTTTGGCAAATTTAATTGATTAAGCAAAAAAATGGCTAACTAAAGTATCTAGAATCTAAGGAAATTTTATTTTTTTTAAAGAGAATGAGAATATTATATCTATAAAAATAGGTATTGTAGACACAACAATTACAACAAAAGAGGGGCCATTCTAGCTATCTAACACACACACACGACCATTTAGAATTTCAAGTGGATCAAAAAGCCTAATTTCTTTTATATCTAAACCATTATGCCTATATGTGTAAATATACCAAAAGTTTTGTAAATTTTGACAAAATTTACAATACAAGAGATACTAACTGACAGAAGGTGGGATTAGATCTTTGGGCCCTCTACATAAATTGATACAAAAACATAGCTTGATCAAGAATTATTAAAAGACACTACTTGTAAATCAAAAAATCTCAAAGATTTATGGGTAGTATTTCCTACCTCTTGTCAATGGAAGGAGGGGATATGAGTTTTTCTTTGACACTTCTGAAAAGGATGGAAAGGAGGAGACATTATTACCTTCAAACTTTTTTACAGGTGTAATATCACCTTCCTTATTTTTCTCCTTTTTAACAGGTGTGGCTTCTTTTTTTGTCCTTGAGTTCTTGTATTAAGTTTGTTTAGGGGTTGTCTAAAAGGCCACTTCCAATGATCTTTTAGAGCCCAAATATTTATCTGTCTCTGTATGTGCACTTCTAACATCTCTATTAGTGTGGCAACCTACTTTCTTATGTGTTTTTTCATGGATTACATTTTCACCCTCTGATTTTTCCTCTGCAAATCCATAAACTGAAGATCCCTGATGATTCCTAGTGTTTCTAGGGGAATGGAATACCTATTCTTCTTATGCAGCCTCTTCCTTTACGACTAAATTTTCTTGAGTCAAAACATCTTCTAGAGGAGGCATGTCATTTTGACCCTCAAAACTCACATATTGGTATTTAACCAGTTGGATCTCTTTGGGTAGTAGATTAGGGATTACCCTTTCTTCATATGCGTAATTGAGGGCATCAATTTTTTTCCCTACCAAACCTTTGTTATTGTTGGAGGAGAACTCTTCACCTTCGGTAGTCAATTTCTTTGGAGAGGGAGGGACTTTAGGTCTCAATCCATTTCCTTCATATGTCCTTGTCACTGTATTTTGTTGGGGGCACCCTTTCTCCTTTTTGGCTATTGCCATTGTTCTCCTTCCTCATTATTTTTTTGGGTTTCTTTCGTTTTTGGCCATCTTCGGGCAAACTGCCCATATTCATGATAGTTCTTACATTTAAATGGTAGTTGATCATAATCCACTTCCTAATAATGGGTCAAATTATCTAGCGAGAGATTTATTATCATCGGGAATCCTTTATCAAGATCCACTTCTACACAAAACCTGACACAAGATTGCATACCCTCCTGTGGTTCTTCCCAATTGATATAGCAGTCCATAGCATTTCCAATGTTCCTAAAGGTGTCCTTGCTCCAAAAATAAAGGGGAAAATGTGGCAATTTAACCCGAATATGAACAACATATTTTGCATTGAAATATGGAATACAATGATTTAAATAGAGACCCTGAGCCCCCATAATATATGGCCCACTTTGAAAAAATAGATCTTGATATGTTCTATTTTTCAAAGAGGAAAGAGAAAACCTGCCTCCCACGAAGGAAACAAATAGTTGTCCTTAGATCATGGGTCTCTAGTTTTCATCCACCCAGAGATTCAAAGAGCATGGCCAGAGCCCTAAGCCCATAAAGTGTCTGATTAGGCCTTAGGCCTCTCTCCGCTAGCCTAAGAGCCATTGTGTGAAATTGATTGGCATGAATCCCAATTTTTGCGATGTCATCCGATTTCTTCGCAAAGAAAGCTAGTTTGGAGTGATAGAATATTGGACCACTGACAACCAATAAGTTGAAAGCATCAATATTAGGATCAAGTGGAGGAGGCAAAGGGTCAAGCCCTAAGAACCATAAGTGAGGCAGCTAGGGTTTCTTTAGTTCTTTCCTTGATTACTATTACATTGAAAAATTCTAAGGAAAAATTAATAGTAAAGATTTCAGTAATTTTATCAAATCCACTAAGTTGAACTATTCTAGTGGAATATCAAAAGTAGTTTATAGATCAATCCTCACTTGCTAGTAGGGGATACAATGGGAGTGGGCAATCTTTTGCAGTTGTTAATCCTCTTGCCAAATCCTTGAGTGCTTATATGAATGAAACAACATGTACACAATCACAATAGGCCCAAAGATCATATTGAGCTTGCAATAGGCACACATATAAGAAAATCTCATCAAGCAAAGAGGGAAATATATCGTAGCTAAACAACAATGTAATAACACAAACTAGATTTCTCATGTTTAATTTATTCAATCTCGTTAATGTAGTATATCAATCATTACAATGCACAACTAACAACTAACCTACTTTTTTACCTTTAGTTGTGCATCCTTTTTATTGGTAGACACAAGGTCGAAATCACAACATGCATACTTCCATGACAAGGTCATTTTCTTCACATGTGTGAGCCTCGAGATATATGCACGACCAAACTAACATCTAGCATCTAGAAACTTTCATAAATCCATTATGCACATACAACCATTTACAAAAAAATAAAAAAAAAGTAAGATATGAGCATGATTACTTTAACCATATTTTAATATGATTCCATGTCATTGGCTTTTGGATGGTCAATTTTTCTCAAGAAACTTTAACAGGTGCCTTCTCTTGCAGTGTGATCTTCTACATGGTCTCTCATGTTGTTCATCTTTTCAAACCGTATCATGCACATATCATGACCTTCGATCTCTTGTCGCACTTCACCATCATTACTAGAAAGTGACTCAACTCTATATTGCATGGATTGTTAGTATTTTCCAACTCAATGCACCTGTTAACTACCTCCAACAATCATATCCTCTTTATAGTTTCCATAGCCTAATGTGTGTGACTTTTCACAACCCTCCAACACTATAATCTTGAGGTGCGGGCTCATTTTTGAGTCCATATCTACATCAACACTCAATCAACAAACTTAAACCTATAACAAAGAGCTCAAGTCTTAGCCCTTAGGGGCAACCTTCTTCTCTTTGTTGAAATTTGCAACAAGGAACAGTGAAATTGGCAACCAGAAAGGACAAAAATTGACCACATACTAGTGTGGGATTCCAGTCACACATTGGTGAGGAATTTAGTTACACATTAGTGCTAAATGTGGTCGTCTAATTTATTTTTCCCTTAAATAAATTGGAAAATAAATTGTAATTTCATCTCATAACAACTTGTATCAGTTAACTAAGTCATGAAGGCTGAGTTAGCTCAAGAATTTCGAGTTGAGGGTCTAAGACGAGGCATGTAGAGTGATCCTAATGTTTTGGGATTCCAGTTGCAGTTGTAGCACTAGTGTGGTGTGAGTGTAATCAGTTAACTCAAATTAATTGAGTTAAAATCAGTCTAACTAGTTCTAAATTAGTGATGAATTAGTGAGAGGTCTATTAAATTAAATTAGATTTAATTCACAAGTAGTGATCAATTAGATAACTGATGATTCACTATTAATAGTTGCATGCATGTCAGTTATGAGGAAGACCCAGTTGAGACAGAGGTTAAAGGGAAGATAACTATTAGTTGTATTATTATCAAATTGCCCAAGCGCAATTGTAAAGTCACAGGAAGGCGCAGTCAAGGAAGGTTGATTATCCTATTTAATAGGGATTAATTTCCTAGGGATTGCATGAGCAAGGTTGGGCTAAGAAGGGGCTAATAATTAGCTAAGTGTTGGTCAATTTTGCCTGAGAATTGCTAGTCAGTTTTGTGCAAGATCAGGGTGAGATGATCGGTACAGTGCAAGATTTTCTCGTTGGAGAAAGCATTGTATTGTTTCATGATTCTTTGACTATTTAAAATATATGATAGAGGGGTTTTGAGCAAGTGCTTTCCCCCAAGAACATCTAGTGTAGTGTGATTTATTTACTTCTTTCTCTCACTTGCATGTGATAGAGCGATCGTGTTTTATATGTAGGAATGTATAGGGCAAGTCCCTTAGATCAAAAACCAAAGGTCACCACTCACAAATAGATCACAAATTAGTACACCAATATTATCACGTGGTTAAAACCCTCGAAGAGGGAAACAATCCACGGCCTGAGCCAACGCGACCACTTCAGGCAATTTATTAATATAAAAAGAAAAGTTACATATGTTTCTCTCATAAACGGTTACCAAACAAATGACCCTCCATGCTCTTTAAATAGAGATCATGGAGCAATCAAGTGTTAAGTCACGAATCAAGTGTCGTTAATACCGAGGTGAGAGATAACCGTTGGATCACTATAAATCGTGACCGTCGGATTATAAGTTACAAATGTACATGGTAAAGAAACACACTTTACCTAACTCTACACTAGACTAAGTTATTCTTAACTATTTCCTGTGTGTCGGAATATCCTAACATCCCCCCTTAAGAACAACTTGGGATAGGATTGAAGGATTTACAAAGGTGACACAAAAGGAGCCTATTTCCTATGTGTCAAAATATCCTAACATCCCCCCTTAAGAACAAATTAGGATAGGATTGAAGGATTTACAAAGGTGACACAATAGGAGAAGGAAGGAGGCATTAGAGCCAATCCCCCCTTAATGATAAATTTCCTGAACTCCAAGCATGGATCGAATTTTGGTAAACTTTGCTTCTGTGAGAGTCTTTATAAAGATATCGACTACTTGATCATTGGTTGGACAATACTGCGCTTAAAGAACACGATCATGAATGAGATTTTTGTTGAAGTGTATGTGGAGCTCAATGTGTTTCATATGCTGATGCTGAACTGTATCTTTACATAGTTGAATGGCACTCTGATTATCACACCAAAGTGTAGTTGGATGTTGCTGATGAAGACCAAAGTCAGACAGGATCTGATGAAGCCACATGGCTTCCTTGCTGACTTGAACTGCACCACGATACTCTGCTTCTGCTGAAGAAATAGAGATGGCACTTTGTTTCTTACAAGACCATGTAATAGGTCCTAAACCAAGAGTGAATACATATCCTGCAGTAGACTTTCGATCATCAGGGTCACTAGGCCAATCAGAATCAGTGAAACTAATCAACAATGGAGATGCTCCTGCACTGTAATAAATCTCGAACTGAAATGTACCTCGAATATATCAAAGTATTCTTTTAGCTGCTTTCCAGTGACTTTCATGAGGTTGGTGCATAAACCGAGCAACAATACCAATGACAAAAGAGAGGCCAGGACGCGTATGGGTTAGATACAAAATTTTACCAACAAGTTGATGATATAAGGTAGCATCAACTTCATGGGTAGTACAAGTGACTGAAAGCTTGAATCCAGACTGAAAGGGAGAAGGGGATGGCTTATAGTCTTCCATGTGAAAGTGGTGTAGAAGATCATAGGCATACTTGGACTGAGAGAGGGTAATACCTTCTTTGGATTACAAGACTTGAAGACCAAGGAAATAATGCAAGTGTCCTAAGCCTGTCATTTCAAAATTATTTTTGATGCTAGACTTCACATGGTTTATATGGTTGGGATCACTACCAGTAAGGATAATATCATAAACATAAAGAACAAATATGGTGAAGGACTTACCCACTTTCTTGGTGTAGAAAGTGTTGTCAGAATGACACCTAGAAAAGTCGTTATCTAATAGAAATCTATCCATTTTGGCATACTAAGCCCGAGGAGCTTGTTTGAGACCATAAAGAGACTTCCTAAGGTGACAAACAAGGCTAGAGTCGTTTTGGATAAAGCAAGGGGGTTGTTCCATGTAGATTTCTTCATGCAAATCTCCATGTAAGAAGGTGGATTTAACATCCATCTGATGGACTTCCCATTTAAAGGAGGTAGCAAAGGAAAGAACAAGGCAGATAGAATTCATTTTGGCAACAGGGGAGAAGGTTTTAGTATAGTCAATGCCTTCAACTTGTGAAAATCATTTAGCAATAAGAAGAGCTTTATGTCTATCCACTTTTCCATCTGGTCCAAACTTTGCCTTGTAAACCCATCTGCATCTGACAAGTTTTCTTCCTTTTGGAAGAGGAACAAGATACCAAGTATCGTTCGCCAATAAGGAACAATATTCTTCATTCATAGCTTCATCCCAATCTAGATGACCGGAAGCTTCTTAAAAGGTGTTCGGATCAGGATTATCTGGAACTTGAGCTAATAAGGAAGAGGCTCTTTGGAACCGAGAACGAGTAAGTCGTCGACCTACAGGGTCACCTGCAAGAGAACCTGCTACATCCCAAGTAAAGCAGACCCATCTTGGAAGCTACGGAGCTGAAGGAACATCTTCAAGAGGTGGAGGAGGATTTTCATCCTCGCAGTCGTCATCTGAACTAGAAGGAATGCTGTCAAAAATAGAAGAGACAGAGAGAGGTGGCACATATGTTGAATCAGGGTCGCAGGCCAAAGGTGGCACACCCGCCGAACTAGGCTCACAGGCCGATATATTTTCATCAAATTTTACATCTCTTCTAATGATTACATTTTTGGCTTTTGGTTGAAGAAGTCTATATCCTTTGACATCTTCAGAATATCCAACAAAAATGCATTTTTCACTCTTAGGTTCTAAAGCTTTATGTTTCACATCTAGAATATGAGCCCAAGCATCACTTCCAAAAACACGAAAGTGACTTACATCTGGTTTGATTGAGCTCCAAGCTTCTTCTGGAGTTATATTCTTTAAAACCTTAGTAGGAGTGTGATTTACTATGTAATTTGCGCAATTAATTGCTTCTGCCAAAAAATTGAGACCAAGTCCTTTAGATTGAAGCATACAATTAGCCATTTCTTTAAAGTTTCAAATATTCCTTTTAGCTACACCATTTTGTTGTGGCATATATGGAACAGTATGTTGAAATTGAATGCCATGCTCAGTGAAAAAGTTGATAAATTTGTTGTTAACATATTCTTCTCCATTGTCTGATCTTAACTTAAGAATTGGACGTCGAGATTGTTTCTCAACAAAGGCCTTAAAGTCCAAGAACATGTTAAAAACTTCACTCTTGAGTCAATAGATTTCTATTGTCTACCTTTGATGGGTCATCCTCATGCACAACAAGGGCTTCGGGAATGAGGTTGGATGCATTTTTCCTGCTACATCCAGTAGTAGAGGAAGAAGCTATTGAGATTGCAGCACTGCACTTTGAGGGTGAAGCAAAAATTTGGTGGTTTAGCCATTTGAGTCATGAAAAAGTGACTGCATATGTAGATTTTACTCAAAGGTTGATCAAGAAGTTTGACAAGAATAAATCAGAGGAGAAGAGACCTTCACCACCACTTGCTGTAGGAGCACTTGAATCAGGAGAAATAACCCTTGCATCTTTGAAAGATGGTCTTGATCTCTTGACATTAAGAGTCCCATGCACTATTCTGGAGATGCATGAGGAGGAGGAGAATTGTACCAGCGCTGATGCAACCATAGAGGAGCAGCCATCATCATCAGTAGTTGGGGAAGTCATCACACCGGAGGAAGGAACCCTTGTAGGAGTACAAGATGTTCCCAAGCTCTACCAAGGTATGCACATGTTTTCACTTTCTGATATTTCAGCACATCATATGGAGGATTGTGGGAATATACCTTTGCATGACCTAGGGTCAAAGTACATTGCTGATTTAGAGCAGCAGGCTATCACTATGCTGAGGACCCTTCATGTATTCAAGGAGGAGGTATACAATCATCCTAGTATATCATTGTTGAGCTGCACACAACTCTTGGGGTTGGATTATAGAGTTTTGGAGTATGGGATGAACATTGTCCTGAGCAAAGAAATGCAGAAATATGCGTTCAACATTGAGCATGATCTTGAGACAACAATTGCACCATTATGGAGATCAGCAACGCTGTCATTGAGCAGTAGTGATGAGTTGTGGGCCCAACTCTTATTGGAGCATTCCAATGACCTTTCTACATGCATAGAAGAGGATAGGAAGATGATTGATGGAGGGTATCTTATGAGGGATGACATCTTCCATTATTATTATGGGTACTTCTTGATGAGAATTTCACATCTTGATGATAATTTTTTGTCTACATCTTATTTGGATCCTTATTGATTCAACTTGGTCATTGAAGAGTGGTATTCATTTGGATATCTCCAGGATATTGCATTTTAACTTCCCATGAAATGCAAAGATAGAAATTTGATTTGGGAGGCTGGTATTCTCCATTGGAGGAGTACCACAATGGAGCATGGTAGGAGACACCCACATTTGGATGAATGGTGTGGATGGTGAGCCACTTGCGGATCTATGACACAGGGTAGCAGGAAGCAAGGCTGCATTGGTTACTCTTGAGAAAACTTGGTCATCATATGACACATTCTATTTCAAAGAGTTGGTTGGTGGATGAACCTTGGCACGACACTTACATCATATGGCAGCAAGGAGTTTGGGTGTATTGGGGTGATGTGATATCTTTCATGTCAACCATCATGTTGTTGCTCCATAGTTTATATGGTGATGGTGTGGGGAGGCAACAAGAGTTTTTGTTGCTTTGGATGTTCTTAGGGGAGTATATTCTGATTTCCTTCCATACTTTGCATAATGTTGCAGAAGTGGGTGATGACACTATCATGGTGCAAAGGGGCTACTCCTTAGCCTTAGAGGACCAGGAGGTACTTCCACTTTGGAAGGAATCTCCCATATATAACAACATTATGATTGATGGCTTTGAAATGTGGTATGTCAAAGGATGGAGCTATGAGATGACAGGAGCCTTGTCACAAAGGCCAACAACGCTGTCACTTGGGAGCTTGGGTTTGTTAATGGAGTGTTCCCAGGATTAATTCACATATGATGCCCTTGATGAACAAGTAGAAGGTGAGAGTGATGGAGTAGTGGATGGGGACATCTATTACCATGATACGATCTTCTTGACTTGGATCCCCAAGTATAAGGAGAATGCCTTGCATACAACACATGGTTCATTCAATTCCATGGAGATATGACATACCACTATGGAGGGCTCATTGTTGGACCTTGTTACCACTTTACTCTCAGTACATGGTAATAGATATGTTTTTTCATTTATTGATTACCTTACATAGTATTTGCATTCTCTTACCATCTATATACAGTGCATTGCTCCACAAGAGGGCAAGCCTCTATTTGGGATTCATGGTCATTTTTGGACCAACATCTATGATGAAGATAGCCATTTATTGTATGGATTTGGGCAAGTGTTGTACTATTTCCTGTATGCTCAGTTGAGATACAATGCCATGTACTATTTAGTAGTAGATGAGATGACATGCACTACTATCAAATTGTTTAAAGATAACTTGCCACATCATATTCTGAAACTGCAGTTGGTAAAATTGCGCTGTGACCACTTGGGAAACTGTTGGTACCTTCCAGCACTACATTAAACCTTGAGTAATTTCCTCATTGGGATCCCATATGATGATAATGTCATATTAATTTTATATGGGATGATCTGGGCAAGAACCAAAGAGTGGATCTTTGAGGATCCAACTGCCTTTTTGTCTCTTGAAGACAACATTATTGCAGCCCAAGTTCAACATCAGCTCTACACTTATCATAAGTGGAGAGAAAGACAATGTGGAATGGACAATTTTATCCATCATGTTCTGCTATACAACCCACCTTATTTGCAAGAGCCTAAGGTGGAGGAGATGTTTCATGAGTTGCCATGTTGGAGGGCAACTCACTTTTTATGGATGATAGCTTGGGGATGGAGGCTTCACATGGGAATAATAATTCCCAATATATTTAAGATTCCATGCCTCAATAAGGCCTCTAGACCACACATAGTTGTTTACATGGATATTCCACTTGTTCATGATGAGAGCCATTTGGATTTTTCACCAAACACATACTTATACACTTGGGAGGAGCAACTTGGAGAGTTATTGATGAAACAACATCTTGTTCATTGGGGGAGCTTATCACATGCAGATGCTATAGGAGGAAGAGGAGAGGCTCTTCAGTTCGATCCTTACAATTGCTTGAGGACAAGCAACATTTGGGAGGGGAGGACTGTAATATTCCTAAATTAGCCTACAACTAATTGGAATATTAAAGTTTTGTTTTTTCACTTAGATAGGTGAATAAGTGGGTAGGGAGACCCATAAATCTCTTTATTGTAAATAAAACCACTTTTCATGTGAAAGTGGATCATCTTTACAGCTCAATAAAGCACCTTAAGACATGAACAGGGGGTAAAACATGTGGACTGAGTAAAATTTGACCAAATCAACGTCGCTGTAATGGAGGAGTGGACATTAATGGAGGGTGATCCAGGGTAAATTCTTGATACCCCTTAACCAAGACCTTTTACTTCAGATGATAATTAGAATTGCAATTAATTAAGACATTAAAGAACATAAATGAACACTTGTAGCTGTAAATAAAAGGAGCATAAATGAACAAGATCAACAATCATAAGAACACGTCGTTTGATGACAAAATTCATCCAGGAGGGACTATATCTTCGGGCCTCGGTGTCAAGATGGTGTAGGCCGCTGCATTATGTGTTGTAAGAAGAAGATGTACATGGATGTGCTTTCCTATGACATACAAGGAAAAATTTCCCTCGCGCAGGAGTGGCTTGACTTCTTTAAGAGATGTTCCACTGCGGAACTCTCATACATAAAGAAAGAATCCTATCAGTATGACCATAACTGACATGTAATAAATAAGAGTATCCCGCCAATCCTGGAAAACAAGGGATCTCAATAATACACATATGGAAACGAGCATCCCACCAATGTGGCATAAAAGGGACTCATACAGAACACAAATCCATAGTTGAAAGTACATCAAGAACAACACAAAGCAAGATCCTACGACTCATGTATCAACCAGGATCTGCAAGACATAATGCATATCAACGAGAAATAAATTAAGAAGTACATGGAATCCACATCATATACCTCATGCTGCCATTTGCTGAAGGCTATGCTTCTTTGTGGTTGAATATGAAAACAACATCAATCTTGTGGCGTCGAAAAAGGTGAAAACGACTGCTCACATGTGAAAATCTGACACCTGCATAACCCACTTCCAAAAGTGGGTGAAAAATCGAAAAATCAAATGCAAAAACTGAGCACGCCATCAGACTCGTGGCATTGAGTAGTACAGAAACAACATAAAATTTGTCCCATTTGGACAAAGTCAAAATTTCTCCCTCCTGAAATTTGAGCTCAATTAAGGTTCTGCCTGCCTCTTTTCTGGCTCATGGTTCCACTGCACCTGCAATAAAAAATTAATAAGTCTGGAAATCCATGCATCTCCTTGGATTCCGTGCCCATGCATGGTTGCAAAATAGCTTTAATACTCAGAAAATTCGTGCTCCTTCTTCCTCCTCCCTTGGCTTGGCACACTTGCAGAAATCTGAGTTTAAATAAGTTTTCTGGGCAGACTTTACAAAGAAAATTCCATTGGCGCATTGGTAAAATTTAGTAACTTGTTAAGAAGGTTGAGGGATCAAAGCCCGCCTCTCCAAATCCGCGTTACACTGTTTTTAAACTGGCACTGGCACGTTTTTTTTTTAACAGGATTGTTTAATTTTGGGAGGGGTCGGGCCCGCCCAACAACCCACGACATATTTATGGTATATGGGTTGTATTAAAATGCATATATGGTGAACCGTTACTAATGCCTCCACATACGTTTGACGTTAAATGCGTTTTCAAACGTTTTTTAGTAGTGGGTTTGTTTAATATATATATATATATATATATATATATATATATATGTGGCATGGGGTTACTTATAAATAATGTATGCCATAACCATATTTCTTTATGAAAAATCTCGTTGGCATGGTTATAACCATATTCAACCCACCATGTTGACTTGAATTGAATTTAGTGGTTGGGTCTAATCTATGGTGTGGGAGTGAAGGGTGGCCCGCCACCCCTTTTTTTAAATAATTTTTGTTTTTATAAAACAAACTGTGCATTTTTGAAAAATCCGATTTTTGATCGTAGGAGGCAAATTAACTGGGAAAAAATTTCGCCCAGAACCTGGCTTGAGTGTGGTGGAATTTGGTGGCTGGGTTTTGTCCAATTTGTGTCCTCTTTAAGGCTACCTAGTCACCAAGTCAACCTGGAACTTTGACCACTCCTAACTCCTACATACGGACTCGAAATTGAGTGTCGTCTACGTCGTTGGAATCAGAAAGATGAGATCTACAACATGAATTTGGTTTGAGAGATTTTCAAACACTTTTATTTTTGAGTCCTCTGTGCTGAGTTACTTGTACTTGTACCTGTTTTATCCACCTGGATCATTACTCCCCACTGAGGAGCTTTTGGTCCTCCAAAAGCATCAAGCTTTACCTATCATCAACTGTTTGAAAGGCACATCCTCACATGACTCCTTCACATGGCGTACTTCAGAATCAAGATGCAAAGCCATCATCTGCAACTGAAGAAATGCAAATGTATGAAAAGGCACATCCCTTGAAGACTCCTGCACCTCACGTACTTCGGAATCGAGATGCAAAGCCAATACCTGCAAATGTTTGAAAAGGCACATCCCTTGAAGACTTCTTCAGCTCTCGTACTTCGGAATCAAGATGCAAAGCCAACAACTGCAACTGCAAAAATGAAAATTCCTCACAAGGCACATCCCTTGAAGACTTCTTCACCTCACGTACTTCAGACTCAAGATGTAAAGCCAACACCTGCCTAAGATGCAACGAACATTACATTCTCAATGTGACCAACAATGACCCAAATGTTTCCATACTTGCCACGAGTTTATAACATGTACTTAGTGGTCAAGCTTACAACAAAATGGAAATCATACCTCAACAAAATTACAAGACCAGACCTCGTCGTTGCATTTCGAAGTGATGGAAAAACATCTCATCACTTTTACATGAAAGAAATGCATCAGACGACTCATAGAGCATGACCAAAACATAATCGTCGCATCTAAAAGTGATGGCAACACATCATCACTTTTACATAAAAGAGATCTAACACACGACTTATAAAACAAGGCCAAAAATTATCATGGTCGTTTAAACGAGTGATGGAAACACATCATCACTTTCATAATAAAAATGCGATAAATGGCTTACAAAGCATGGCCATGAAAAGCTTAACATATCTAGAAAAAAAAAATCTAGAAGAACTACTTCTCATTTATTAAAACGAGTGGATCATTTCCCTGTGGTGAACTTGCTTGTCGATCAACTCTTTCGACTGGTGTATGCACGGGCGCTTTGGCTTTAAGGCGCTGCTCTAGATGAAGTTTCCAGCATGTGGCTCTTTGGTGGCCACTTCGGTCGCAATGGGTGCAAAAGTTCTTTTTCCTCCAAACCTGCTTAACTGATTTCTTTTCCTGTCGGGGAGAAGGATTTTCATGTCTCTTCCTCCTTTGTGCTGCCATCCTCTTCCAGCACTCAGAAATCACATGGTTATTTAAACCACAAAAATAAAAAAATTTACGATGCCATATTTTATGACCGTGGTTATCAACATTCTTATAGTCAAAATGCACTCTGGAATAATGAGACTTAGTATACCTTCTGCAGTGGTCTCTGGTTCGATCATGATGATGGGAGCTCGCCTTAGTTCCTTCACTGCAACGTGCACTGCCATGGAACGATGGCCAAGTGTCCTTATCATTCCTCTTCCTTAGAGAGCTCATCATTATCTGTTTTCCCTTGATGTCCTTCGAACATCCTTCGCCAGTGTACCCCAAACCTGCATAACGAGGTCGTTGCACAACCTCTAATGGTTCGGTTATGCCTTGGCCATGAATGCCAAGTCCTCCTCCTCTGTACCCCATTTTGGCAAGGAGTCTCATGCCGGTACCTATGATGGGTATCTCCACACTTCCAACTAAAATTATATCATGTGAAGAAACTGAAGCAAAATCAAAACTGTTTACCTTAGGTGTTGATTGCGAAACAGATGAAGAAAGCTGTTGTAAGCCTTCATTGCGCTTTAATTCTGTCAATGCCTCTGACATGGCTTGTAGCTGAAGCTGCATCTCCTCCTTCTATTTCCGTAGGAATGATTTTAAGGCATCATGATCTCTCTAAAGAGTTTCGTTGTTGCATTTCAAATCTTCCCACGCCTCTGTCGTGGCTTGCAACTAAAGGTGCAACTGCTGCTTCTCCTCCTTCTCTTCATGTAGGAATGCCTTCAAGGCATCATGATCTGCTTGCAAGATTTCATTGTTGCACTTCCAATCTTCCCACGCTTCTGTTGTGGCTTGCAACTAAAGCTGCAACTGTTGTTTGTCCTCCTTCTCTTTGTGTAGGAGGGTCTTCAATTCTTCGTTCTCCGCTGCTTGTTTTTCATATGCCTCGTACAATATGTCCACTTTCTCGGACACCCTGAGCATGGTTTCATACATTTCCTTGACACTCTCCATGGCTTAACTTGGTAAACATTCAATGTTCATGCCTGCAATCCAATTAGCAAGAAAACCTGATCCGATACCACTTGATCCAGGGTAAATTCTTGATACCCCTTAACCAATACCTTTTACTTCGGCTGATAATTAGAATTGCATTTAATTAAGACGTTAAAGAACACAAATGAAAAATTGTAGCTATAAATAAAAGGAGCATAAATGAACAAGATCAAAAATCATAAGAACATGTCGTTTGATGATGAAGTTCATCCAAGAGGGACTACATCTCCGGGCCTCGATGTCAAGATGGTGTAGGCCGTTGCATTATGTGTTGTAAGAAGAAGATGTACATGGATGTGATTTCCTATGACATACAAGGAAAAATTTCCCTCATGCAGGAGTGGCTTGACTTCTTTAAGAGATGTTCCACTGCGGAACTCTCATACATAAAGAAAGACTCTATCAAAAAGATGACCATACCGATATGTAACAACAAGAGTATCCGCCCAATCCCGGCAAACAAGGGATCTCAAAAATACACATATGGAAACGAGCATCCCACCAATGTGGCATAAAAGGGACTCATACAGAACACAAATCCATAGTTGAAAGTACATCAAGAACAACACAAAGCAAGATCCTACGACTCATGTATCAACCAGGATCTGCAAGACATAATGCATATCAACGAGAAATAAATTAAGAAGTACATGGAATCCACATCATATACCTCATGCTGCCATTTGCTGAAGGCTATGCTTCTTTGTGGTTGAATATGAAAACAACATCAATCTTGTGGCGTCGAAAAAGGTGAAAACGACTGCTCACATGTGAAAATCTGACACCTGCATAACCCACTTCCAAAAGTGGGTGAAAAATCGAAAAATCAAATGCAAAAACTGAGCACGCCATCAGACTCGTGGCATTGAGTAGTACAGAAACAACATAAAATTTGTCCCATTTGGACAAAGTCAAAATTTCTCCCTCCTGAAATTTGAGCTCAATTAAGGTTCTGCCTGCCTCTTTTCTGGCTCATGGTTCCACTGCACCTGCAATAAAAAATTAATAAGTCTGGAAATCCATGCATCTCCTTGGATTCCGTGCCCATGCATGGTTGCAAAATAGCTTTAATACTCAGAAAATTCGTGCTCCTTCTTCCTCCTCCCTTGGCTTGGCACACTTGCAGAAATCTGAGTTTAAATAAGTTTTCTGGGCAGACTTTACAAAGAAAATTCCATTGGCGCATTGGTAAAATTTAGTAACTTGTTAAGAAGGTTGAGGGATCAAAGCCCGCCTCTCCAAATCCGCGTTACACTGTTTTTAAACTGGCACTGGCACGTTTTTTTTTTAACAGGATTGTTTAATTTTGGGAGGGGTCGGGCCCGCCCAACAACCCACGACATATTTATGGTATATGGGTTGTATTAAAATGCATATATGGTGAACCGTTACCAATGCCCATACATACGTTTGACGTTAAATGCGTTTCAAACGTTTTTTAGTGTGGGTTTGTTTAACATATATATATATATATATATATATATATATATATATATATATATATATATATATATGTATATGTATATGTGGCATGGGGTTGGTTTATAAATAATGTATATGCCATAACCATATTTCCCTTTTTATGAAAAATCTCGTTGGCATGGTTATAACCATATTCAACCCACCATGTTGACTTGAATTGAATTTAGTGGTTGTGGCTTGCGATCGGTGGTGTGGCGGGGGTGGTGGCCCACCACCCCTTTTTTTTAAATAATTTTTTGTTTTTATAAAACAAACTGTGCATTTTTGAAAAATCCAATTTTTGATCGGAGGAGGCAAATTAACTAGGCAACAATTTCGCCCAGAACCTGGCTTGAGTGTGTCGGAATCTGGTGGCCGGGTTTGGTCCAATTTGCATCCTCTTTAAGGCTGCCCAATCACCAAGTCAAACCAAAAATTTGACCGCTCCTAACTCCTTCATACGGACTCAGAATTGAGTGCCGTCTATGCCACTGGAATCAGAAAGACGAGATCTACAACATGAACATGGTTTGAGATATTTTCGAACACTTTGATTTTTGAGCCCTCTGTGCTGAGTTACTTGTACTTGTACCTGTTTTATCCACCTGGATCATTACTCCCCACTGAGGAGCTTTTGGTCCTCCAAAAGCATCAAGCTTTACCTATCATCAACTGTTTGAAAGGCACATCCTCACATGACTCCTTCACATGGCGTACTTCAGAATCAAGATGCAAAGCCATCATCTGCAACTGAAGAAATGCAAATGTATGAAAAGGCACATCCCTTGAAGACTCCTGCACCTCACGTACTTCGGAATCGAGATGCAAAGCCAATACCTGCAAATGTTTGAAAAGGCACATCCCTTGAAGACTTCTTCAGCTCTCGTACTTCGGAATCAAGATGCAAAGCCAACAACTGCAACTGCAAAAATGAAAATTCCTCACAAGGCACATCCCTTGAAGACTTCTTCACCTCACGTACTTCAGACTCAAGATGTAAAGCCAACACCTGCCTAAGATGCAACGAACATTACATTCTCAATGTGACCAACAATGACCCAAATGTTTCCATACTTGCCACGAGTTTATAACATGTACTTAGTGGTCAAGTTTACAACAAAATGGAAATCATACCTCAACAAAATTACAAGACCAGACCTCGTCGTTGCATTTCGAAGTGATGGAAAAACATCTCATCACTTTTACATGAAAGAAATGCATCAGACGACTCATAGAGCATGACCAAAACATAATCGTCGCATCTAAAAGTGATGGCAACACATCATCACTTTTACATAAAAGAGATCTAACACACGACTTATAAAACAAGGCCAAAAATTATCATGGTCGTTTAAACGAGTGATGGAAACACATCATCACTTTCATAATAAAAATGCGATAAATGGCTTACAAAGCATGGCCATGAAAAACTTAACATATCTAGAAAAAAAAAATCTAGAAGAACTACTTCTCATTTATTAAAACGAGTGGATCATTTCCCTGTGGTGAACTTGCTTGTCGATCAACTCTTTCGAATGGTGTATGCACGGGCGCTTTGGCTTTAAGGCGCTGCTCTAGATGAAGTTTCCAGCATGTGGCTCTTTGGTGGCCACTTCGGTCGCAATGGGTGCAAAAGTTCTTTTTCCTCCAAACCAACTTGCTTAACTGATTTCTTTTCCTGTTGGGGAGAAGGATTTTCATGCCTCTTCCTCCTTTGTGCTGCCATCCTCTTCTAGCACTCAAAAATCACGTGGTTATTTAAACCACAAAAATAACAAGTTTTACGATGCCATATTTTACGACCGTGGTTATCAACATTCTTATAGTCAAAATGCACTCTGGAATAATGAGACTTAGTATACCTTTTGGGGTGGTCTCTGGTGCGATCACGATGATGGGAGCTCGCCTCGGTTCCTTCACTGTAATGTGCACTGTTGTGGAATGATGGCGAAGTGTCCCTATCATTCCTCTTCCTTGGAGAGTTCATCATTATTTGTTTTCCCTTGATGTCCTTTGAACATCCTTTGCCAGTGTACCCCAAACCTACATAATGAGGTCATTGCACAACCTCCAATGGTTCGGTTATGCCTTGGCCACGAATGCAAAGTCCTACTCCTTTGTGACCCATTTTGGTGAGGAGCCTCATGTCAGTACTTGTGATGGGTATCTCCACACTTCCAACTGAAATTATATCATTTGAAGAAACTCGAAGCAAAATCAAAACTCGTTTACTCTTGTAGTTGATTATGCAAATGTATATGAAGAAAGCCTTCGGTTTGAGCTATCGCGCTAATTTCCGTCAATGCCTCCGATATGTCAGAATTTGGTTTCTACCCTCCTTCTCTTTCTGTAGGAATGCTTTTAAGGCATCATGATCTCTCTGAAGAGTTTCGTTGTTGCATTTCAAATCTTCCCACGCCTCTGTCGTGGCTTGCAACTAAAGGTGCAACTGCTGCTTCTCCTCCTTCTCTTCATGTAGGAATGCCTTCAAGGCATCATGATCTGCTTGCAAGATTTCATTGTTGCACTTCCAATCTTCCCACGCTTCTGTTGTGGCTTGCAACTAAAGCTGCAACTGTTGTTTGTCCTCCTTCTCTTTGTGTAGGAGGGTCTTCAATTCTTCGTTCTCTGCTGCTTGTTTTTCATATGCCTCGTACAATATGTCCACTTTCTCGGACACCCTGAGCATGGTTTCATACATTTCCTTGACACTCTCCATGGCTTAACTTGGTAAACATTCAATGTTCATGCCTGCAATCCAATTAGCAAGAAAACATGATCCGATACCACTTGATCCAGGGTAAATTCTTGATACCCCTTAACCAATACCTTTTACTTCGGCTGATAATTAGAATTGCATTTAATTAAGACGTTAAAGAACACAAATGAAAAATTGTAGCTATAAATAAAAGGAGCATAAATGAACAAGATCAAAAATCATAAGAACATGTCGTTTGATGATGAAGTTCATCCAAGAGGGACTACATCTCCGGGCCTCGATGTCAAGATGGTGTAGGCCGTTGCATTATGTGTTGTAAGAAGAAGATGTACATGGATGTGATTTCCTATGACATACAAGGAAAAATTTCCCTCATGCAGGAGTGGCTTGACTTCTTTAAGAGATGTTCCACTGCGGAACTCTCATACATAAAGAAAGACTCCTATCAGTATGACCATAGCTGACATGTAATAAATAAGAGTATCCCGCCAATCCTGGCAAACAAGGGATCTCAAAAATACACATATGGAAATGATCATCCCACAATTTTGGCATAAAAGGGACTCATACAGAACACAAATCCATAGCTGAAAGTACATTAAGAACAACACAAAGCAAGATCCCACGACTCATGTATCAACTGGGATCTACAAGACATAATGCATCTCAACGAGAAATAAATGAAGAAGTACATGGAATCCACATCATATACCTCATGTTGCCATTTGCTGAAGGTTGAGCTTCTTTGTGGCTGAATCTGAAAACACCATCAATCTTGTGGTGTCGAAAAAGGTGAAAATGACTATTCACATGCGAAAATCTGACACCTGCATAAGCCACTTCCGAAAGTGGCTGAAAAATCGAAAACTCAAATGCAGAAACTGAGCACACCATCAGACTCGTGGCATCAAGTAGTACAGAAACGACATAAAATTTGTCCCATTTGGACAAAGTCAAAATTTCGCCCTCCTGAAATTTGAGCTCAATCAAGGTTCCGCCTGCCTCTTTTCTGGCTCATGGTTCCACTGCACCTACAATAAAAAATTAATAAGTCTGGAAATCCGTGCATCTCCTCGGATTTCGTGCCCATGCTTGGCTGCAAAATAGCATTAATACTCAGAAAATTCGTGCTCCATCTTCCTCCGCCCTTGGCTTGGCGCACTTGCAGAAATCTGAGTTTAAATAAGTTTTCTGGACGGACTTTACAAAGAAAAGTCCGTTGGCGCGTTGGTAAAATTTAGTAACTTGTTAAGAAGTTCGGGGGATCAAATCCCACCTCTCCAAATCCGCGTTACACTGTTTTTAAACTGGCACTGGCACGATTTTTTTTTTAAACCGGATTGTTTAATTTTGGGAGGGGTCGGGCCCGCCTTGGGCGGCCCGCCCAACAACCCACGACATATTTATGGTATATGGGTTGTATTAAAATGCATATATGGTGAACTGTTACCAATGCCCATACATACGTTTGACGTGAAATGCGTTTCAAACGTTTTTTAGTGTGGGTTTGTTTAACATATATATATATATATATATATATATATATATATATATATATGGTATGGGGTTGGTTTATAAATAATGTATATTCCATAACCATATTTCCCTTTTTATGAAAAATCTCGTTGGCATGGTTATAACCATATTCAACCCACCATGTTGAATTGACTTGAATTTAGTGGTTGTGGCTTGCAATCGGTGGTGTGGCGGGGGTGGTGGCCCGCCACCCCTTTTTTTAAATAATTTTTTTGTTTTTATAAAACAAACTGTGCATATTTGAAAAATCCGATTTTTGACTGGAGGAGGCAAATTAACTAGGAAATTTTTTTGCCCAGAACCTGGCTTGAGTGTGCTGGAATCCGGTTGCCGGGTTTGGTCCAATTTGCGTCCTCTTTAAGGCTGCCCAGTCACCAAGTCAAACCAAAACTTTGACCGCTCCTAACTCCTTCATACAGACTCATAATTGAGTGTCGTCTACGCCATTGGAATCAGAAAGACGAGATCTACAACATGAACATGGTTTGAGATATTTTCAAACACTTTTATTTTTGAGCCCTCTGTGCTAAGCTACTTGTTCTTGTACATGTTTTATCCACCTGGATTAGAGGGACAACGCAGTTTTAGATGGAGACAAATTGCATGGAAGTAGTGTCATTAATGGATGGGGCTTAGGGTTTGGAAGCTCATATCTTATAAAAGGAAGAGGATGGCAGCCATATTAATCATCTTGGTATATTTTATATTATGATATATGGTCTGTTTAGACATATATCTTCCTTCAGCTGTTTAGCTAAGATTGCATGTGCTGTTTAGCACAGGGTGTTCCTGATCGAAAATACCATATCTTCCATTGCGAATATCTTGGAAGATTTTGCACTATACTTCCACAATCAGGAATTTGGCCAAGCTTCAGTCTCATGTACAATGTAGTTCTGTTTAGAGTTGGGTTGTGTTGTAGGGGTGTAGTAGTGGAGGAGAGAAATCTCCAATTTTTGAGCTTATTTTCCAGTGAGGGGACCAACCCTTCACCTATTGAGTTGATTGGGTTTTGTTGCAGTTGATAGATCATTCCTTTAGCTCCATATCAGCAGTCATTCCCAGGGAGTGCGTAAGTCAGGCAGAAAATATGCAGTGGGCCACTAAAAAAAGGCTGAAAATCCAAACTCAAATTCTGGCCAAACCATTTATGGATTTTTTCTGGGTGTTTTGAGTAGAAGCCATGATTAAAAGTACAGATCATTTTGAGCATTCTAACAGCCTTTCGCACATGGTTCTTATTCATAATAATAGTGGTTTCCAGTAGCAGCAGCAGTAGTAGACTACATTTCCAGTGCTTGGTTTCTTTGGTGTATTTCAGCGATCTTGTGGCTTGAGTGCATTCCTTTTGGAGCACTATGTACTTTCATTTTATGTTGATATATAATGATATGTATCAGCTATTTTCTGCCCATATTTATGATGTTTTGATCTATTCCAGCATTTTTCCAGTTCTACATGTTTAATTCTTATTTTACTGTAGTTGGAATTGTGCATATGTTCTATATTCCTGTCTTTTCCATTTTGGAATATTACAGTGGTATCAGAGAATAATCTCGGCTCAGCCTGTGGATCTCAGCCATTATGTTATCAGAAGAATAAGAAGAAGGATAAAGATATGAATGATGGAGAGAATGAGTTTTATCTCATCTCTTTTCAGATCTAAGAAGGACCTCACCAAGGTGGTCAAACAAAGAAAAATGGAGAAAAGCCATGAAACCACACTAGGGTTTCAAGATGAGGAAGGTCCATGTACTTCCTATCAGCAAAAAGTAGATTCTGTATTGCATAAAGCTCCAAAGAGAAATGCAATGCTATTTCCTTTTGAAGAAGAAGACAAAAGGCATGGAGATGGAGGACAATTATATCATGATATTCTAAGTGAGTATCTTGCAGAATATAAGTCTCAACCTAGAGCTTTCATGGAGAATCTAACTCTCCCACAGTTCATTTAGATCAAAGAAGAAAGAAGACCTTGCAGCAATAGAAGAATAAAGGGAAATAGATTTCTATTGTCTACCTTTGATGGGTCATCCTGATACACAACAAGAGCTTGGGGAATGAAGTTGGATGCATTTTTCTTGCTACATCCAGTAGTAGAGGAAGAAGCTGTTGAGATTTCAGCGCTGCGCCTTGAGGGTGGAGCAAACATTTGGTGGTTCAGCCATTTGAGTCATGTAAGAGTGACTGCATATGTAGATTTTACTCACAGGTTGATTAAGAAGTCTGACAAGGAGAAATCAGAGGAGAAGAGGCCTTCACCACCACTTGCTGCAGGAGCACTTGCATCAGGAGAAAGAACACTTTCATATTTTCAAGATGGTCTTGATCTCTTGACATTTAGAGTCCCATGCACTATTCTAGAGATGCATGAGGAGGAGGAGGATTGTACCAGCGTTGATGCAACCATAGAGGAGCAACCATCATCATCAGTAGTTGGGGAAGTCATCACACCAGAGGAAGGAACCCTTGTAGCAGTACAAGATGTTCCCAAGCTTTACTAACGTATGCACATGTTTCCACTTTCTGATATTTAAGCACATCATATGGAGGATTGTGGGAATATACCTTTGCATGACCTAGGATCAAAGTACATTGCTGATTTAGAGCAGTAGGCTATCACTGCATTGAGGACCCTTGATGTATTCAAGAAGGAGGTATACATTCATCCTATTATATCATTGTTGAGCTGCACACAACTCTTGGGGTTGCAATGTAGAATTTTGGAGTATGGGATGAACATTTTCCTGAGCAAAGCAATGCAAAACTATGTGTTCAACATTGAGCATGATCTTGAGAGAACAGTTGCACCATTATGGAGATCAACAACGCTGTCATTGAGCAACAGTGATGAGTTGGGGGCCCAACCCTTATTGGAGCATTCCAATGAACTTTCTACATGCATAGAATAGGAGAGGGAAATGATTGTTGGAGGGTATCTTATGAGGGTTGACATCTTCCATTATTACAATGGGTAATTTTTCATGAGAATTTAACATATTGATGAGAAGTTTCTGCCTACATCTTATTTGGATCCTTATGGATTCAACTTGGTCATTGAAGAGTGGTATTCATTTGGAGATCTCTAGGAGATTGCATTTCAATTTCTCATGAAATGCAAAGATAGAAATCTGATTTCGGAGGATGGTATTCTCCATTGGAGGAGTACCACAATGGAGCATGGTAGGAGACACCCACATCTGGATGAATGGTTGTGGATGGTGAGCAAGGGGTTGGTGAGCCACTTGTAGATCTAAGACACAGGGCAGCAGGAAGCAAGGCTGCATTGGTTACTCTTGAAAGAATTTGGTCATCATATGACACATTCTATTTCAAAGAGTTGGTTGGTGGATGAACCTTGGCATAGAAGTTACATCATATGGCAGCAAGGAGTTTGGGTGTATTGGGGTGATGTGATATCTTTCATGTCAACCATCATGTTACTGCTCCATAGTTTATATGGTGATGGTGTGGGGAGGCAGCAAGAGTTTTTGTTGCTTTGGATGTTCTTGGGGGAGTATGGACTGATTTCCTTCCATACTTTGCATAATGTTGCAAGAGTGGGTGATGGCACTATCATGGTGAAAAGGGGCTATTTCTTAGCCTTGGAGGATTAGGAGGTACTTCCACTTTGGAAAAAATCTCCCATATATAGCAGCATTATGATTGATGGCTTTGACATGTGGTATGTCAAAGGATGGAGCTATGAGATGACAGGAGCCTTGTCACAAAGGCCAACATCGCTGTCACTTGGGAGCTTGGGTTTGTTGATGGAGTGTTCCCAGGATCACTTCACATATGATGCACTTGATGAACAATTAGAAGATGATAGTGATGGAGTAGTGGATGGGGACATCTATTACCATGATAAGGAGAATGCCTTGTATACATCACATGGTTCATTCTTTTCCATGGAGATATGTCATACCACTATGGAGGGCTCATTCTTGGACCTTGTTATAATTTTACTCTCAGTACATGGTAAGAAATATGTTTTTGCATTTATTGATCATCTAACACAGTATTTGAATTCTCTTACCATCTCTATATAGTGCATTTCTCCACAAGAGGGCAAGCCTCTATTTGGGCTTCATGGTCATTTTTGGACCAACATCTATGACGAAGATAGCCATTTCTTGTATGGATTTGGGCAAGTGTTGTACTATTTCCTATATGCTTAGTTGATATTCAATGCCATGTACTATTTACTAGTAGATGAGATGACATGCACTACTAGAAAATTATTTGAAGACAACTTGTCACATCATATTCTGAAACTGCAGTTGGTAAAACTGCACTGTGACCACTTGGGAAACTATTGGTACCTTCCAGCACTACATAAAGCCTTCAGTACTTTCCTCATTTGGATCCCATATGATGATAATGTCATATTAATTTTACATGGGATGATCTGCGCAAGAACCAAAGAGTGGATCTTTGAGGATCCAATTGCCTTTTTCCCTTTTGAAGGCAACATTATTGCAGCCCAAGTTCAGAAGCAGCTCTACACTTATCATAAGTGGAGAGGGAGACAGAGTGGGATGGACAATTTGATCCATCATGTTCAACTATACAACCCACCTTCTTTGCAGGAGCCTAAGGTGGAGGAGATGTTTCATGAGTTGCCATGTTGGAGGGTAACTCACTTTTTATGGATGATAGCTTGGGGATGGAGGCTTCACATGGGAATAATAATTCCCAATATATTTAAGATTCCATGCCTCAAGAAGGCCTAGACCACACATAGTTTTTTCCATGGATATTCCACTTGTTCATGATGAGATCCATTTGGATTTTTCACTAAAGGCATACTTATACACTCTGGAGAAGCAACTTGGAGATTTATTGATGAGACATCATCTTGTTCATTAGAGGAGCTTATCACATGATGATGCTACAGGAGGAAGAGGAGAGGCTCTTCAGTTCAATCCTTATATTTTCTTAAGGACAAACAACATTTGGGAGGGGAGGACTGTAATATTCCTAAATTAGCCTACACTTAATTGGAATATTCAAGTTTTGTTTTGTCACTTAGATAGGTGAATAAGTGGGTAGGGAGACCCATAAATATATTTATTGTGAATAAAACCACTTTTCATGTGAAAGTGGATCATCTTTCTAGCTCAATAAAGCACCCTAAGGTGTGAACAGGGGCTAAAACATGTGGACTCGGTAAACTTTGACCAAATCAACAACGTTGTAATGGAGGAGTGGACATTAATGGAGGGACAACAAAGTTTTATATGGAGACACATTGCATGGAAGTAGTGTCATTAATGGATGGGGCTTAGGGTTTGGAAGCTCATATCTTATAAAAGGAAGAGGATGGAAGCCATATTAATCATCTTGGTATATTTTATATTCTGATATATGGTCTGTTTAGACATATAGCTTTCTTCAACTATTTAGCTAAGATTGCATGTGCTGTTTAGCATAGGGTGTTCCTGATTGGGAATCCCATCTCTTCCATTGAGAAGCTCTTGGAGGATTTTGCACTATACTTCCAAAATTAGGAATTTGGCCAAGCTTCAGTCTCATGTACAACGCAGTTCTATTTAGAGTTGGGTTGTGTTGTGTTGCAGGGGTGTAGTAGTGGAGGAGAGAAATCTCCAATTTTTGAGCTTATTTTCCAGTGAGGGGACCAAAGCTTCACCTATTGAGTTGATTTGGTGTTGTTGCAGCTGATATATCATTCCCACGAAGTGCATAAGTCAGGCAACAAAGATGCAGTGGGCCACTAAAAAAAGGCCGAAAATCCAAACTGAAATTCTGGCCAAACCATTTCTAGGTTTTTTTGGGTTTTTTTAGTAGAAGCCATGGTTAAAAGTGTGGATCATTCTTAGCATTATAATAGCCTTCCGTACATGGTTCTTATTCATAATAACAATAGTTTCCAATAGCAGCAACAATAGCATCACACATTTCCAGTGCTTGATTTCTTTGGTGTATTTCAGCCATCTTGTGGCTCGAGTGCGTTCCTTTTGGAGCACTATGTACTTTCATTTGATGTTGATATATAATGATATGGCTCAGCTATTTTCTGCCCATATTTATTATGTTTTGAAGTATTCCGGCATTTTTCCAATTCTACATGTTTAATTCTTTTTTTACCGTAGTTGGAATTGTAAATATGTTCTCTTTTCCTGTCTTTTCCATTTTGGAATATTACAGTGGTATTAGAGAATAATCTTGTCTCAACCTGTGGATCTCAGCCATTATGCTATCAGAAGATTAAGAAGAAGGAGAAATAGATCAGAATGAAGGAGAGAATGAGTTTTATCTCATCTCTTTTCAGATCTAAGAAGGACCTCACCAAGGATGTCAAACAAAGAAAAATGGAGAAAAGACATAAAACCACACTAGGGTTTCAAGCTGAGGAAGGTCCATGCACTTCCTATCAACAAAAAGCATATCCGGTATTGCATAAAGCTCCAAAGAAACATGCTATGCTCTTTCCTTTTGAAGAAGAAGACGAAAGGCATGGAGATGGAGGACACTTAGATCATGAGGTTCTAAGTGAGTATCTTGCAGAATATAAGTCTCAGCCTATAGCTTTCAAGGAGAATCTAACTCTCCCATAGTTCATTTAGCTCAAAGAAGAAAGAAGACCTTGCAGCAATAGAAAAAAAAAGGGCAATAGATTTCTATTGTCTACCTTTGATGGGTCATCCTCATTCACAGTAAGGGCTTGGGGAATGAGGTTGGATGCATTTTTCCTGCAGCATCCAATAGTAGAGGAAGAAGATGTTGAGATTGCAACACTGCACCTTGAGGGTGAAGCAAACATTTGGTGGTTCAGCCATTTGAGTCATGCAAGAGTGACTGCATATGTAGATTTTACTCAAAGGTTGATCAAGAAGTTTGACAAGAAGAAATTAGAGGAGAAGAGGTCTTCACCACCACTTGCTGCAGGAGCGCTTGCATCAGGAGAAAGAACCCTTGCATATTTACAACATGGTCTTGATCTCTTGACATTTAGAGTCCCATGCACTATTATGGAGATGCATGAGGAGGAAAAGAATTGTACCAACGCTGATGTAACCATAGAGGAGTAGCCATCATCATTAGTAGTTGGGGAAGTCATCACACCGGAGGAAGGAACCCTTGTAGCAATATAAGATGTTCCCAAGATTTACCAAGGTATGCACATGTTTCCACTTTCTGATATTTCTGCACATCATATGGAGGATTGTGGGAATATTCCTTTGAATGACCTAGGGTCAAAGTACATTGCTGATTTAGAGCAGCAGGCTATCACTGCGCTGAGGACCCTTGATGTATTCAAGGAGGAGGTATACAATCATCGTAGTATATCATTGCTGAGCTGCACACAACTCTTGGGGTTGGAGTGTAGAGTTTTGGAGTATGGGATGAACATTGTACTGAGCAAAGTAATGCAAAACTATGTGTTCAACATTGAGCATGATCTTGAGACAAAAATTTCACCATTATGGAGATCAAAAACGTTGTCATTGAGCAGCAGTGATGAGTTGTGGGCCCAACTCTTATTGGAGCATTCCAATGACCTTTATACATGCATATAAGAGGACAAGTAGATGATTTATGGAGGGTATCTTATGAGGGATGACATCTTCCATTATTATGATGGGTAATTCTTGATGAGAATTTCACATCTTGATGAGAAGTTTTTGCCTAAATATTATTTGGATCCTTATGGATTAAACTTGGTCATTGAAGAGTGGTATTCATTTGGAGATCTCCAAGAGATTGCATTTCAACGTCCCATGAAATGCAAAGATAGAAATCTGATTTGGGAGGATAGTATTCTCCATTGGAGGAGTACCACAATGGAGCATGGTAGGAGACACCCACATTTGGATGAATGGGTGTGGATGGTGAGCAAGGGGTTGGTGGGCCACTTGCAGATCTATGAAACATGGCAACAGGAAGCAAGGCTGTGTTGGTTACTCTTGAAAGAATTTGGTCATCATATGACAGATTCTATTTCAAAGAGTTGGTTGGTTGATGAACCTTGGCTTGGCACTTACATTATATGGCAACAAGGATTTTGGGTGTATTAGGGTGACGTGATATCTTTCATGTCAACCATTATATGGTGATGGTGTGGGGAGGCAACAAGAGTTTTTGTTGCTTTGGATGTTCTTGGGGTGGTATGGACTGCTTTTCTTACATACGTTGCATAATGTTGCAGGAGTGGGTGATGGCACTATTATGGTGCAAAGGGGCTGCTCCTTAGCCTTGGAGGATCAGGAGGCACTTCCACTTTGGAAGGAATATCCCATATATAACAGCATTATGATTGATGTCTTTGACATGTGGTATGTCAAAGGATGGAGATATGAGATGATAGGAGCCTTGTCACAAAGGCCAACAACGCTGTCACTTGGGAGCTTGGGTTTGTTGATGGAGTGTTCCCAGGATCACTTCACATATGATGCACTTTATAACCAAGTAGAAGATTAGAGTGATGGAGTAGTGGATGGGGACATCTATTACCATGAAATGATCTTCTTGACTTGGATCCCCAAGTATAAGGATAATGCCTTGCATACAACACATGCTTCATTCCTTTCCATGGAGATATGTCATACCGCTATGGAGAGCTCATTCTTGGACCTTGTTATCATTTTACTCTCAGTACATGGTAAGAAATATGTTTTTTCATTTATTGATCATCTAACACAGTATTTGCATTTTCTTACCATCTCTATACAGTGCATTGCTCCACAAGAGGGAAATCCTCTATTTGGGCTTCATGGTCATTTTGGACCCCCATGGTTAGCTTGGTATTATGGCATTTTCCAGAGCAATTTATAGTTCCTCCATTTGAAACCATCACTTGACATTCTGGTGCTGGGTATAGGAAACAATTTAATTCCTTGGCTACCTTACAATGAAAAAAATTATGGGTGCTACCTGAATCAATCAACACTATTACCTTTTTCTTCTTGATATGTCCTTCTATCTTGAGAGTTTGAGGAGTGGTAATTCGTACCAGTGCATTACATGATATGGTCGGATTCATTTCTTCCTCTTCTAGGGCTGGTTCCTAGTTTATATCCTCTTCTTGTTCATTTTCTTCTTCCTCTTCACAATCTATGTAAAATAATTTCTTCTCAGCACACTTATGACCTTTAGCCTATTTGCTATCACAACTGTATCAAAGCCCTTTTGCTCTTTTTTCTTCCAATTTTTGTGGTGTCAACCTTGTAGGTTGTGGAAATCTAGGTGTAGCAACACTTCCTTCTCTATAGAAGTGAGTGGTAGGCTTCCTTGTCGCCATAATTTTACATTCAATTTTTCTTGCCAACCTGAATGCCTTCTCCAATGAATCATGTTCCAAAACGCGAACTTCATGTTGGATGTTATTCTTTAAAGTGCCTATGAAGAGATCAATCCTGTGTTCCTCTGGAATATCAGTTACCCTTATATTCAATTTTTGGAAGTCGTCAATGTGCTGCCCCACTAAACCCTTTTGTTTGAGATTTATCAATTAGCTAAAGAAGGTGTTGCTCTTTGTATCCTCATAATGTGCTATCATTTCCTCCGTAAAAATTTACCAAGTGACAATTTTTTTACGGGAAAAAAGCCATCGATACCATACAAATGTATTTTGTTCTAAATGTAAAGTTGCAATGCGTACCTTTTGTGTGTTTTGCACGTTATGGAGATAAAAATATTGCTCCATCTGTAGTATCCATGTTACAGGATCCTTTCCATCAAACTTCCTCATATCCATTTTTGGAATATGGTGGTTCTTCCCGCCAACATTAGAGTTTATGAAATCATGATTAACAGTTATTTTGTTCTCATCATGAGGTTCTTCTACTATATTTCCACCATTAGGAATCATTTCTTATTTTAAGCTTGTCATCAAGCCTTCCATGTATGCTTTTAGATCATTCTTCATGTTTTCCATGTTGTCTTTCATTTCATCCATCTTAGCTTCCATGCCCACTTCCATGCCATCCATCTTAGCTTCCAAACCATTCATCTTAGCTTCCATGCCTTTCTTCAAAACTTCCATTTCATTTTTTGTTGCTCTTTGCGAGAGTGAAATTTGTTGCACTTGCTCTTGTAATTTCGATAGATCATGTTGCAATTCTTCATCTTCATGAGTCATAGTAGAGCCTTCTGAAGGCTTAATGGGTGTTGAATTATTTTTACGGGGCATATTTTATAACCCAATACTGATATCTATTCTACAATATTCCCTTGGAATCAATTCAAATTGATTCTTCAAACAAGACTTATGTAATTTGAAAAAAAAATACACACCTTTTTCTTGCTTTTGAGGAGCTCGATATTGAAATTGGATTATCTCTGTGATTTTAGCGCTTAAATATTTGAATTTCCACACTGACATAGCCCTCTGAATTCTATTTCGAATTCCATAGGTCTGACCTAATTTGGTTTCTCCAAGACAAAGTTGTGTCCAATCTCCCACAATGACCTAAATATGGACTGGTTCAGTAGAGAGAACTTGTACAACTTGCCACATGTCATTTTTTCATCCTTCGGCTTTGAAATTGATAGCCAAGAAACTACAGTCCGTGTAACCTCAACCAATTTTTACGACACTCCAATCCGATGCACAGAGAGAGAGTTATGAATCTTTTCCCACGATCAGCTCTTTGAGATGAAATTCAGGAGCCTAAAAAAACACTACCTTCCACAGATCATATCTCCGAAAATATTGTGAACCAAGCTCTAAAATTTTTTGACGAGTTTCCTCAGGACTTCGGCTTCGCACCCTAAGAATTTCAGATTCTAAACCTTCGTAGAAAAAAAGTTATAGCGAAAATTCCACAATGAACTGTTTAGAGCAGTGAAACCCTAGAATCCAAAGCTCTGATACCAAATGTTGTGTAACCAGCTCCAAAAATAGAAGAAAAGAGATATCAACGCCTTAGAGATAAGCCAATTCGAGGGGGAAACCTCCAATATGTTAGCTCCCTATAATTTCAGCAGATTGGTAAGAGCAAAAATGCAGAGAGAACACTTGAACCACTTTGGGATTCTAGGATCTAGCCCTCCTGAATTCGGAGAGGGATCTCTCCAATAAGTGCAAAGATTGATTTATCTTTTAAAGCTTATGGGTAATAATATTAGGCTAGTTATGAATAACGAGGGTTTTTGTTTGTTTTGGATGGTTGAGCATGATTATTGTTTTAGTGGAAAGTCCTAAATGGAAAGAGTTTCAAAGGTGTGAAGTTGTAAGCAATTAGAACAAGTTTTGGCTAAAAGATAGATATAACGCTGGTTTTTAGACCATTGGGCAATAGAGTCATAATAGGGATTTTAATTGAGCAACAAATTCAAGAGTGATCCAAGGGGCAAGTGATCTATATCACAAGATCATTGAGATTAAAAATATGGAAATGGAAACAATAAAGTGTTGGAGGGGTGGAAACAGATAATAATTTCAACTAGGATTTATAGTCTGTCCAAACAAGAAAAGCCTCTTAAGTAACTGTTTAAAACCAACCAAGAACATGGCTCACCATAAATTCCTTGGGAAAGTTCGTATTAAAGCAACTCAATAGACAAACAATCCAGTAATCCGCATAATTACCTTCATAAGGTATGACAACACATAAGGTAAACAAATGCAACTTAAGATCAGATAAGATACTTTTAAATCTAGTCTGCTTTCAACATACACTTAGGGAAACTTTCAGAATCTACCTTTGGAGAAAGAAGCTAGAAAACAGGGCACACCATCACTTTTCTAGTCTAACTTTAATAAGAAAACAATGAAAATAACATTCAAGAATAATGTTTAAAGCAAACAGTAGGATGAGGGAACGCCAGCATTCCTAATTGCCTGAACTATATTGAATCATTCTTAAATAAAAAAATTAGAGGAAAACATTGAGATAAATCTTATCAGTTAGAGAAGGGTACTGTAAATAGTAAGTCCTAACTCTATGATTGCTGTTCTTTATCAGAGAATCAATGGACAATATGGCATACACAAAAGGAAAACGATTACACAAAAACGTGCACTTCACCAGTGATATAGACCAGAATCCCAAGAAACAACTTGTTATTGATGTCAAACCATTTACAGACTTCACGTCCAGTGTTTCAGTTCAGCAATCATCTTCACTTCTCAGCCTAACTATTCGATCAAAAACAGAGCTTCAAGAGCCTTTGAATACTATTTATAGGTAGAAGTTTCGAGCACAAGTATATTTCAAAGTTCTGCAACCAACCTTGTTTCATCTTCTACAGAAGTATTTATAGAAGATATGAGGAGGTGGGATGGGATAAAATATCTCCCAGGTTCAATTAATACAGATTAATACTTCTCGGCCTTTGAGGGGCTCGATGGAGAAGTTTAAAGATATTTTCTCTGTATTAATTCTTTTACATTAAGAATTAAGCTCGGTGGGCTGATTTTGTTGACTTTAAGGCTCTGTGTCATCTTGTAATAACTCTGCTGATATTTTTTGCAATAAATCCTTTGGCCGATTTAACTGTTGGACTGTATTGGGAAAATATATTCTCCTCTGATCATAACTCGGCCCTCTGTTAAATGCTTTGAGGCTACAGGCGGCAATCTGGTAGCTGAGAGGAATCAATTAGCCTCTGATGTGGCAATGGAGGCATCCTCTGTCTGATAAATGTTTTTGATTTTCTTTAAACATTGTTAATCTGCTTTAATTCTGTGTTTAATTGAGCGGATTAGGCTTTTGATTTTTGATCTTAGCCGTAATCCACCAGAATTGTGAAAACAATCTTCAATCTTCAGTTCTGCTGTGGTTAGTTCTTCAACACTGATATTCTTTTGAATTTTACTGTGTCTTGTTGATGTGCAGGTATACAAAGGGTCCATATGGCATCAATGCTCATGATGCATTGACGAAACGTGAAGTTGAACCCTGTGGAATGATTTTTCTTTATGCACAAAGGCGTGGGGGATCGTCATCCCTGGCCTTTGGTTTTCCTTTGATATAATGGAAAAAAATATTTAAAACCTACAAAATACATAAAAACGTTATAAAATCCTACGTATTTGGTAAAACTGCTTTGGAGGCTGTGATTAAGAGCATGGCCGTTGGATGATAGCATCCAACGGTGGAGATTTGTTCGTGGGGGTCAAAAGGAGAGCGGTGGAAGCAAATGGTGGAGATTTTAAGTTAGGGCCACTGATCTTACAGAGATCAACGATAGGGAGAAAATTTAATAATACAAAGCGAAAGAGTCACTTTACAAATAAGGTAGGTGGAAAATGCGAAGAAAACAGGTTAAATATCCTTTGCGGAAGAAAAAGCATTGGAAGAGAAATTGGGGTTTCCAAATTATCGTAGGCCGTTGGATGAATTTGGCCCACGGAGATCAACGGTCAGGATTGATCTATGAAGGCCCTTTGGAAAAGGCAGAGGGCGATAATGTAATGGGAGATTAGATCTGAACCGTTGATTTGCAGAGATCAACGATGAGGAGCGCATGCGATGAACACAATGTAATTAGGGAAAGCAATTTCGGGTGGAGAAACCGGTAGCATCACATGATGAAAAGGCGTGTAGGCGGTTTTTACTTTTCGAACGCGATATGCGTTCCTGCTCGACGCGTGGCATTAGAAAACCGCTTATATCACGTGATTATGAAGGATTAATAAATGTGCTGAAAGTTATGCGAAAATGCGCGTCTACCGTCATATCTGGGGTCTTAGATCTTACGGCTATGGAAAGAGCGCGATGTAGGACAGGTGCTTGGGAGATAACAAGTGGGGCAGAGTATGGAGGTTTTAATATGAGCCGTTAGATCTAATATTGGATGGACGAGATCAAATTTTAAAGAAGGCAGGACCCACAGGAGTCGGGCCTGTCGCGCTCATTATGAGTCGTTGGATGAAACAAATCAACGACGGAGATTGATTCTAGGTTTAAATGAAAAAAAATACGAGGCAGAGGAAGGGTTAATATAGGCCGTTGATCTGCAGAGATCAACGACTGAGATTGGCTAAAATAACATTATGAAGCGGGGTGTAATTTTAACCAAAGGTGGGAGGATCGATTTAGACCGTCCGATCTTAACACGTGGACGACCCGGATGTAATCAGAGCCTTGCGATCGGGGGGGGGCAATGGTCATGGGAGCACTGAAGCGATTGAATGTGGGCTGTCGATCTGCAGATCAGATCGACGGTGGAGGATGAATCGGAAGACTGCCAATCGGAGGTAGTGAATAAAATAATACCCCACACCAATGGAATTCTCCGATGCGATATAGCATTGGCCGTTTGATTGGTCCAAGATCAAAAATGGAGAAGGGCTCTGACCAATGAACGGGCGGGACCCTTTATATCATATGAAAATAAAAAATTTATGAAATATGAAGGTTTTATGGTGTCGGGGCGGGTTATTTAATGAGGCTTGGTGCCTGGTTGCGGGGCCTATGGATATATGGAAAAGCAAAGGGACCGAGGTTTATGTATATATAAGGGCCAATAGGCATAGGGAGCGAAGTGATGGTCTTTCAATCTACCCATTTGTAAAATCCCCGATGCGAGATTCTATCCATCGTTGATCGGGTTTTCAGATCAACGGTCTTTATCGTATAATAACATGAACCGACGGGTTTAGACCAAAACTTAGAAAAATGGGTTTTTTACAAAATGTAAAGGAAATTTTGTATCGGGAAGGTTTATATAAACATTTAAGCACCCAATTGTGGGCTCTTAGGTTTTTTCGAAGTGGCAATGGGATCGGGGGCTATGTATAAAGGAGCTAATCGCATCGGGCTATTTGTGTGTAACAAAAAGTGTTGCGCTTGTCGGAATTTCCGATGCTATAAGCGCTTTTGGCCTTAGCACTTGGTTCTAGCACCAAGGCATATGGTGGGGAAGTGGTTAGGACTTAACCCGAAGGGGCTTAAGCCTACAGTTAAAAAACTTATTTTTTATGAAAATTTTCAAGGTTTTTGATGGATTTGGGGGTTTCGTAAGGTTCAAAAGTGAGTTTCAAACCTTATAAGATGGAATTTCATGAAGGGGAAAAGGGAATAAATGAAAAATAGAGGAATTTTATGGGGGAAAAAAGGGAATAAAATGAAGGTTGGTTTTGAGTGGAGGAAGGGAAAGATGGGATTTTGTAGCAGTCTTTTCTGTATGAAAATAGCAGAATATTAGCATTTCGAAAGGGAAACAGAAATGAAGATTAAACAAAGGGTATGATGTCTTCATGAGTCTTCAAGAGATAACATTTTTAGCAATAAAACTTGTTTCTTGAAGGCTCCAAAATGATTTAGCCACCATTTGATATGGAAAATTTTATAGGTGGCTAACAGTGGCTCCACTTGGGGATGGTGCCTTCTTAAAGGCATCAAGAACTTCAGACTTGCATTCTCTGGGGGGTTGATCAGTGCCTCATCCATTGGGCTACTTTTTCTTCACTTGGATGATCTTCTTCTACTTCTAAAAATGTTAGCAGCTATGAAAAAACAATGGATCTTCATCAACACAAGCTTTCTACCTACCCAATCCTACTAATCTAACATTTTTTTCTTCTTTAGAGTGCACTTGGATTGGCAAACTCTCTTACAACATTTTATTCTTTTGAAAGCATTAAAATAATCTAAGTCTTCTTCTTATTTCTCCATGAACTCAGATTAAACAGTTGAGTTCATATTGCTTCTCTACCTAACCTACTAATCTGTTAGGATTAAACAGTCTAACAGATTTTTATTCACTAATTTCTAAAACAGAAAATTAAAAAGCATACAAGTTAGGATTGAACAATCTAACTTGTTGCTAATCTATGGCATAAACAACAAGCTGCACATAGAAATTATTTTGCAGAAAATTAAAACAAAATGAAGGCTTAAGATCTGAAAGTTCAAAGCACGACCTTCTCTTTTTTCAGCTCTGTTTTTTACTTATGTTTGAGCTGTTTTTCCTTTATCAACTAGTTTAGATTTTAAGCTGATTAGAACCAATTCAATTATGTGTTTGACTCATGATTAAAATAGATTTGCGTCATTCTTCTTTTGGACACTTAGGTTCAGATTTTGAGCACATTTGAACCTTTAATTTCTATCCTAATCTACCTAACTAATAAGCCAAGATTAAGCTGTTTGGAAAATCGAATTCACTAACCTATCAGCAATAAATTTAAAACTAATTAGTCATGATTAGGCTGTATGACCAACTAGAAGTGTGCTTTTCAGGAGTGGCATTTGAGCTTTCACACTTTCAGACTTTGTTTCTCTTTTTGGTATGGGGCTGTACCTTTATTGTTTTTACAATCTGCTTTTCTTCTATTGTTTTTGTATTTTTGATTTTTCTAACTTTGAATGCAATGATGGGTGAAATATTTATAATGAGAAAAAAGATAAAAAGGCTTTCAGAACATGGTAGGATCAAGAGAAGTAATGTTTAAGCATCCTGCCATTGACAAGACCCCCAAACAACTCAGCTCCATTCAACTCCTGCAAGAAAAAGGCATTGTTACCAACAACAGAATGAATGAGATAAGGACCAAGCCATAAGTTGTCAAATTTCCCATGCTTGCCCTTGTATTCTCTCCTTGAGTCCCACTTTAAAACTTTGTCCCCAACAGTGAAATTGCTAGCCTTTGTTCTTCTGTCAAAAAGCTTTTTTATGCTGTCTTGCTTTTGCAATGCTTTTTTATAAACCTCCTCTCTGGTTTGCTGAAGGTGAATGGTATGATTTATTCTTCTGATCATGTCATTGTCTTCAGACTGAACCTCTTGAATCAACTTCATAACTGGTACACCAAGGCTGGTAGGAAAAATTGCATCTGTACCATATACAAACTGGTAGGGTGACATGCCAATAGATTTCTTCAATGTCAATCTGTCAGCCCAAAGTGCATGAACAAGCTTTGTGTGCCAAGACTTCTTGTTGTCTTCCAACAGCTTCTTGATTATGTTCACCAAACTCTTGTTTGAGGATTTTGCTAATCCATTACCTTGAGGGTAATAGGCCATGGAATGACCCAATGTTATCTGATACTTGTGACAAAACTCAAACATCTTCTTTGATCCAAATGCAACTGTATTATCAGTGATGATCTTCCTAGGACAACCAAATATAGAGAGGATATTAGTCTCCATGAATTTTATGATGACTGAGTCATTGGCTTGCCTAGAAGGGATGGCTTCTATCCGCTTGGTGAAATAGTCTGTTCCAGTAAGAATCCATTTATGTTGGGCAGATGATGGTAGATGGATTTCTCCTATGAAGTCAAGTCCCCACTGTTGAAAATGAGCTTCAATAGTAATTGGATGCAGAGGTAAGGGTAGTAACTTCCTTTTGCCTTCAAAAAGTTGGCATTTATGACAGGCAATGATAATCTTGTGTACATCAAGAAAGAGAGTGGGCCAATAGTAACCAGCCCTTAGGATTTTTTTGGCTGTTGTCTTCCAGTAGAGGTGACCTCCACATTATCCTTCATGGAATTCGTGCTTAACCTTCTCTGCATCATACTAAGGCAAACATTTAGGCAATATCCCACTTGCATTCTTCCAATAAAGACATTTATCTATAATGCAGTAGTTTACATCTTTTAACTTCAAAAACCTTGCCTTTGTTTTTGATAAACCGGGAGGTGTATTCAAATTAAGCAAAACAAAAAAAATATCAGCATACCAAGAGGAATTCATAAAATGATCTTCAATAATGGGAGTTGAGAGGTCCACTTGTTCATCTAAAGCATCAATCATATCAATATCAAGAACTTCAAAATTTGATTTAGCCATTAATCTAGATAGACCTTGGCCTTTGATGAGTTTAGTGGGCTTGATCTCCAAATCATATTCAAGAATAACATCAATCCACTTACCTCTCTTACCATCTAGGTCCTGTGTTAGAATGTCTTTCACAACTGAATTCGAAACAAAGGAAATGATGTGTGAGTGCAAGATGTATACTCTGAAGTCTTTTAAAGCCTTAAACAAAGAAAAAGCTTGCTTTTCCATGATGTTGTACTTCAGAGGGGCATCCCTCAAAGCCTTGCTAAAGAATGCAATAGGTTGCTCTTGTCCTTGTGGATTTTCTGTAAAAGGACATCAACTATTGTATGTTTTGATGTGAATGAAAAAATATAATTTTTTTTTGAAAAATCAGGACTTATTAAGACCGGTGTTTTGGTTAATGCTTGTTTCACCAGCTCAAAGGACTTCTTTGCTTCCAAGGTCCATTTAACCCCTTGCTCATTCTTCAGCATGTTTGTAATGTTTCTAAGGAGCTCAGCCAAGTTGGGTATGAACCTTCTCAAGAAATTAATCTTTCCAATGAAAGATTGTAACTCCTTGATGTTTCGAGGATGAGAGATTTGCAATATGGCCTCAATCCTCTTTGGGTCTATCTTAATACCCTCTTCTGAAATAATGTGCCCAAGAAGTTTACCTTCTTGGAGACCGAATAGTGTTTTCTTGGGGTTTAAAGATATCCCAAACTTTTTGCATCTCTCGAATACTTTTCTCAAATGTTATAAGTGCTCTTCATCTGTCTTTGAAAACATAGTGACATCATCAAGGTAAATAATGAAGAAGTAGCCTAATTCTTCCGAGAATTCTATGTCCATGGCTCTTTGGAATGTTGCACTAGCATTCATTAGACCAAAGGGCATTTTCAAATACATGAAAGTGCCCCAAGGTGTAGTAAATATTGTCTTTAATTGATCATCAGGATGAACTAAAATCTGATTGTATCCTGAATAGCCATCAAGCAAAGAAATTCTTTTTGAACCAACTACCCTTTGTAAAATATGGTCCATCTTGGGTAAAGGGTAGTTGTCTTTTAATGAAGCTTTGTTTAAGTCTCTAAAGTCTATACAAAGCCTAATCTCTCCTGTTTTCTTCCTAACTGACACCAGATTAGACACCCACTCAGAATATCTAATAGGGACAATAATACCAACTTCATACATTTTCTTGATTTCCTTCTCTACCAAAGGTAACTGGACAGGGTTAATTCTGCACATCTTTTGTTTAAATGTCTTTTGGTTTTCCTTGAGAGGAATTTTGTGCTGAATTATTTCAGTGTCATAGGATTTAAGATCCTCATAACTCCAGGCAAAAACATTAGAAAATTATTTAAACAGCTCTATGTATTTGAGTTTAATATGAGCTGGTAAAGTCTTAGACAGTTTGATCATCATTGGTTTCTGTTCACTGCCTATATTACACTCTTCAACTTCAGTTTCTACAGGTTCCAGTTTCGGTTTCTTGGCCGCATCGTTGAAATCGAACAACTCTTCTAAAGGGGCCAGCTCCTTTGGCAAACTTTGATCATTAGAGTGCAGGGTTTATAAATCCTCTGTTTCTAACTCTGCAACCATTTCTACTGTATTATCAAGTTTTCTAGACAAAACATTTACATTAGCAAGCTTAGGAGAATTTTCTTCTTCATCAAGAAAATTTTCTTCACTGGGGTAATCTGTTTCATAATCTGAATCCAAACTGTGTAGTTCAAATTCATTTCTGAATTGCATGAAGTCTTCTATTTTTTTGTCTCCGTCAAACACTTGCCAATATTTCTTGTTATCAGGGACAGCTGGTCTGAATTTAATCTGAGTTGTGCATTCTTTAGTTTCATATGGCGTTAAGCATGTTCTAGCAGCAAAAGCTAAACTGTGGGCCATGTTATTCTTTCTTCTTGGGACAAAAATCAATTGGGGCTCCTCAAAATTTTTTAATAGATCCACGACATCATTTCGATAGGCCCTAAGTCTGGGGTGATTTGCATTGTATTCCCCGTTGACCTGCCTAATGATTAATTCTGAATCCCCATGCACTTTAATTCTTTTGGCTCCTAACTTTTTCAACAAATGTAAGCCTAAAAGAAGGGATTCATATTCCGCTATGTTATTCGAACACTGGAATTTTAATCTACAGGAAATGCTTTCTGTGTGGTTGTTTTCAGTGTTACGAATCCAAACACTTGCACCAACATTGCTTCTAGTGCACCATCCATCAAAGTTCATACTCCACAGAGGAATAGTTTCAGGTTCATCTTGGTTACTGTCCTCTTTAACTAAAATGATTTCAGATTGTTCTTGAGTATCAATACTTAGTTGAATTTGTTTTAATGCCTCAGGTTCTCACTACGTTGAGGGTTACTTTTTTGACTATCAAAGTTAAAAGCAGAGGAGGCATAACTTGTAGCTCAAGACCTGTGTTTGGTTTGCTAAAGTCTTCGGGTCTAACAAACTGTTTTTACACTTCTGTGGTGTCTACCTCCTCCTCTTTATCGGCCATTAATTCAGTTAAAGTGACTTGCCACTAAATGTGTCATCGTTAAACAGGATAAAAGAATCGAGGCCTATATTTACAAAATACAGAGGAGAGTTTTGTGGTCTGTCTTGGATAGTTACCATGTACTGCATATGGGACTCCCTATAAAGTCTTCTTGTCTGATTGAAAACAGGGATGGTCGCATAGGTCATGTCCATCTGCATAGTCCCTTGTAACTTAGCTCCTCAAGACCTAGATAATAGCATACCATACTTTGGGGGCACATCAGCCACAACAATATCCATGACTAAACATTTGGCTGGAATATGTGCTAAGTTAACACAAAGGTCTTTAATTAAACCTAAACACTTTACTCTGCTTGAGTCAAAGGAGTAAAGGTATTTGTAAGGTCAGGTGATTTCGAGGCCTAGGCTCTCCATTACAGCGTTAGGCATTAAATTGTGAGAGGCCCCAGAATCATGCATAGTGTTGTGCAAAATTTTGTCATGAACGTTTAAACTAACGTAAAAAGGAGGAACAGGTCCCTCTTGATACCTACCTTCAATCTTGGGACCAAAAATAAGCTCTGGCTGGTCATCATTAAGATTGATAGTATCGTTATTCTCTTCTATGTTAAAAGCCTTCAAAATTTGAGATCTATATACATTCTAGGCAGCTAACTCAGTAAGGGGAACAAAGATTTTAATTCTTGAAATTTCCTGCTCCAAGCTAAAAGGCATCTGATTCTTTGAAGTGCTTGTCTTAGCCTTATTAACTGCCACTCTGTCAGCGAAATCTATTTGCTGATTTGTTCTATTTACATTTGACAAAATTGTTTTCACAGGAGTACCAACTGAGGTATTAGTACTACTAAGGTTTGCACTCTGTTTTTGATTGTTTTGAGTGCCTTTCTCTTTACCTTTATTAGAATTTCCAACCACTGTTTTGTCCTTCTGTTTTACAATTTTGGGTTTATTTACAGTGCTGTTTTGTGAAGATTTTTCAGATGTTTTGGTTTTGGGATTTTCTTGATTGGTTTTACTTCTAAGGTCATATTATTTTTGAGACTCTATGATGACATTCTCCATGTCTTGATAATAGCTCTCATCCTCATCTCTTTTGTCATCATAAGGTGTGTATAGACCATGTTTTCTATCATAATGAACTTCAAAGTCATCATTATCTACTCCCAGCATGTTGATATCATCTTCCTCTGTTTGCTCATCTGTTTCTTCAACCTCACTTACGTAGTTTTGATGAAAAGGAGGAGTGATCTGTTGATCATCCTCCCTTGGTCTATTTTGAGGCTGGTTCCTCCTAAAATTCTGATTTTGGTTCTGATTTCTATTTTGAGGAGCAGTTTGGTTTTGACTTGCTTGTGCTCTCTCAAGGATGCTCATTTTCTTCATCATCTCCTCCATCATTCTCTCCATTTTTGAGCTGGATGTAGAAGGTGTAGATTCATCTTTAAAGGAAACTTTCTTCTCATTTCTCATTCTTGCTCTTTTCTCCATCAAGTTAACTTCCATAGCAAGAGCCCCTTTTTTCATATCTTCAAGGGTTAGAAGATCTCTTTCTCTCAACTGATAGGCCATCTCAGGGTCAAACCCTTCAGGAAACTTGTTTAACGTTGAGCCTTGTGGAGTTTTTAGATCTCGGGGAAGTGCATTATACACACTGTTAAATCTAGTGCAGTAAGCTTGTACACTTTCCCCAACGTTTCTATGGAGATTTTTGTAATCATAAAGGATTTGAAGAGGATTCTTCCTTACTTCCCATTTGTTTAGGAATGTCTGACGGAAGGCTTGGAGGTCATTTATACTGTGAGGGGTTAAGCCTTTGAAACATTTTCTTACTTCTCCCCCTAAACTCTGAGAAAATAGACTTAGTTTGACAGATTCATCATCAATTTCATTTCTGTCAAAGTAGTCATTCATCTTATCCACGTGTTGTGATGTAGTAGTAGCATTACTAGCATCATATAATGGTATTTTCGACTGATAGTCCTGTGGAAGATTGACTAATGGTACAAGAAGGAATAAGGGAGCATACCATGCTGCCATGATAGGAGGTGGAGGTGGATTTACAAGAGGTGGATTAATAAGAGGGAAAATGGGTTGAAGTGGAGTGGTTTGGACAGTGGATGAAGGATGAACAGATGTGGATGGACCAGGAATAGATTGCTGAGATGATCTTGAATGAGAGACACCTAAATTGTGAAGGAAATGTAAGTCAGGTGGTGTTGTTTCTCTACTACCAGGATGTTCATTTGTTTCCGGGGATGAAAGTGAAGAATCCGAATCTAGATGATCTAAATCATCAAGCGACCTAGTTCTAAATGGATTTATTAAGTCAACTTGTGATTGTTGTAGAGCTGCAAGGTTTTCAGGAACTAAATTATCTCTCAAGGGTGATCTGAAAACAATTGAAAATTTAATCTTAGGAGTCTTCCTAAGGATACTTTCAGGGTTATCAACTATCTCAAGTGGGTTTGGGTCAGGGTAGGCTCTAGTATGAATCTTTCTAGGAGCCACTATGCTGTGTTTTTCGGACCCAACTAAACAAGAAAAGTTCAACCAAATATGACAGTATTTAAGAGGTTAACTGATCTGTTTTACACAACTTTTAATCCTAAAATCCTCTTATTGAGTTTGATTGATGTTATGATGATAATGGTTCTTCCCAGTTGAGTCTTTAATGTTTGTTAGGATTGTGGAGTCGCCAAGTGGCATTTTTTAGCTCTTTTGGAGGTAAAAGGTTTTATGGTCCACCACCATGTTTATTGAATACCAATCTGAAATATTTTTGGGTTTTTTGAGTTAATTTTCAGTTCTATGGGCTCTTAAGAGTGTCCTAAATCTGTTTCAAAACTTAGCTATGGTTATGAGACAAAGAAAATTTACTCTTATGGCTAATCTAGCTAATACTTCAAAGTTTGATAAGGTCTTATGAGAATCCTAGGGTTTGCCTAGATTGTCACTGATTCAAACAAGTTTCATCATGATTACTGTTTGCTTGGTAATGCTTGAAGAGGGCTACTTGTACTCAAGGGGTTTATATGAAGTTTTAAGGGAACCTAAGATGAAATTTGACTCAGTTCCCCAGCGGAGTTGCCAAAAATGTTAGCTCCCTATAATTTCAGCATATTGGTAAGACCAAAAATGCAGAGAGAACGCTTGAACCACTTTGGGATTCTAGGATCTAGCCCTCCTGAATCCGGAGAGGGATCTCTCCAATAAGTGCAAAGATTGTTTTGTCTTTTAAAGCTTATGGGTAATGATATTAGGCTAGTTATAAGAACGAGGGTTTTTGGATGGTTGAGCATGATTATTATTTTAGTGGAAAGTCCTAAATGGAAAGAGTTTCAAAGGTGTGAAGTTGCAAGCAATCATAACAAGTTTTGGCTAAATGATAGATATAACGCTGGTTTTTAGTCCATTGGGAAATGGAGTCATAATAGGGATTTTAATTGATCAACAAATTCAAGAGTGATCCAAGGGGCAAGTGATCTATATCACAAGATCATTGAGATTTAAAAGATGGAATGGAAACAATAAAGTGTTGGAGGGGTGGAAACAGATAATAATTTCAACTAGGATTTATAGTCTGTCTAAATAAGAAAAGCCTCTTAAGTAACTATTTAAAACCAACCAAGAACATGGCTCACCATAAATTCCTTGGGCAAGTTCGTATTAAAGTAACTCAATTGACAAACAATCTAGTAATCCGCATAATTACCTTCAGAAGGTATGAAAACACACAAGGGAAACAAAATGCAACTTAAGATCAGATAAGATACTTTTAAATCTAGTTTGCTTTTAGCATACACTTAGGGAAACTTTCAGAATATACCTTTGGAGAAAGAAGCTAGAAAACAGGGCACACCATCACTTTTCTAGTCTAACTTTAATAAGAAAACAATGAAAATAACATTCAAGAATAATGTTTAAAGAAAACGGTAGGATGAGGGAACGCCAGCATTCCTAACTGCCTAAACTATATTGAATCATTCTTAAATAAACAAATTGGAGGAAAACATTAAGATAAAGCTTATCAGTCAGAGAAGGGTACTGTAAAAAATAAGTCCTAACTCTATGCTTGCTGTTATTTATCAGAGAATAAATGGACAATATGGCATACACAAAAGGAAAATGATTACACAGAAAGGAGCACTTCACCAGTGATATAGACCAGGATCCCAAGAAACAACTTGTTATTGATGTCAAACCAGTTACAGAATTCAGGCCCAATGTTCTAGTTCAGCAATCATCTTCACTTCTCAGCCTAACTATTCGATCACAAATAGAGCTTCAAGAGCCTTTGAATACTATTTATAGGTAGAAGTTTCGAGCACAAGTATATTTCAAAGTTCTGCAACCAACCTTGTTTCATCTTCTACAGAAGTATTTATAGAAGATATGAGGAGGTGGGATGGGATAAAAGATCTCCCAGGTTCAATTAATACAGATTAATACTTCTCGACCTTTGAGGGGCTCGATGGAGAAGTTTACAGATATTTGCTCTATATTAATTGTTTTACATTAAGAATTAAGCTCAGTGGGCTGATTTTGTCGACTTTAAGGCTTTGTGTCATCTTGTAATAACTCTGCTGATATTTTTTGCAATAAATCCTTTGGCCGATTTAACTGTTGGACTGTATTGGGCAAATATCTTCTGCTCTGATCATAACTCGGCCCTCTGTTGAATGCTTTGAGGCTAAAGGTGGTAATCTGGTAGCTGAGAGGAATCAATTAGCCTCTGATGTGGCAGTGGAGGCATCCTCTGTCTGATAAATGTTTTTGATTTTCTTTAAACATTGTTAATTTGCTTTAATTTTGTGTTTAATTGAGTGGATTAGGATTTTGATTTTTGATCTTAGACGTAATCCACCAGAATTGTGAAAACAATCTTCAATATTCAGTTCTGCTATGGTTAGGTCTTCAACACTGATATTATTTTGAATTTTACTGTGTCTTGTTGATGTGCAGGTATAAAAATGGTCCATATGGCATCAATGCTCATGATGCATTGACGAAACGTGAAGTTGAACCCTGTGGAATGATTTTTCTTGATGCACAAAGGCGTGGGGGATCGTCATCCCCGACCTTTGGTTTTCCTTTGATATAATGGAAAAACTATTTAAAACCTACAAAATACATAAAAACGTTATAAAATCCTGCGTATTTGGTAAAAATGCTTTGGAGACTGTGATTAAGAGCGTGGCCATTGGATGACAGCATCCAACGGTGGAGATTTGTTCGCGGGGGTCAAAAGGAGAGTGGTGGAAGCAAATGGTGGAGATTTTAAGTTAGGTCCATTGATATTACAGAGATCAACGGTCGGGAGAAAATGTAATAATACAAAGTGAAAGAGTCACTTTACAAATAAGGTAGGCGGAAAATGCGAAGAAAACAGGTTAAAGATCCTTTGCGGAAGAAAAAGCATTGGAAGAGAAATTGGGGTTTCCAAATGATCGTAGGTCGTTGGATGAATTTGGCCCACGGAGATCAACGGTCAGGATTGATCTATGAAGGCCCTTTGGAAAAGGCAGAGGGTGATAGTGTAATGGGAGATTAGATCTGAACCACTGATCTGCAGAGATCAACGATGGGGAGCGCACGCGATGAATACAATGTAAACAGGGAAAGCGATTTCGGGTAGGCGGTTTTTACTTTTCGAACGTGATATGCGTTCCCGCTTGACGCGTGGCATTATAAAACCACTTATATCGCGTGATTATGAAGGATTAACAAATGTGCTGAAAGTTACACGAAAATGCGTGTCTACCGTCAGATCTGGGGTCTTAGATCTGATGGCTGTGGAAAGAGTGCGATGTAGGATACGTGCTCGGGAGATAAAAATTGGGGAAGAGCATGGCGGTTTTAATCTGAGTCATTAGATCTAATATTGGACGACCGAGATCAAATTTGAAAGAAGGTAGGACCCACAGGAGTCAAGCATGTCGCGCTCATTATGAGCCATTGGATGAAACAGATCAACAACAGAGATTGATTCTGGGTTTAAATGAAAAAACATACGAGGCAAAGGAAGGGTTAATATGGGCCGTTGATATGTAGAGATCAACGGCTGATATTGGCTAAAAGAACATTATGATGCGAGGCATATGATTTTAACCAAAGTTGGGAGGATCGATTTGGACTGTCCGATATTGACACGTGGATGACTCGGATGTAATCGGAGCCTTGCGATCAGGGGAGGCGGGGGGGAAATGGTTATGGGAGCGCCGAAGCGATTGACTGTGGGTTGTCAATCTGCAAATCAGATCGACGATGGAGGATGAATCGGAAGACCGCCAATCGGAGGCGGTGAATAAAATAATACCTTGCGCCAATGGAATTATCTGATGCGATATAGCACTGGCCGTTTGATTGGTCCAAGATCAACGGTGGAGAAGGGCTCCGACTAATGAATGGGCGTGACCCTTTATATCATATGAAAATAAAAAAATTATGAAATATGAAGGTTTTATGGTGTCAAGGCGGGTTATATAATGAGGCTTGGCGCGCAGTTGCGGGGCCGGTGGATATATGAAAAAGAAAAGGGACTGGGGTTTATGTATATATAAGGGCCAATCGACATCGGGAGCGAGGTGATGGTCTTTCAATCTACCCATTTGTAAAATCCCCGATGCAAGATTCTATCCATCGTTGATCGGGTTTTCAGATCAATGGTCTTTATCATATAATAACATGAACCGGCGGGTTTATACCAAAACTTAGAAAAATGGGTTTTTTACAAAATGTAAAGGGAATTTTGTATCGGGAAGGTTTATATAAACATTTAAGCGCCCGATTGCGGGCTCTTTTGTTTTTCGAAGCGGCAATGGGATCGGGGGTTATGTATAAAGGATCTAATCGCATCGGGTTATTTGTGTGTAACAAAAAGTGTTGCGCTCGTCGGAAGTTCCGATGTGATAAGCACTTTTGGCCTTAGCGCTTGGTTCTAGCACCAAGGCATATGGTGGGGAAGTGGTTAGGACTTAACCCGAAGGGGCTTAAGCCTACAGTTAAAAAACTTATTTTTTATGAATTTTTTCAAGGTTTTTGATGGATTTGGGGGTTTCGGTAAGGTTCAAAAGTGAGTTTCAAACCTTATAAAATGGATTTTCATGAAGGGGAAAAGGGAATAAATGAAAAATAGAGGAATTTTATGGGGGAAAAAGGGAATAAAATGAAGGTTAGTTTTGAGTGGAGGAAGGGAAAAATGGGATTTTGTAGCAGTCTTTTCTATATGAAAATAGCAGAATATCAACATTTCGAAAGGGAAACAGCAATGAAGATTAAACAAAGGGCATGATGTCTTCATGAGTCTTCAAGAGATAACATTTTTAGCAATAAAACTTGTTTCTTGAAGGCTCCAAAATGATTTAGCCACCATTTGATATGGAAAATTTTATAGGTGGCTAACATAATACATTACATAAATGAACAATTCTTGGATGATACAATTTACAAAACCTCCTTTCTATATATAGGAGTCCATGGGGCCATAATGTAATCCTAGTGGGGCCACAATGTAATCCTAGCCGACCTAACAATAATAATTTAAGGGCACAATAATAACAATATGGGGGTTACAAGGGTACAATAATAACAATAAGGGGGTTAAACTAACAACAATAAGGGACTATACTAGTAATATAGGGACCTAACAGGGACAACGTGGGATGGATAATTTGATCCATCATGTTCAGCTATACAACCCACCTTCTTTGCAGGAGCCTAAGGTGGACGATATGTTTCATGAGTTGCCATGTTGGAGGGTAACTCACTTTTTATGGATGATAGCTTGGGGATGGAGGCTTCACATGGGAATAATAGTTCCCAATATATTTCAAATTCCATGCGTCAAGAAGGCCTCTATACCACACATAGTTGTTTCCATGGATATTCCACTTGTTCATGATGAGAGCCATCTGGATTTTTCACCAAAGGCATACTTATACACTTGGGAGGAGCAACTTGGAGACTTATTGATGAGACAACATCTTGTTCATTGGAGGAGCTTATCACATGAAGATGCTACAGGAGGAAGAGGAGAGGCTCTTCAATTCAATCCTTACAGTTTCTTGAGGACAAGCAACATTTGGGAGGGGAGGACTGTAATATTTCTAAATTAGCCTACAAATAATTGGAATATTAAAGTTTTGTTTTGTCACTTATATAGGTGAATAAGTGGGTAGGGAGACCCATAAATCTCTTTATCGTGAATAAAACCACTTTTCATGTGAAAGTGGATCATCTTTCCAGCTCAATAAAACACCTTAAGGTGTGAACAGGGGCTAAAACATGTGGACTGGGTAAACTTTGACCAAATCAACAACGCTGTAATGGAGGGACAACATAGTTTTAGATGGATACACATTGCATGGAAGTAGTGTAATTAATGGATGGTGCTTAGGGTTTGGAAGCTCATATCTTATAAAAGGAAGAGGATGGCAGCCATATTAATCATCTTGGTATATTTTATATTATGATGTATCGTCTGTTTAGACATATAGCTTTCTTCAGCTGTTTAGCTAAGATTGCATGTGCTGTTTAGCACAGGGTGTTCCTGATCGGGAATCCCATCTCTTCCATTGAGAAGCTCTTGGAGGATTTTTCACTATACTTCCACAATCAGGAATTTGGCCAAGCTTCAGTCTCATGTACAATGTAGTTTTGTTTAGAGTTGGGTGTTGTTGTAGGGGTGTAGTAGTGGAGGAAAGAAATCTCCAATTTTTGAGCTTATTTTCTAATGAGGGGACCATCCCTTCAGCTATTGAGTTGATTGGGTGTTGTTGCAGCTAATAGATCATTCCTTCAGCCCCATATCAACATTCATTCCCAGGGAGTGCATAAGTCAGGCAGCAAAGATGCAGTGGGCCACTAAAAGAAGGTCGAAAAATCCAAACTCAAAATATGGCCAAACCATTTCTGGGTTTTTTGAGTAGAAGCGGTGGTTAAAAGCGCAGATCATTCAGAGCATTCTAACAACCTTCTGCACATGGTTATTATTCATAATAACAGTAGTTTCCAGCAGCAGCAGTAGTAGCATCACACATTTCCAGTGCTTGGTTTCTTTGGTGTATTTCAGCCATCTTGTGGCTTGAGTGCATTCCTTTTGGAACAATATGTACTTTCATTTGATGTTGATATATAATGATATGGCTCAACTATTATCTGCCCATATTTATGATGTTTTGATGTATTCTGGAATTTTTCCAGTTCTACATGTTTAATTGTTATTTACCGTAGTTGGAATTGTACATATTTTCTATATTCATGTCTTTTCCATTTTGGAATATTATAGTGGTATCAGAGAATAATCTTGGCTCAACCTGTGGATCTTAGCCATTATGCTATCAGAATATTAAGAAGAAGGAGAAAGAGATCAGAATGATGGAGATAATGAGTTTTATCTCATCTCTTTTCAGATCTAAGAAGGACCTCACCAAGGAGGTCAAACAAAGTGAAATGGAGAAAAGCCATGAAACCACACTAGGGTTTCAAGATGAGGAAGGTCCATGTACTTCCTATAAAAAAAAACAGAACCGATATTGCATAAAGCTCCAAAGAAACATGCTATGCTCTTTCATTTTGAAGAAGAAGAAAAAAGGCACGGAGATGGAGGAAAATTAGATCACGAGATTCTAAGTGAGTATCTTGTAGAATATAAGTATCAACCTATAGCTTTCAAGAAGAATCTAACTCTCCCATAGTTCATTCTTCTCAAAGAAGAAAGAAGACCTTGCAGCAATAGAAAAATAAAGGGCAATAGATTTCTATTGTCTACATTTGATGGGTCATCCTCATGCATAGCAAGGGCTTGGGGAATGAGGTTGGATGAATTTTTCTTGATACATCAAATAGTAGAGGAAGAAGCTGTTGATATTGCAACGCTGCACCTTGAGGGTGAAGAAAACATTTGGTGGTTCAACCATTTGAGTCATGCAAGAGTGACTGCATATGTAGATTTTACTCAAAGGTTGATCAAGAAGTTTGACAAGAATAAATCAGAGGAGAAGAAGCCTTCACGACCACTTGCTACAGGAGCACTTGCATTAGGAGAAAGAACCCTTGCATCTTTGCAAGATGGTCTTGATCTCTTGACATTTAGAGTCCCATGCACTATTCTGGAGATGCATGAGGAGGAGGAGAATGGTACCAGCGTTGATGCAAACATAGAGGAGTAGCCATCATCATCAGTATTTGCGGAAGTCATCACACCAGAGGAAGGAACCCTTGTAGCAGTACAAGATGTTCCCAAGCTTTACCAAGGTATGCACAAGTTTCCACTTTCTGATATTTCAACACATCATATGGAGGATTGTGGGAATATACCTTTGCATGATCTAGGGTCAAAGTACATTGCTAATTTAGAGCAGTAGGCTATCACTGTGCTAAATACCCTTGATGTATTCAAGAAGGAGGTATACAGTCATCCTAGTATATAATTGTTGAGTTGCACACAACTCTTGGGGTTGGAGTGTAGAATTTTGGAGTATGGGATGAACATTGTCCTGAGCAAAGCAATGTAGAACTATGTGTTCAACATTGAGCATGATCTTGAGACAAAATTTGCACCGTTATGGAGATCAGCAGCGCTGTCATTGAGCGGCAGTGATGAGTTGGGGGTCCAAATCTTATTGGAGCATTCCAATGACCTTTCTACTTACATAGAAGAGGACAATCAGATGATTGATTGAAGGTATCTTATGAGGGATGAAATCTTCCATTATTATGATGGGTACTTCTTGATGAGAAGTTTCTGCCTACATCTTATTTAGATCCTTATGGATTCAACTTGATCATTGAAGAGTGGTATTCATTTGGAGATATCCAAGAGATTGCATTTCAACGTCCCATGAAATGAAAAGATAGAAATTTGATTTGGGAGGATGGTATTCTCCACTGAAGGAGTACCACAATGGAGCATGGTAGGAGACACCCACATTTGGATGAATGGGTGTGGATGGTGAGCCACTTTCAGATCTATGACACAGGGCAGCAGGAAGCAAGGCTGCATTGGTTACTCTTGAAAGAATTTGGTCATCATATGACACATTCTATTTCAACGAGTTGGTTGGTGGATGAACCTTGGCATAGAACTTACATCATATGGCAGCAAGGAGTTTGGGTGTATTTGGGTGATGTGATATCTTTCATTTCAACCATCATGTTGTTGCTCCATAGTTTATATGGTGATGGTGTGGGGAGGCAACAAGAGTTTTTGTTGCTTTGGATGTTCTTGGGGGAGTATGGACTGATTTCCTTCCATACTTTGCATAATGTTGCAGGAGTGGGTGATGGCACTATCATGGTGCAAAGGGGATACTCCTTAGCCTTGGAGGATGAGGAGGTACTTCCACTTTGGAAGGAATCTCCCATATATAACAACATTATGATTTATGGCTTTCACATGTGGTATGTCAAAGGAAGGAACTATGAGATGACAAGAGCCTTGTCACAAAGGCCAACAACACTGTCACTTGGGAGCTTGGGTTTGTTGATGGAGTGTTCTGAGGATCACTTCACATATGATGCACTTGATGAAAAAGTAGAAGATGAGAGTGATGGAGTAGTGGATGGGGACATTTATTACCATGATATGATCTTCTTGACTTGGATCCCCAAGTATAAGGAGAATGCCTTGCTTACAACACATGGTTCGTTCCTTTCCATGGAGATATGTCATACCACTATGGAGGGCTCATTCTTGGACCTTCTTATCATTTTACTCTCAGTATATGGTAAGAAATATGTTTTTTCATTTATTGATCATCTAACACAGTATTTGTATTTTCTTACCATCTCTATACAGTGCATTGCTCCACAAGAGGGCAAGCCTCTATTTGGGCTTCATGGTCATTTTTGGACCAACATCTATGATGAAGATAGCCATTTATTGTATGGCTTTGGGCAAGTGTTGTACTATTTCCTATATGATCATTTGATATACAATGCCATGTACTATTTAATAGTAGATGAGATGACATGCACTACTAGCAAATTGTTTAAAGACAGCTTGTCACATCATATTCTGAAACTGCAGTTGGTAAAACTACGTTTTGACCACTTGGGAAACTGTTGGTACCTTCCAACACTACATAAAAAGTTCAGTACTTTCCTCATTTGGATCCCATATGATGATAATATCATATTCATTTTACATGGGATGATTTGGGCAAGAACCAAAGAGTGGATATTTGAGGATCCAACTTCCTTTCTGCCTCTTGAAGGCAACATTATTGTAGCCCAAGTTCAATAGCAACTCTACACTTATCATAAGTGGAGAGAGAGACAACGTGGGATGGACAATTTGATCCATCATGTTCAACTATACAACCCACCTTCTTTGCAGGAGCCTAAGGTGGAAGAGATGTTTCATGAGTTGCCATGTTGGAGGGTAACTCACTTTTTATGGATGATAGCTTGGGGATGGAGGCTTCACATGGGAATAATAGTTCCCAATATATTTAAGATTCCATGCCTCAAGAAGGCTACTAGACCACACATAGTTGTTTCCTTGGATATTCCACTTGTTCATGATGAGAGCCATTTGGATTTTTCACCAAAGGCATACTTATACACTTGGGAGGAGCAACTTGGAGACTTATTGATGAGACAAAATCTTGTTCATTAGAGGAGATTATCACATGAATATGCTACAGGAGGAAGAGTAGAGGCTTTTCAATTCGATCCTTGCTTGAGGAGAAGCAACATTTGGGAGGGGAGGACTGTAATATTCCTAAATTAGCCTACAAATAATTGGAATATTAAAGTTTTGTTTTTTTAACTTATATAGGTGAATGAGTGGGTAGGGAGACCCATAAATCTCTTTATTTTGAACAAAACCACTTTTCATGTGAAAGTGGATCATCTTTCTAGCTCAATAAAGCACCCTAAGGTGTTGTAATATTCCTTTTTGGGGATTCTCAAGATTCTATGTAAGAGATGGAATACAGAGGAATTTACTGGTTATGTCACCTATGAAAAGAGAGTGAGAACTAGAGGCTTCCTGGCCAACTGTAGACTCTGCCTATAGAACTTGGAATAATTCCTTTGAGGAATCTCAACAAGGTCTTCAATGAAAATGCCGTATAAGAAAATATGAGCAAGAATAACGCAGATCAAGGCTGGTATCCCCTCATTTAGGCTGTATGTGACTTATATACAGAATTTTAGCTGAAACAAATGAGTTTAGGCACATTAAACAAATCTCCCAAAATTAAGACTAGTTATAAATCAGCCAAGGAGCGAGACTGCTAAAACACAAAATCCCAGCAACTAGAATTGCACAGTTTTGACTGAAAATCAAAGGAGGACAGCCAAATATCTGATACTTCAGAGATATAACAGTAAATCAGACTTATATTTGAGCTTATAGCTTCTACAACATATTACAAAAGAAACTAGGGAAAAATCCCTTCAGAAATTAGAGCTGCAACTAGTAATAAACTACAGAAATGCATAGAAAACGTTATTTTCCAATTGGTTCAGATGATGTACATTAAATTTCATATCTCTGACATATACATGGATGAAACATCAGATCTAATACAGATCTGGAAACTACAATACTTGAAGAACAAGATCCAATTGGAATTACATCAAAGTATTGCATAATAAGCTGTAGATGTGAATTACAATTTACAGTGCTGCAGAAAACCCAAAAATTTCTGAAGATAACTTTTATTATTGAAATAGATCAGATCTATAGATACATGGATCAGCAACCCAATCCACGGATCACCAAGGGAAGGCAAGCCTAACACCAAGAGATCTTCCTCCAAACTGATAGCAAACTGAAATAAGCAAGCCCTCTCACAAAATAACGCAGTATTGAGCAGAAACTGTGCAGAGGGTGAAGGAGACTGAATAAATGGAATGAAATTACAGATCTGATACAAAATATGGATTAGATATCTCCTTGGAGGCTTAATAACACACTCCAACAAAGAAAGCTTCTCAAAATAATCTAGATCTAAGCAGATCTAGAACACCACTTGCTACAAAAGATAGCAGCTGCAAAACCCTCAATGGGCCAGCGCTGCTCATGAAATATAGAGCTTGGTATCAAACCAGATAGTGGCCAACTTCAACAAAGAACTCCTCCAATGATCCTCAATGGAAGAGATAAAACCCCTAAACAAGAATTCCAATCACAATCCTCCACTAAGCAGCAGAGAATGGTATTTGTCTAAGCAGACAAATACTTCAGAAATATGATCTATCAAAAAAATCTTCATGTTGCTCTCCTTCTTTTATAGCATGAGAAGGCCCTTGAAAACCATAAAACACTTTTATGAGTTACCCTTCTTCACATTAGAGGCTCCCTTCTAGAACTGTGCAGTCCCTCTTGGAGATGCATTGAACCTAGACAATGCAGTTGATTTGGTCAAGGTGGACCCAGTCTTTGGCTCAAACCTCTTTTACACCTACAAGTGATTATTTACATAGCCCAAATTTGTATTTTTTCACATGGGCATGGATTTATTAGGATTTTTACATGTCCTCCTTTATTCATTTATTCATAAAACATAAGTTAAATCAAAATTGAATGTCTCCTCTTAGCTAAGGCCAAGTAGGAACATTACAATCCTCCCCCTTAAAATGTTGCTTGTCCTCAAACAACTGGTAGGCTAAGAGCTGTATTTCTTCTCCTTCTTCATTGATGACACCATCAAGAATCAAGCTTTCATCATGGAGTAGGTGTTCACCAAGGCAATACATCAAAAATTGCTCTTCCAATGCTAACATGATAGGTGCATAGTCTGCCCCTTCAAGAGTGTAAAACTCAACATAAATAAACATGGGTGAGCCAATGTCACATCTGAAACATGTATCATGAATTACAAGATAAAGCTTCATCTCATGTGGTACATGTACACTACTTACGCTTTGCCCATACATACCCATAAAAAAAACCAATATGTCATCTATGTATGGCAGCAAAATCACATAAGGGGAAACTGAAATTTGCACATGAGGAGGTGGGTCACAATCCCACATAAGGTACCAACGCAGTACACTCCTTGTTTTGAGTAGATCTAAATGTGATAGGTGGTACTCCCACCACATATTTTCTGCATGGGTCACTTCAACATGGCTAAAAGTGAAACCCTCATTAGGTGCCTTTGGGAAGCACCCATCATGATAAACAATCTCCCTTTGCACCTCAAGGGAGTGGCCAGCTTTGGAATTTTTATTGACCCCATCTTTTCCATGAGATCTGCATGTAATATTACTCTTTGTAGGAGCCATGGCCTGCATACATATGGTAAGAGAATGTGCCACATCAGAAAAATAGACTTGGTCCACAAGATCAGATTTCTTACCATACAAGTCTCCCACACACATAGAGTTATGCAAGGGCTTTTCTCCTCTTTTGAGAGAAGAAGGAGATGGCTGAAATGTCTCCTGCATAGGATCCCTTGGCTACCCCATATCCAAATCACTATTGCACTCTTGTAAGTGCTGATATAGTTCCTCCCAATCATAATGCTGATGTATTTCTTCCTCCATACCCTCCTAATCAAAAATCTTCAAGATGAGAGAGTAGATTTTTACTGACTGCATGTAGCTGGAAAGGAACTCCTTGTGTGCTCTTAGTAGTATTTCTTGCTTAAGATTGGAGGCTTGAGACAAGAATACCTTACGAAGATGATAGATGACCCCTTCATGGACCAAATAGCCTCCTCCTTGATTTATGCCATCTAAGATCATCTCGGTGTGCAGATCTTTGGAGTACTCCACAAGGAGTTGAGATCTCCAATATGGATCTACACTTCTCAACAAGGACAACGTTGTTGATGCATCTATGGTTGTGCTTGCCTTGTTGTTGTTTATTTCTTTGGCATCATGCATGCCAATATTGTTTGTGGGAAGGCTGATCCTCCCCCTTGCTTCCTCCCACAGTGCTGTGACTCTTCCTTCCATTGTTTTAGCACTTGGTGAAGCTTTCCCCACAAAATCTAATGGCACCCCAAGTGGCTTTCCATGATGTAGGAATGTCCCTTGTAGTAATCTCATGAACATGAGAGAAGGAACTGTGAGATCCTTGCCCTCACTGCACAATTCCATCTTTTCTGTGTGGGTAGAGACATCAAGTGAAGGGTAGGTGTGCATGCCTTGAATGACTTGTTATTTACCACTCTTCAAATCCACCCATTCCATCTACAAGACCTTTCAATTAGTGGTGAATTTTCCCAAAGTAATCAACCACTAGACACCCAAGATGATGTTTGTGTCTGGTATGTCTACTACAAAGAAGTGATCCTCGAAGGTGTAGGTCCTCATAGTCATAGAAAGTGATGGGACATACTGCATGCATTGCATAGTTCTATCTCTCAGAACTAAAATAGAGAACCAGTCAAAAGTATCAGTAGGGATCCCCCTCCTTTGCACAAAGTGAGCATAAATAAATTTGTGGGTTGCCCCACTGTCAATAAGTATAGATACTCTTTGGTTCATAACTGAACCCTGCACTCTAAGAGTCAAATACTTGGGCACTCCTCTCAAGGAAGCAAGAGTCCCACTGGTTGGAGCAAATGCTCCCTATTCTTCTCGGGATGATGATGGATCCTCCTCCTCATCATCACCAGCGCTGTGACCTCTCCTAGGTCCATCATTGCCTTCCTCCTCCTCACAATCAAAGAAGACTTCAATATAATGTGCTCTTCCAACAGCACATCTATGTCCCGGTACCCATGGCTCTTGACAAGTGAAACATAATTTCTTCTTTCTCAACTCCCTCCGGAGATCATTGTCAAGAATATTTTTCTATGAGCTCTCCTTGGGTGGAGCAACTTTCCCTTCCTTCCCTTTAGAAGAGTGAGTGGCTTTGCCTGGGAAGGTTTCCTTTACTCTTGGTAAGGCATCTTGGAGATCTCTTGTTCTTTCAATGGCATAATGCAGAGTGGTGGATTTGGTAGACTTGACCAACCCATGCAAAGGTTCTTCCAAGCCATCTATGAACATACAAAGTCTCCTTGCAACTGAAAGATCAGGAACCATTATAGACAATCTCAAAAATTCAGAGATATAGGCTTTAGCATCTCCTGTCTGCTTAAGCTTTGCCAAGCTTATGAAAGGGGCCTCCAGATCCTTCCGATCAAATCTTTCCACTAGTCTCCTAGTGAACTTAGCATAAGTGGACACATTGCTGTGCCCCAATGTAGAAAGTCCATGAAACCACCAATTGTGGGCTTCTCCATCAAAATGCAGCACATCAATCTTTATGGCTTCTACTTCAGGGACTTTATTCAACTGGAAATAGATGTCCAACTTTTCCACCCATGCTTTAGCTGAACAAGAGGGTGATCCATCAAACTTAGGCAGGAAGAATCTACCCATGGTGTGGTGCCTCCCATGAAGGAAGCCTCCATCTCTATACTGCTGCAATGGCCTCCTCCGGCCCTTGAGATGGCATAAGTCTTGAAAGCTCAAGTTATCCTTGAACCTTTGACTTTGTGAATCATATTCTGCAAAGTAGCCTTCCAAATAGGTTGGCTCTTGAAGCCCTTCATTCTCTATAGTAAAAAAGGTGGGCATTGTAGAGCGTTGTGAGATCTGTGGAACTTGTGGCAAGCTCACAAGCTGTTCAGTTCCATACTGAGACATTTCAAAAATTTCTCCTTGGTGGAGTCTTCCAAGGGACTCCCTCATTTGATCTATCCTCATCTCCTTTATTTCCTTGGACAGATCTTGCATAGCTTCCAAGAGATTTTTTGCAAACTCTTCTGCCTCCTTATCTTTATCATTCACCAATTCAGGGGCTTTCCCCTTGTCTTGACCTTTGTCAAGGTCAACAGTAGTATAGTCATACTTTCTATGAATTCTATTATGGTATCTCCTCTCCCTCTCAGAAAGAGGATCTTCATCTTCAGAATGCAGCATGACTGAGGCTCCAATGCTAGCACAGGTTGTGCCAAGAGTGGAGCTACGATACCACTGTAATATTTCTTTTTGGGGATTCTCAAGATTCTATGTCAGAGATGGAATACAGAGGAATTTATTGGTTATTTCACCTCTGAAAATAGAGTGAGAACCAGAGGCTTCCTGGCCAATTGTAGACTCTGCCTATAGAACTTGGAATAATCCCTTTGAGGAATCTCAACAAGGTCTTCAATGAAAATGTTGTATAAGAAAATATGAGAAAGAATAACATAGATCAGGGCTGGGATCCCCTAATTTAGGCTGTATGTGACTTATATACACAATTTTAGCTGAAAAAAATTATTTTAAGCACATTAAACAGATCTCCCAAAATGAAGACTAGTTAGAAATCAGACAAGGAGAGAGACTGCTGAAACACAAAATCCCAGCAACTAGAATTGCACAGTTTTGACTGAAAATCAAAGGAGGATAGAAAAAGATCTGATAACTCAGAGATATAACAATAAATCAAACTTATATTTGAGCTTATAGCTTCTACAACAGATTACAAAAGAAACTAGGGCAAAATCCCTTCAGAAATTAGAGCTGCAACTAGGAATAAACTACAAAAATACATATAAAACATTATTTTACAGTTGGTTCAGCTGCTGTACATTAAATTTCATATCTCTGACGTATACATGGATGAAAAATCAGATCTAATATAGATCTGGAAACTACAAGACTTGAAGAACAAGATCCAATTGGAATTACATCAAAATATTGCATAATAAGCTGTAGATCTGAATTACAATTTACAGTGCTGCATAAAACCTAGAAATTTCTGAAGATAACTTTTATTACTGAAATAGATAAGATCTATAGAGACATGGATCAGCAACCCAATCCACAAATCACCAAGGGAAGGCAAGCCTAACACCAAGAGATCTTCCTCCAAACTGATAACAAATTGAAATAAGCAAGCCCTCTCACAAAATAACGCAGTATTGAGAAGAAACTGAGCAGAGGGTGAAGGAGACTAAATAAATGGAATGAAATTACAGATCTAATACAAAATATGGATCAGCTATCTCCTTGGAGGCTGAAGAACACACTCCAACAGAGAAAGCCCCTCAAAACAAGCTAGATCTAAGCAGATCTAGAACACCACTTGCTACAAAAGATAGCAGCTGCAAAACCCTCAATCAGCCAGCGCTGCTCATGAAAGATAGAGCTTGGTCTCAAACCAGATAGTGGCCAACTTCAGAAAATAACTCCTCCAATGATCCTCAAGGGAAGATATGAAACCCCTAAACAGGAATTCCAATCACAATCCTCCACTAAGCAGCAGAGAATGGTATTTGTCTAAGCAGACAAATACTTCAGAAATATGATCTATCAACAACCTCTTCATGTTGCGGTCCTCCTTTTATAGCATGAGAAGGCCCTTGCAAACCCTAAACCACTTTGATGAGTTACCCCTCTTCACATTAGAGGCTCCCTTCTAGAACTGCGCAATCCCTCTTGGAGATGCATTGAACCTAGACAATGCAGTTGATTTGGTCAAGGTGGACCCAGTCTTTGGCTCAAACCTCTTTTACACCTGCAAGTGATTATTTACATAGCCCAAATTTGTCTTTTTTCACATTGGCATGGATTTATTAGGAGTTTTACATGTCCGCCTTTATTCATTTATTCATAAAACATAAATTAAATCAAAATTGAATGTCTTCTCTTAGCTAAGGCTAAGTAGGAACATCACAGGTGTGAACAGGGGCTAAAACATGTGGACTGGGTAAAATTTGACCAAATCAACAACGTTGTAATGGAGGAGTGGGCATTAATGGATGGACAACGCAGTTTTATATGGAGACACATTGCATGGAAATAATGTAATTAATCGATGGGGCTTAGGGTTTGGAAGCTCATATCTTATAAAAGGAAGAGGATGGCAGCCATATTAATCATATTGGTATATTTTATATTATGATATATGGTCTGTTTAGACATATATCTTTCTTTAGCTGTTTAGCTAAGATTGCATGTGCTGTTTAGCACAGGGTGTTCCTGATCGGGAATCCCATCTCTTCCATTGAGAAGATCTTGGAGGATTTTGCACTATACTTACACAATGAGGCATTTGGCCAAGCTTCAGTCTCATGTACAATGCAGTTCTGTTTAGATTTGGGTTGTGTTGCAGGGGTGTATTAGTGGAGGAGAGAAATCTCCAAATTTTGAGCTTATTTTCCGGTTGTTGTCAATCCTAGAGACAACCTTGAGTTGTGAAAGACCAGTGCCTAGGACATCTTAAACAGCAGAGAGCAAAAGTAATGTAATATGACAGGGACAACTAGTAGGATGGAGCTCTCATGCTTTCTATTCATAAACAGGTAATTCAACTCGAATGGGACCAAAAATTTCAGAAGTTGGACACGTAAGAGGCATATTGCAAAGACAAAGTGTAAAACTCTTACGCAAAGGCACCAAACAACTTAAAGACAGTTCACTATAAAGAGGGACAATTCAACAATGCTTAACAGAGATAAGTCATTTGCAGATGTTCACTATGTAAGAAAGAATGAGAAAATATCATCTGTCGCCTAGATAATATCCAGACACACATATCACCATGTAATGGGCTTATCTATTCAAGAATCCATTCATAATAATAGCGTATTCCAAAATAACATCGCCTTGAAGCCAATATAGCATAAGTATGGGTGCAGTGAGAATGGAACAAAATATCATGCATGAGCCATATTTAAAGCGCTAGATTGATTCCAACATAAGTATCAACTAGGATAAGGTCACATTAAAATCAATGAGCTGCTCGCATTCCAAAACATGATACAAGAGAAACGGATGAGATAAGACAGACAATTGATCAACACGTAAAGAGGAAGTAACGTTCTATTAAGTATCAAAGACTAGAATCTTCCTTACAGACAAAACTTCTCTTCATTGAAACCCAACGGGCTCTGAACCTTCTTGCAAGAGTTAAACAAAAATACATACAAAATCTTCTTACAACATATTTTTCTGAAAAAATTTGGAACCCTTATGTTTTATGCTATTCTTGTTTATACAGGAACTTCTCTACATGGGCGAGAAGATATTTTGGGAAAATATCTTCATCGCATGCTAGGAGTTTGTTAGAAGTCCTTGTCCAAGTAACCAAAATCATGATGAGAGATAAAACCCTCTCATCCTTTGCTGTTAAGCGCTCGGCCATTTTAAAACCAAAATTAAGTAACAGTCTGAGTAAAATTAAATTGCTGTGGTGAAATATAATTTCCACCTGAACTTAAAAATACTAACTAAGATAAAAAAGTAAAAATTAAAAATGCCGCGAGGGCCGCATCATGAAATAACAATGCATCATTTGTGAGAAGGGGTCGAGGCTGTTGTTGATACTGGTGGCGGCGCGTTTGCGGATGAACTGGAAATTTGGCTAACGAACTGGGCGCACCTCTGCTGACTGTCCGCGGCAGGCTCAGGCATCATTGCAAATCCTTCTACCCTCATGAAAGCCTCAATGAGATCGCTCGGATTTGCCTCAGTAGGGACTTTATGTTTTAACAAGTGAAGGAGAGCAAACTCTGGGCACAGTGATGTGATCATGGTTTCGGCCTTGAGCCGGGTGGTTTTATCTGACAGGACATCTGTCCGGTCTGTTTCTTGCTTCAGGCATGCTTCATATTTCGGTAATGGTCGCAGCATAGAAGGGGTGGTGGAGTCCCAGAACGTCGGAAGCCCTGCTGTCGTAATTTCGGCCCAAACTGCATCGAACCGGTCCACGCTGTATATCAACTGTTGCAAGGCCTTCGAAGCCACGACGCGAGCCAATTCCTTATCAATTAGTTTCTGACATTCCAAGGTCTCTTTGTGCCGGCTGACTATGCCGTGTTGCTCTGCTTCGTTAGCTCTCAGCCCTTTTAAGAATGACACATACTCTCTGGCACGCTGAGATCTGTTGACTAAATCAAGATCCCCTTCCTGAAATCGCCTTCTGAGATAGAGTGCTGAAGATTTCATCTCCTCGATGACTTACAGGAATTCCCATTGCTCTGTTACAACTAAAATGATCTCGGACCAAATAATATTTCTACCCTCTCTGAGAGTGAGGTTACCTTTTAGGCGTGTGTTGAGATCATTTATAGTCTTCTGCTGGTCAGCCCTCATTTTATTTTCCTGTTCAATTTCTTTCTGCAATGCTTCTATCCTTCTGGTATTCTCTGACAGGGATTTTTCCAAATCCGTGATCCTTTGCCTTGCAGTGGAAGCATGTTTCTCCAGTATGTCATTTGTAGATTTCGCTGCGTCCAGCTTTTCTGAGAGTGAACTCGTCTCAGGTGGCGTTGTAGCTGGCGCACAGCTATGCGTGTCCCAAGTGTTCTGTAGCTCTGTCAACCTACTCTGAAGAGTAGCGATTGTTCCTGCCAACTTCTCCTTCTCTTCTCTTTCTTGTGACAAGGTGCTGGCCAATTCCCTTTTCTCTTTCTCTACTTGTGCCAACTTGGCTGTCTGCACATGCTGGGAGGCTGGCATGTGGGCTTTGCTTTTCAGTGAGGTAACTTCCTTCCGCAATTGGTCTATTAAAAATCCCTGCGGGTTTGTTTCCCCAGTGTCTTTCCCTTTGATTTGATCCTGGAGACCGCGTATTTGATTTTCCTGGGCGCGGGTACTTGCCTGCTCATTCTTCAGGGTAGTCCTCATATGTTCATGCTTTTTCTCGAGTTTCCTTAGTGCAATGGTAGCCCACACTACCTCATCCTTTAGCATATCAGCTTCAACCTGAAACAGGTTACACATATCAGTTGCTGGCACCTTAGTCATGTAAATTGCATGTTGGAGTACCCGGTAGCTAGTGGTGCCTGTATCAGGGTCAAAAAGGGCTTCGGCCATAGGAAATACCAGATGCTCAGTGTCCACATTCATGGTGGCGGAAATCCTGGTGTGATACTTTTCTACATACCCCTCCAGCTCAGCTTTGTGTTTATCTCTGATTATCTTGTTTTTCTTGATCCTTTCGGCTGCCACTGGTGAAGTATAGTCCCCCATGGCCTATGAAACCTCAGTGAAGTCGGAGGAGGTGGTGTTGTCCCTCAACACTTTGATTCCGGCCTTGCTGCTGTCAAGTGGCGCATATGGTATGAACGGTTCAAGCAGTTGTTCCTCTCCTATAATTTCGGATTCACTTGAGACTGTTTTCTATTTTTTACGAGGGGGAGAACCTGTTCTTGAAGGACCGACTTCTTCTTCTTGGCCTTTGTTGATGCCTTCCTCTTCCCCTGTGGCAGATGAATCTGTCTCCATCTGCGAAACCAAAGGCCAAATTTCCATGTTAGCCTTCCACTCTATAAACAGTCTTGGTTCATGTACATAAGGTGCAGACCGATTCGTCTTTCTTCTGTTTGAAATAATCTCCCGGGGATCATAGGCCCAAGTCTTCCCCTGTCTTAGGTCCATACCCTGCAATAGCTTTTCGACAATGGGAAGGGTGTGTCTTGAATTCACGACGAATGGGCCGATTTGGGTAGGAAGCCTCAATATGTAACCTTTCTTAGCAGGGACAAAGTGGAGCTGGTCAGCCTTGAGGGTTTGCTGAATATACTCCAGAGCATAAACTCTTCGAGTGGGAAACACCGGTAGCAGGTAAGGGGCGACCTCGGCTCCATAGACCCGAATTTCAGTATAATTATCAGAGAGATACCAGTCCCTGGTGCTCTGGATTTTACCAGCTTGCAGCCAGTTCTTCATTTCAGGAAAAACCCTAGGTGAGGGCGAACCATGAATGATGGTATAAGAAATGGACATGAAATCGTTCAAGAAACTAGAGTAACCCACCCCTTTTGGCAATTGGCGCACTACAGAGTTCCAGTCAAAAACAGGTCGGGGCTGAGACTTGACCTTGTATACCCTATCCAAGCCCAAACGCTCGAACCTATCAGCATGCTGATACAAGAAAAGATAGAACACCAATGAACATAAACGAAAATGACTAGTTTCGGGAAGCTCTTGGAACTAGGTGTGGATGCTAGCAGATAAGTAACCCGAGATATCTAGGACAACCCCCTTCTGAGACATTAACCACAGAAAGAAAACACATACTTTGGAAGTTTCCCCCAACCCGCCTACACCTAACAGACCCGCAATGAGAGCGAGGATGGGTTGCACTTCCTCCGTAAACAGTTTTAATGGGAGGAGTTCCGTACCGGGAAGGGTAGTAGCCTGGCTGCTGGAAATAGAAGCAATGAAGCTTTTTTTATGCTCCCATGGCGATTTGGTAAACTGGGAAGTTAAAGCTTCTTCGCTGAAAACAGTGTAGGTGGCGCTGGTGGGAAAACAGAGGGCTTGCTTGATGACGTCGGGTGAAAGGGAGAAAATTTGGTTTCCCTGAGCGGAGGTAAATGTGCCTTGGTTTTCATCATAGGCGTCTCTGAGCCAGTAGATGAACTCGACCACCGGGAAAACTGGGGGGGTAATCTGATGGTAAAAGCCTGACACAACCACTCGGTATCGATCCCTATTATGAACATGATGCAAAAAAAGCTCAGGCCTTATACTGCTAATGGGGAAAGGGTATTGGTGATCGCAGATTCTAGCTTGCTGGTCGATGAAAGGCTCGAACCCGGGAGGGTTTCTGGTTTCTCGGACCTGGGGAGTTTCTGGTTCGTTTTTCTTGGGTGTCCCCCTTCCCATGACTGACATATGAAATCTGAAAAGAGAAACGAAAGGAAAACATAGGGAATGAATGGGACAGAGTACCTGTACAGTAGGTAAATTTGCTTGGGAAAGCGACGCAGGGGTAGTCTGTTGATGATTGGGTAGACCTGAGAGTTGTTCCCGCTTTGTATATACCGTAACTGGAAGAACTGAGACTTTTACTGCAGTAAAATACGGGAAACTGCTACCTGAGACTGGTAATTCTGAGGTGAAAATGGGTAGAGGTGAAATAAGTAGGGCAAGTGTTGTAAGGACACTGACAGTGGGGCATGCGGCATGTAGGGATTGGGTGTTGGTTGGGGAGAGGCAAACATCGCATGCCGGGTTTAATACTGGTACGGGCCTCAGTACCAACTTACCTACGAACTTTACCTTACCTCTCTGCCATGTAACACCATTTGATACTTTGAAACATATCATTCACAAAGCGAATTGATTACATACCCTACCAGTCGTAAGGGCCCATATTGCGTTTGCCACGTCACCATAATTCGTGCTCAGGCATTGCCACCTCATTCTGGCCTTGGGTCCCCACCACGTCACGTTATCACAATTCCGCGGGGGTATGGGTCTCCTCCCTCTCTCACTGCTCGACCCCCGCGGAAATTCCCTTGTGTGCATATTCAAAAAGCGGCAATTCTTTTAATATATTTTTTCTGCGCTCTTCGTACCACATAATTGCACCTTTTATATTTCTGCTACCCCTTTTTACTTTATACCTCAACCTTCGTATTATTTCCGCTTCTAGATTTTAGGCACGTGCCTTCTCTTACTTAGTTTCACTTCGACCAACTCTTCAAGTATTTCACCATTTGATATGATGTTCGATGCACGACTTATCACCTTTCAGTAAACTAATGACTTACGTTAAATATTGAACAACACCGGTGAGGGGACCAACCCTTCACCTATTGAGTTTATTGGGTGTTGTTGAAGCTGATAGATCATTCATTCAGCCCCATATCAGCAGTCATTCCTAGGGAGTGCATAAGTCAGGTAACAAAGATGCAGTGGGCCACTAAAAAACTGCAGAAAATCCAAACTCAAAATCTGGCCAAACCATTTATGGGTTTTTTAAGTTTTTTCAGTAGAAGCCGTGGTTAAAAGTGCAGATCATTCTGAGCAATCTAACAGCCTTGCACACATGGTTGTTATTCATAATAATAGTAGTTTCCAGTAGCAGTAGCAGTAGCAGCACACATTTCCAGTGCTTGGTTTCTTTGGTGTATTTCAGCCATCTTGTGGCTTGAGTGCATTCCTTTTGGAGCACTATGTACTTTCATTTGATGTTGATATATAATGATATAGATCAGCGGTTTTCTGCCCATATTTATGATGTTTTGATGTATTCTGACATTTTTCCATTTCTACATGTTTAATTCTTATTTTACCGTAGTTGGAATTGTGCATATGTTCTATATTCCTGTATTTTCCATTTTGGAATATTACAGTGGTATCAGAGAATAATCTTGGCTCAGCCTATGGATCTCAACCATTATTCTATCAGAAGATTAAGAAGAAGGAGAAAGAGATCAGAATGATGGAGAGAATGAGTTTTATCTCATCTCTTTTCAGATCTAAGAAGGACCTAACCAAGGAGGTCAAACAAAGAAAAATAGAGAAAAGCCATGAAACCACACCAGGGTTTCAAGATGAGGAAGGTCCATGTACTTCCTGTCAACAAAAAGCAGATCCTATATTGCATAAAGCTCCAAAGAAAGATGTTATGCTCTTTCATTTTGAAGAAGAAGAAAAAATGCATGGAGATGGAGGACACTTAGATCATGCGATTCTAAGTGAGTATCTTGCAGAATATAAGTCTCAACCTAGAGCTTTCAAGGAGAATCTAACTCTCTCACAGTTCATTCAGCTCAAAGAAGAAAGAAGACCTTGCAGTAATAGAAAAAATAAAGGGCAATACATTTCTATTGTCTACCTTTGATGGGTCATCCTCATGCACAACAAGGGCTTGGGGAATGAGGTTGGATGCATTTTTCCTGCTACATCCAGTAAAAGAGGAAGAAGCTATTGAGATTACAACACTGCACCTTAAGGGTGAAGCAAACGTTTGGTGGTTTAGCCATTTGAGTCATGCAAGAGTGACGACATATGTAGATTTTACTCAAAGGTTGATCAAGAAGTTTGACAAGAAGAAATCATAGGAGAAGAGAACTTCACCACCACTTGCTGCAGAAGCACTTGCATCAGGAGAAAGAACCCTTGCATCTTTGCAATATGGTCTTGATCTCTTGACATTTAGAGTCCCATGCACAGTTATGGAGATGCATGAGGAGGAGAAGAATTGTTCCAGCGCTGATGCAACCATAGAGGAGCAGCCATCATCATCAGTATTTGGGGAAGTCATCACACCGAAAGAAGGAACCCTTGTAGCAGTACAAGATGTTCCCAAGCTTTACCAAGGTATGCACATGTTTCCACTTTCTGATATTTATACACATCATATGGAGGATTGTGGGGATATACCTTTGCATGACCTAGGGTCAAAGTACATTGCTGATTTAGAGCAGCAGGATATCACTGCGCTGAGGACCCTTGATGTATTCAAGGAGGATGTATACAGTCATCCTAGTATATCATTGTTGAGTTGTACACAACTCTTGGGGTTGGAGTGTAGAATTTTAGAGTATGGGATGAACATTGACCTGAGAAAAGCAATTGCAAACTATATTTTCAGCATTGAGCATGATCTTGAGACAACAATTACACCATTATGGAGATCAACGACGCTGTCATTGAGTAGCAGTGATGAGTTGGGGGTCCAACTCTTATTAGAGCATTCCAATGACCTTTCTACATGCATAGAAGAGGACATGTAGATGATTGATGGACGGTATCTTATGAGGGATGAAATTTTCCATTATTATGATGGGTACTTCTTGATAAAGATTTCACATCATGATGAGAAGTTTCTGCCTACACCTTATTTGGATCCTTATGGATTCAACTTGGTCATTGAAGAGTGGTATTCATTTGGAGATCTCCAGGAGATTGCATTTCAACGTCCCATGAAATGAAAAGATATAAATATGATTTTGGAGGATGTTATTCTCCTACAATGGAGCATGGTAGGAGACACCCACATTTGGATGAATGAGTGTGGATGGTGAGCAAGGGGTTGGTGAGCCACTTGCAGATATATGACATAGGGCAACATGAAGCAAGGTTGTGTTTGTTACTCTTGAAAGAATTTGGTCATCATATGACACATTCTATTTCAAAGATTTGGTTGGTGGATGAACCTTGGCATGGCAGTTACATCATATGGCAGCAACGAGTTTGGGTGTATTGGGGTGATGTGATATCTTTCATGTCAACCATCATGTTGTTGCTCCATAGTTTATATGGTGATGGTGTGTGGAGGAAACAAGAGTTTTTGTTGCTTTGGATGTTCTTGGGGGAGTATGGACAACTTTCCTTCCATAATTTGCATAATGTTGCAGGAGTGGGTGATGGCACTATCATGTTGCAAAGGGGCTACTCCTTAGCCTTGGAGGATGAGGAGGTACTTCCACTTTGGAAGGAATCTCCCATATATAACAACATTATTATTGATGGCTTTGACATGTGGTATGTCAAAGGATGGAGCTATGAGATGACAAGAGCCTTGTCACAAAGGCCAACAACGCTGTCACTTGGGAGCTTGGGTTTGTTGATGGAGTGTTCCCAGGATCACTTCACATATGATGCACTTGATGAACAAGTAGAAGATGAGAGTGATGGAGTAGTGGATGGGGACATCTATTACCATGATATGATATTCTTGACTTGGATCCCCAAGTATAAGGGGAATGCCTTGCATACAACACATGGTTCATTCCTTTCCATGGAGATATGTCATACCACTATGGAGGGCTCATTCTTGGACCTTGTTATAATTTTACTCTCAGTACATGGTAAGAAATATGTTTTTGCATTTATTGATCATCTAACACAGTATTTGCATTCTCTTACCATCTCTATACAGTGCATTGCTCCACAAGAGGGCAAGCCTCTATTTGGGCTTCATGGTCATTTTTGGACCAACATCTATGATGAAGATAGCCATTTCTTGTATGGCTTTGGGCAAGTGTTATACTATTTCCTGTATTCTTAGTTGATATACAATGCCATGTACTATTTAATAGTAGATGAGATGACATGCACTACTAGCAAATTGTTTGAAGACAACTTGCCACATCATATTCTGAAACTGTAGTTGGTAAAACTGTGCTATGACCACTTGGGAAACTGTTGGTACCTTCCAGCACTACATCAAGCCTTCAATAATTTCTTCATTTGGATCCCATATGATGATAATGTCATATTCATTTTACATGGGATGATCTGGGCAAGAACCAAAGAGTGAATCTTTGAGGATCCAACTGCCTTTTTGTCTCTTGAAGGCAACATTATTGCAGCCCAAGTTCAGGAGCATCTATACACTTATCATAAGTGGAGGGAGAGACAACGTGGGATGGAAAATTTGATCCATCATGTTCAGCTATACAACCCACCTTCTTTGTAGGAGCCTAAGGTGGAGGAGATGTTTCATGCGTTGCCATGTTGGAGGGTAACTCACTTTTTATGGATGATAACTTGGGGATGGAGGCTTCACATGGGAATAATAGTTCCCAATATATTTAAGATTCCATGCCTCAAGAAGGCCTCTAGACCACACATAGTTGTTTCCATGGATATTCCACTTGTTCATGATGAGAGCTGTTTGGATTTTTCACCAAGGGCATACTTATACACTTGGGAGGAGCAACTTGGAGACTTATTGATTAGACAACATATTGTTCATTGGAGGAGCTTATCACATGAAGATGCTACGAGAGGAAGAGGAGAGGCTCTTCAATTCGATCCTTATAGTTTCTTGAGGACAAGCAACATTTGGGAGGGGAGGACTGTAATATTTCTAAATTAGCCTACAGCCAATTGGAATATTAAAGTTTTTTTTTGTCACTTAGATAGGTGAATAAGTGGGTAGGGAGTCCCATAAATCTTTTTATTGTGAATAAAACCACTTTTCATGTGAAAGTGGATCATCTTTCTAGCTCAATAAAGCACCCTAAGGGGTGAACAGGGGCTAAAATATGTGGACTGGGTAAACTTTGACCAAATCAACAGTGCTGTAATGGAGGAGTGGACATTAATGGAGGGAAAACACAGTTTTAGATGGAGATACATTGCATGGATGTAGTGCAATTAATGGATGGGGCTTAGGGTTTGGAAGCTCATATCTTATAAAAGGAAGAGGATGGAAACCATATTAATCATCTTGGTATATTTTATATTATGATATATGGTTTGTTTAGACATATAGATTTCTTCAGCTGTTTAGCTAAGACTTCATGTTCTGTTTAGCACAACGTGTTCCTGATCGGGAATCCCATATATTCCATTGAGAAAACCTTGGAGGATTTTGCACTATAATTCCACAATCAGGCATTTGGCTAAGCTTCGGTCTCATGTACAATGCAGTTCTGTTTAGAGTTGGGTTGTGTTGCAGGGGTGTAGTAGTGGAGGAGATAAATCTCCAATTTTTGAGATGATTTTACAGTGAGGGTACCAACCCTTCACCTATTGAGTTGATTGGGTGTTATTGCAACTGATAGATAATTCCTTCAGCCCCATATCAACAGTCATTCCTAGGGAGTGCGTAAGTGAGGCAACAAAGATGCAGTGGGCCACTAAAAAAAGGTCGAAAATACAAACTCAAAATCTGGCCAAACCATTTTTGGGTTTTTCTAGGTTTTTTGAGTAGAAGCCATGGTTAAAAGTGTGGATCATTTTGAGCAACATAATAGCCTTGCACACATGGTTCTTATTCATAATAACAGTAGTTTCCAGCAGCAACAACAGTAGCAACACACATTTCCAGTGCTTGTTTCTTTGGTGTATTTCAACCGTCTTGTGGCTTGAGTGCATTCATTTTGGAGCACTATGTACTTTCATTTGATATTGATATATAATGATATGGCTTAGCTATTTTCTGCCCATATTTATGATGTTTTGATGTATTCTGGCATTTTTCCAGTTCTACATGTTTAATTCTTATTTTACTGTAGTTGGAATTGTGCATATGTTATATATTCCTGTCTTTTCCATTTTGGAATATTACCTTGGTATCAGCGAATAATCTTGGCTCAGCCTGTGGATCTCAGCCATTATGCTATCAAAAGATTAAGAAGAAGGAGAAAGAGATCAGAATGATGGAGAGAATGAGATTTATCTCATCTCTTTTCAGATCTAAGAAGGACCTCACCAAGGATGTCAAACAAAGAAAAATGGAGAAAAGCTATGAAACCACACTAGGGTTTCAAGATGAGGAAGGTCCATGTACTTCCTATCAACAAAAAGCAGATCCGATATTGCATAAAGCTCCAAAGAAACATGCTATGCTCTTTCGTTTTGAAGAAGAAGACAAAAGGCGCGGAGATGGAGGACACTTAGATCATGACATTCTAAGTGAGTATCTTGCAGAATATAAGTCTCAACCTAGAGCTTTCAAGGATAATCTAACTCTCCCATAGTTCATTCAGCTCAAAGAAGAAAGAAGACCTTGCAACAATAGAGAAAAAAGGGCAATATATTTCTATTGTCTACCTTTGATGGGTCATCCTCATACATAACAAGGGCTTAGGGAATGAGGTTGGATGCATTTTTCCTGCTACATCCAGTAGTAGAGGAAAAAGTTGTTGAGATTGCAGCACTGCACCTTGAGGGTGAAGCAAACATTTGGTGGTTTAGCCATTTGAGTCATGCAAGAGTGACTGCATATGTAGATTTTACTCAAAGGTTGATCAAGAAGTTTGACAAGAAGAAATCAGAGGAGAAGAGGCCTTCACCACCACTTGCTGCGGGAGCACTTGCATCAGGAGAAAGAACCCTTGCATCTTTGCAAGATGGTCCTAGTATCTTGACATTTAGAGTCCCATGCACTATTATGGAGATGCATGAGGAGGAGAAGAATTGTTCCAGCATTTATGCAACCATAGAGGAGTAGCCATCATCATTAGTATTTAGGGAAGTCATCACACTGGAGGAAGGAACCCTTGTAGCAGTACAAGATGTTCCCAAGCTTTACCAAGGTATGCAAATGTTTCCACTTTCTGATATTTCAACACATCATATGGAGGATTGTGGGAATATACCTTTGCATGACCAAGGGTCAAAGTACATTGCTGATTTAGAGCAACAGGCTATCACTGCACTGAGGACCCTTGATGTATTCAAGGATGAGGTATACATTCATCCTAGTATATCATTGTTGAGATGTACACAACTCTTGGGGTTGGAGTGTAGAATTTTGGAGCATGGGATGAACATTGTCCTGAGAAAAGAAATGCAGAACTATGTGTTCGACATTGAGCATGATCTTGAGACAACAATTGCACCATTATGGAGATCAGCAGCGCTGTCATTGAGCAGCAGTGATGAGTTGGGGGCCCAACTCTTATTGGAGCATTCCAATGACCTTTCTACATGCATAGAAGAGGATAGGCAGATGATTGATGGAGGGTATCTTATGAGGGATGAAATATTCCATTATTATGATGGGTACTTCTTGATGAGAATTTCACATCTTGATGAAAAGTTTCTACCTACGTCTTATTTGGATCCTTATGGATTCAACTTGGTCATTGAAGAGTGGTATTCATTTGGTGATCTCCAGGAGATTGCATTTCAACGTCCCATGGAATGCAAAGATAGAAATCTGATTTGGGAGGATGGTATTCTCCATTGGAGGAGTACCACAATGGAGCATGGTAGGAGACACCCACATTTGGATGAATGGGTATGGATGGTGAGCAAGGGGTTGGTGAGCCACTTGCAGATCTATGACACAGGGCAACATGAAGCAAGGCTGCATTGGTTACTCTTGAAATAATTTGGTCATCATATGACACATTCTATTTCAAAGAGTTGGTTGGTGGATGAACCTTGGCATGACACTTACATCATATGGCAGTAAGGAGTTTGGGCGTATTGGGGTGATGTGATATATTTCATGTCAACCATCATGTTGCTGCTCCATAGTTTATATGTTGATGGTGTGTGGAGGCAACAAGAGTTTTTTTTTCTTTGGATGTTCTTGGGGGAGTATGGACTGTTTTCCTTCCATAATTTGCATAGTGTTGCAGTATTGGGTGATGGCAATATCATGGTGCAAAGGGGCTACTCCTTAGCCTTGGAGGATTAGGATGTACTTCCACTTTGGAAGGAATCTCCCATATATAGCAGCATTATTATTGATGGATTTTACATGTGGTATGTCAAAGGATGGAGCTATGAGATGACAGGAGCCTTGTCACAAAGGCAAACAACACTGTCACTTGGGAGCTTGGGTTTGTTGATGGAGTGTTCTCAGGATAACTTCACATATGATGCACTTTATGAACAAGTAGAAGATGAGAGTGATGGTGTAGTGGATGGGGACATCTATTACCATGATATGATCTTCTTGACTTGGATCCCCAAGTATAAGGAGAATGCCTTGCATACAACACATGGTTCATTTATGTCCATGGAGATATGTCATACCACTATGGAGGGCTTATTCTTGGACCTTGTTATCATTTTACTCTCATTACATGGTAAGAAATATATTTTTGCATTTATTGATCATCTAACACAGTATTTTCATTCTCTTACCATCTATATACAGTGCATTGCTCCACAAGAGGGCAAGTCTCTATTTGGGCTTCATGGTCATTTTTGGACCAACATCTATGATGAAGATAGCCATTTCTTGTATGGCTTTGGGAAAGTGTTGTACTATTTCCTGTATTCTTAGTTGATATACAATGCCATGTACTATTTACTAGTATATGAGATGACATGCACTACTAGCAAATTGTTTGAAGACAACTTGCCACATCATATTCTAAAAGTGTAGTTGGTAAAACTGTGTTGTGACCACTTGGGAAACTTTTGGTACCTTCCAGCACTACATAAAACCTTCAATACCTTCCTCATTTGGATCCCATATGATGATAATGTCATATTCATTTTACATGGGATGATCTGAAAAAGAACCAAAGAGTGGATCTTTGAGGATCCAACTGCCTTTTTATCTCTTCAAGGCAACATTATTGCAGCCTAGGTTTAGCAGAAGCTCTACACTTATCATAAGTGGAGAGAGAGAGAGCGTGGGCTGGAAAATTTGATCCATCATGTTCAACTATACAACCCACATTCTTTGCAGGAGCCTAAGGTGGAGGAGATGTTTCATGAGTTGCCATGTTGGAGGGTAACTCACTTTTTATGTATGATATCTTAGGGATGGAGGCTTCACATGGGAATAATAGTTCCCAATATATTTAAGATTCCATGCCTCAAGAAGGCCTCTAGACCACACATAGTTGTTTCCATGGATATTCCACTTGTTCATGATGAGAGCCATTTGGATTTTTAACCAAAGGCATACTTATACACTTGGGAGGAGCAACTTGGAGACTTATTGATTAGACAACATCTTGTTCATTGGAGGAGCTTATCACATGAAGATGCTACAAGAGGAAGAGGAGAGGCTTTTCAGTTTGATCCTTATAGTTTCTTGAGGACAAGCAACATTTGGGAGGGGAGGACTGTAATATTTCTAAATTAGCCTACAACTAATTGGAATATTAAAGTTTTGTTTTGTCACGTAGATAGGTGAATAAGTGGGTAGGGAGACCCATAAATCTCTTTATTGTGAATAAAACCACTTTTCATGTGAAAGTGGATCATCTTTCCATCTCAATAAAGCACCCTAAGGTGTGAACAGGGGCTAAAACATGTGAACTGGGTAAACTTTGACCAAATCAACAATGTTGTAATGGAGGAGTGGACATTAATGGAGGGACAATGCAATTTTAGATGGAGACACATTGCATGGAAGTAGTTTCATTAATGGATGGGGCTTAGGGTTTGAAAGCTCATATCTTATAAAAGGAAGAGGATGGCATCCATATTAATCATCTTGGTATATTTTATATTCTGATATATGGTCTGTTTAGACATATAGCTTTCTTCTGCTGTTTAGCTAAGATTGCATGTGCTGTTTAGCACAGGGTGTTCCTGATCGGGAATCCCATCTCTTCCATTGAGAAGCTCTTGGAGGATTTTGCTTTATACTTCCATAATCAGGCATTTGGCCAAGCTTCAGTCTCATGTACAACACAGTTCTATTTAGAGTTGGGTTGTGTTGTAGGGGTGTAGTAGTGGAGAAGAGAAATCTCCAATTTTTGAGCTTATTTTCCAGTGAGGGGACCAACCCTTCACCTATTGAGTTGAGTGGGTGTTGTTGGAGCTGATAGATCATTCCTTCAGCCCCATATCAACAGTCATTCCCAGGGAGTGCGTAAGTCAGGCAACAAAGATGTTGTGGGCCACCAAAAAAAGGCCAAAAATCCAAACTCAAAATTTGGCCAAACCATTTCTTGGTTTTTCTGGGTTTTATGAGTAGTAGCCGTGGTTAAAAGCGCAGATCATTCCTAAGGCTTGAAAATTTGTTTCTGTCAAAAACTTTGCTAAACCCTGTCCCTTGACCAACTTTGCGGGTTTGATGTCCAAATCATACTCCTAGATTTTCGCTATCCATTTCCCCCTTTTTCCTTCAACATCACTTTGAACCATCATGTCTTTTACAACAAAATTAGGGACATAAGCAGTTATTTGGGACTATAACACATAAGTCCTGAAGGCTTTTAATTCTTTGACCAAAGCATATACTTGTTTCTCTAGAATATTGTATTTGAGCTCAACATCTATGAGAACTTTACTGAAAGATGCCACTGATTGTTCCTTACTATCTTCATTTTTCTGCAACAACACAACAACAATAGTAGTGGGGGATGCAACTGAGAATACTTGAAAGGATTTTTGATAATCTGGACCAATCAGAACTGGAGCTTCCTGCAGTGCCTCCTTTATTCTAGAAAAAGCTTCTCTTGCTTCATTATCCCATTTTACTTCAACATGTCTATTATATTTCTCACAATATCAACATAATTGGGCACAAACCTCCTCAGAAAGTTTATTTTTCCCAAGAATCTTTGGATATATTTCTTGCTTCTGGGTAAAGGAATTGTTTGAAAGGATTCTACCCTTGCTAGATCAATTTTCACTCCCTGTTTTGAAACTATGTGACCCAAAAACTTACCTTCTTCTAAGGGGAATAAAGATTTATTAGGATTTAGTGACAACCCAATCTTTCTGCATTTTTTAAAGGTATTTGGTAAATGCTCCAAGTGTTCATCATTTTAACCTGAGAAAACAGTTACATCCTCTAGATATATAACTACAAACTTGTCACCAACAAACACTATGTCCATGGCCATCTGAAATGTTTCACCTGCATTCATAAGGCCAAATGGAATCCTTGCATACATGAAGGTTCCCTAGGGCGTTGTGAAAGTAGTCTTCTTATGATCTTCTTTTTCCACTGCTACCTGATTATAGTTAGATAATTCGTGAAGCATAGACAACCCGTAAGCTCTTGTCACCTTCTATAAGACATAATCCATTTTCGACAAAGGATAATTATCTTTAAGAGAAGCTCTTTTCAAATTCATAAAGTATACACACAATCTTATCTCTCCATTCTTCTTCCTCACAGGAACCAAATTAGAAACCCAGTCTGAATATCTGAGAGGGACTATAATTTTTGCATGCAACAATGTCTTCACTTCTTTTTCAATTGGAGCTAGCAACAATGGATTAATCTATCTAAGCTTCTGTCTGTGTGGTTTGATTCCTTCTTTCAATGGAATTTTATGCTGAATTATGCTTTTTTCATATTTTTTCAGGTCCTCATACAACCAATAAAAAACATCCATATACTTCTTAAAGAGATCAAAGTACTTTTCTTTATAAATTTTAGGAACACCTTTGAATATATTCATCACCTTTGGCTCCTTCTGGGTTCCCAAATTACAATCTTCCATCTCTCCCTCTTGATGTATTTTCTTTGAATTGACAACAACATCATTAGAATAAAATAATATTTCAAGGGGAACTAATCCCTTAGGAAGTACATTATATTTTAATTGGATAATTTTCTGCTCACCTATTGACTGCTTCCGATTTGTTATTTCTCCTTTTTGCTTTGTTTGTTCCTCCTCTTGATCTATCTCATCATCTTCAAAATTTTCAATCATTGCAAGGAAATGATTTATCTTCTCATTATCCTCAAACACTTGCCAATGTTTCACATTATCAAGAATTGAGGGCCTGTGTCTAATCTCAATCTCATATCTTAATCTTGGATTAATATGAGGCTTGAAGGTGCTAGCTAAAACTGCTAACGAATATGCCAACCTATTTTCTTCCCTTGGAATAAACTGCAGATTAAAGGCTTCAAAATAATTATCAACCAAATCCAAAACTTCTTTCCTATATGACCTCAACCTTGGATGCTTGGTTTGATAGTGATTTTTAATCTGCCTTATAATTAATTTAGAATCACCAAAAATGAAAATACACTGAATTACCATTTGTTTGGCAGTTTGAAGACTTAAGATCAAAGCCTCATACTCAGCTACATTATTCGTTGAATTAAATTATAAATTAAAATAAAAAGGCATCAGATTACCTTCTGGAGACACCAATAAGAATCCAGCTCCTATACCATCCTTTGAGTAGGCACCATCAAAATAGCATTGCCAAATATTTTTTGAATACAAATCAATATGTACAATTGTTGAAGAGAGCTACTTCTCTATGTCTTCAAAAATTTTTGCATCTTCATGCAGCATAAAACAAGAAAGATCTTCTTTTTCCTGACTATAAATGGGGGGATTACCCGCATATTTCTTTGTGGTAGTTTCACAAATCTTGTTTCTCTGTAAAATATTCTTTCTTCCCCATTGAAAACATGAATGATAGCATAAGTGAAGTCTAATTTTAAAACTCATCCCAACTTTTCTCCCCAAGATCTTGACAAAAGCATTCAAAATATGGATGGAATATCAGTAACCACTACATCCATCATAATACTTTTTCTTGGAATCTACGCCAAGGATAATACCATGTCTTTGATTAGCTCAACATTTCACCCCCTTTGAATCAAATGAATACAAGTATCTGTATGGTTTAGTAATATGCAAATTCAATTCTTTCATAACAGACAGGGGCATAAGATTGTGGGAATCACTTGAATCCAACATGAAATTATGGAGAATAAAATCATGGAGAAGCAATGAAATGTAAAATGAAGGAACAAAAGAATCCACTTCTTCTACGTGAGGACCAAAAGTGACTACTGGTTTTTCTTCTTGCAAATTCACAATATCACCTATGTCTTCAATCCGTGAGAGATTAATGAATTCTACAATTTCTTTTTTGTAACCTGGTGTCTTAGATAATTCAAGGAGAGGTACCTGAATCTTGACCTTCTCCAACTCCTTTGATAGACTGAAAACTTGAATTTGCTTGACTTTCTTCTCAGGTTATTCTTCATTTCTTATAGGATTTGAAATCTGTTCAGGCACAAGAATGACCTTCTCCAAAATATTAGTATCAACAGACTTGTTTTGGGAAGATTCAACCTGTTGCACTTCTGTTCTATCTACTAAATTTACATGCTGCTTCCCTTTATTCGCTTGTTTTACTGAGTTCTTTTGTTGTGGAGTCGCCATTGGAGAAGGAACAAAATCTTGTTGTTGACCTTCATCATCCTACACCCTTGATCTCTTTCTAGATCTTAAATCATACCTCTTATGCAACTCAACTTGCATGAAATTTGTAAATTTTCTTCAATACTCATCCTTCTCATCCTAATCAAAAGACACTTCAACTTCAACATATTCTCCCTCACATTCTTCTTCTTCTTCATCTTCTCTCATATACATAGTAGATATTTGATCTCCGGCTTCCTTTTGATCATCTTTTGCTGACTATGCAAGTGCTGCTTCTATGTACAGTGGTGCTTGAACTTGGTCTTGATCTCTTCTCTCCCTCTGCAAAATTTGTAGGGGTTGTTTTTTGAATTGAGGATTAAATCCTCCTTTGTTTGGTTGTGCGGGTCTTTGGCAGTTTTTACTTTCTAACTCCATCTTCACTAGCTTGTTTGACAATTTTTTAATCACCTTTGTCATACCATCAATCCTTTGGTCCTGTGGTGATTCTTCTTTTTCTTTTCCATTCTCTTGAACAAAATGATTTTCTTTAATTTTTCCAGCTGCAGTGATATTAGCCTCAATTTCTAATGCACTAGTCTGTATTTGTTCAAGAGTATGGGCTCTCCTATATCTTAGTGTAAAACTAAAATCAGCGTCAAAAGCCCCAACAAAAACTACCTTTTCTCCAACAGGAGGGGGCTTCATCTCTATAGGTAAAATATTGTACAATTTGTTGAATCTCTTAACAAACTTAGAAATGTTTTCATTAGGCTTCCTTTTGATTGCATTAAACTCTGTCAATGAGTAACCATGATCTCTCTTTTCTCCCCATCTCTGAGTGAATTGTGTTTCTAACTCATCCCATTTATTAATTGAACCGTTTGGTAAACCTTTGAACCATTTTCTAGCCTCTCCATTTAGAGACTTCACAAAAAGTCTCATTACAACGTCAAGATGTTCTACATTTAAATTATCAGCAAAAGTGAAAAACAAGGGTAAATGTTGTTGTCTAGTTACTTCATCTTCTCCAGTGAAACGAGGAAGTAATTTGAGGTATTATTGAGGCATGGAATTCATTGGTTTCAAAATATTTAATGGTGCATATCTATTCATTAAGAAATCTGGTGCTGCCATATTTACACCTTGATTAACTGCTCCTTGGGTGGATGAGGTTGATGAAACTGCTGTGAAAGTGAATGAAGGTGGTGAAAAGACTGATATGGGAGTTGTTTGATGAACAAAGACAGAAGAACCAACAACTATAGTTGGTTGAGATTGTGTTAAGGCAAAAGAAGCAGACTCAAAAGACTGTTATTCCAACTTGGGTTGTTGAAAATGAATGGGTGTGAAAGTCAAATCTTGTTCCTAGAAAGAGAGTTCCTTGGAAATATCTTCAAACAAAGGGTTATGAGAACTGTTGCTAGGAAAAGACAACGTAGGATCAGTTGTTGAAGGGGTTTTTGGTTTCTGAGCCTTTTTAGAAACAAATTTTCCTAGACTTGACAAACTAGGAACTTTTTGCTGTGAGGTATCTGATCTCGTGTAAGGCCTTTTGAAAGACAGAATTCTGAAAAGAACAAACACAACCGAATATTTCCTCCTCACTGAACAACCAGAGGAAATAAAAAGAAAACCTAGGGAAAATGAATTTCGCTTCTTCGTTCCTCGGCAACGACGCCAAAAATGTTGTATCTCAAGAAACAATCCCTTGGCTGTGGCAAGGAATCAGTGCTTAGGAAATTTTATAAATGTATGTCACAAAATTATAATATCAAATGGTCTCTGTTTAACACCTTTGGAATTTAATTATTTAATAAAATCAATAATTTGATATAATGAAAGCCTTCACAATACCATTAACTACTGATATTGAATGAAATGAAAATAAGAACTGGAAGGGAAACTTAAAATGATATGCTGAGAAACAAAATCTATCACTTTAAATATCAGAAGAAATTTATCTAAACATAATAGTTGGAGTGACGGAGCGCACATTAAGGTTGTTTAAATCTTACTTATAGATGTAAAAAGAGACCCACAACTACATTACTTCACTTCATTCAAAGAAGAATAACACAGAGTGAAACTGGAAAGACATATCAACATCAACAGGTGAAAGAAAATTGATCTTCTTTCATTAATTTCTCAGAAAATTCAGCACAAAAATTACAGTCATCTAGAGTTCCGAAACTCGGAACCCTGCTCTTTATTTCTCATTTGTTTAAATACAATACGAAGCAGTTTGTAACTACTGGAAATACTTGTAACTGTTCGAACTACCTAGAGCTGTATAAACTACCTATTACATTGCAATTAAAAACTTCATTACAACATTTATATTTTAACAAAGATATAAATAAAACTAAAGCCTCAATCTATTTGTTGAATATGGATTTGATTGGCTGCCACTGTGTTCTCCGAATTTGCTGACGTGTCCTTCTGAGATGCTGAGGTGTCACCTGGTGAAACAGTAATCCGTGCTCTGCACTTCTTCCAGATTTCAATGTTGGTTTTGGGAGAATTAATCAACTTATGATATTCTAATTTGAAGGCAGTGATCCTGTTGAATGTAGGTCATTCTTTGAACAAAGTTTTTACCATCCAAATTAATTGAAAATTCCTCTGTAAGAAATTAACAACTATATCTCCTTTCAGGATTGCAGTTTTCTCATGGGTATTATCAATCTTACTCTTTGCTAGCACTGACAGTGGCTCATAGGAATCCCATGATAAAAGACCACCTTTGAGATCCCAGCATGAAGGAAATCTTGCTTTGGCCCTTTTGTCAAATATATTATCAAATATGTTTACAACTTGTTTAATTTCTGTCAACTCCTTCTCTACTGACTTCCTGCAAGTATTTTTTACAATCAACTTATTAATATCTAGAACACACAATTTCCTATCTTTAATTTAATTTTCCTCGAACTCCTGATCTGTCTTTGAATTGAAGAAATCAATGAATTTATTTGCTCATAAAGCTCTGTTAAGAGTCTTCTGTTTGTCTACCATAACCAGTTCCTGTGAATCTTTGGCAATACTCTTTTCCTCTGACACTATTGTCAAGGACTCCCAAGCTATTTTCATGACTTCAATGATCTCATTCCATACAATGTCTTTGCTTGAATTAGAGTTATGTTTCCTTTCAACTTTTCCTTTAGACTCTTGATTTCATCATAAGATGTCTGGCAGTTTGATTTATACTTATTGACTTCTCCCTCTTTGGCCTGCATTATCTTCATCACTGTCTCAAACTCTCTCTGAGTCTTCTTGAGATCAACTTCTTTCATTTTCAACTCTGTGCTCAGCTGGGATAATCTTGCTGCTGGATCATCAGTTCCAGATGACATGACTATGGTGCAAGAATGAGAGTCAATTTGACTTTGCAAGTTAAGTACAGACTCCTTTAACTTAGAAATATTCTCCTCTTTCTGCAATAGCTGCTGTAAAAGATTCTCTTTCTCATTCTCAACATTTTATACCTCTGCTGCCATTAAGTGTTCTCTAGTAGGCAACTTTAACTTCTTGTTCAATACATTTATCTCTGACTCAGCACTTTGTAGTAACTTCTGTACAACTGATTTACCATTAGGATCTACTCCAATATTTACAATTATCTTCTTCAACTCTTCATTCTGAGTTGAAAGAGCCCTGGAATTAGTCTTTTAAAATTTTAACTATTTGATCACTTTTCCTAACATATTTTCTACCTTATGAGAAACTGCACTAGTTTTGGTTAGATCATTTACAATCAACTGACCTATTTTCATATGCAAATTAACTTTGTCAAGTAAAGGGATCTTCTTCACATTAACATTTAAATTAACAGTTTTAAAACTGTTTGATGACCCTACTATCATTTCAGATGGGTGAGAAAAATAAATCTTAAACTGGCCCCTTTCTAAGTCCATGGAAGTCAATAATCTAGTTTGGTTAGGAGTAATTTGATACTCAGATTGAGATTCCATACTAGCTTTCATATTCTGATTCTTTTATGCAATTTGAGCAAAAACTTGCTTGATCAAAGGAACTTGATCCTGAACATCTCCATGTCTCAACGGTGAAGCTGGTGCATTCTGAGCATCTCCTAATTGAAGGAGGAAACCAGGTTGAGTGCTTGCTATTTCTTCAGTCAATCTAGCCCTCTTCTCAGCTCGTCGTTCTTCATCTTCAGAATCAACAACTATCTCTTTACTTCTTTTGCTCAATTTTTCAGAAATGGTGGGAGTCTGAATGCTGGAACTAACAGAGTATGCAAAAATTTTATTAGCCAACTTCTCTATTTCAGGCCTATTGTCATGAATAAAAGCAGAATAGCCATTCTCAACCCTTCTGTTAGAGATTACCTTGTGAGGATCATAGGCCCATTTCTCACCTAGTAACAAGTGCATGCCTTCTAATATTCTCTTAGCTTCATTTGATGCTTGCCTCATATTTACTATGAATGGTCCCACAGACATAGGCAATTTAAACAAATCACCCTTCTTCATTGGAAAAAAATGTACTTGATCTACTTTCAAACTCTATTTAATAAATTCCAATGCAAACAACCTCATGGGGACAAAAATTGGCAATCTATAAGGTTCTATCCCAGCTCCATATAATCTAATTTTTGAATGATCTTTATATACAAACCAATCCCCAAATTTAAAATTAGTGCTTAACTGAAGAAACTCCTGAGCTTTTGGCGAGAAACATGGAGGAGGAACCCCATTCAAAACCTTATAAGCAATTGGCATAAAATAAGCAAAAAAATCAAACACCCCTCCCTCATCTGGATTATTTCTTACTGTATTTATCCAAAAAACTATTGACTATATATTCTTCTTTTCATCCATAATGTTTATCCCCAAATGAAAAAATTATTCTAAATTTTGATACAAAAAAAGATAAGTGATAAGTTAAGGGAACCTAAAAGAACCGGTAAGGGACAAGCTCATAAGCTGAGTGTTAACAACCTCTCGCTAGTAAGAGGGAATATCAGACACCACTTTAGGCTTCATTATCAAGGCATATAACCCCAACACTGACCTGTCAATTTGAGCAACATCCTCTTTTCCATGTATCTTTCTCAGGGATTGTAGTACTGGCCTGACTTCTACATCAAAAATATCCAATGGGAATTCTTTATCATATGTTGAAAATATTTTTGTATCTGACTTCAAAAATAAGATGACCTGGGTAAAATCTTGTCGTGCAAGATTACATAAAATGATGCTAATGATTCTTAAGTGAATTGGACATAAGACTCTTAATCAGGATAACAAAGGGCTTGACGAACTAACTGGGCTGTAACCTGAAGAAAATTCTCCCCTAAAAAATTAATCACGAAACGTTTTCTGGGATACAATGAAGCCACTAACCAATGCACAAATTCGGGAAAAATATGCATTTTGGGGATGCATGCAGAAAAAACACCAGAATTGGCCATGGCTGAATAAATGGGGCAACTTTTCTCATTGAGAAGAACTTGCTGGTAGAAGGGAAAATGCTCAATGGTGCAGATAGTATCCCTAATTTCTTGCTCAGTATCCATTAGAGGGATATGGCTAGAAGAGCCGGATAAAGAAGACTGCTTAGCCATGGAATAGTTGAGGGTGGTGGATAATTAAACGTAGAGATAAGAAAATAGAGTGAATAGGATGACTTCGTGGAAAACTGAGAATGAAAAATGATAGGAAAAAGAAAAAATTGAACTCCTATATAGATGAAGCGAAGTTTCAAACATTAATGTTGAGTTAATGCTTGATCGGACAAGTATCATCACCATGACATAACAGATGAGCTGTCTCCCAGCTGGATGCATACGTCACTGCGGGGGCGCTCTAGGGTACGGAGCATCCATCGGGGTCCTGCCCCCACAGTGATTGTGAATTGTTGATCTTGATCGGCATGCGGTCAGCGGATTCAACTGCGGAGGTACCTTCTTTGCTAACCTGTAGGCTATTTGTGCCTGGGGGTTTCCGCTGATCTTCATCAAATAGAACTTCTTTTAATCTTGATCGACGATTAGCATGGGTGTTAATTGGAACACTCAGTCCCACCTTCACATACTCTCCAAAAAAATACTAATTGACCAATATACAAAAAAATTGAAATGATTTTCCGACATATGAATGATTTACATTTTGTCATATTTCCTCAATATATGCTTTTTTGTATTTTTGAAAATAGAATAAAGAAAAATGCAAATGAGCCACAACACCTTCCATATGGATCGCATTTGCCTCCATATTCCTCTACTCCTTTGGCGGGTGGAGGTGGGGGAAACCTGTTGTTGGTATACCTCAATACGGTAACCCGCCTAATCATAGTCCTCCTTATCCTGAAATGGCTGCCATTGTTTGGAAACCTACTTTACTTGTTCAAACTATTTCCTTTTGAAATTGATTGTTGAATCCTCAAATTGAACCAACCTTATCACAAATTCCTATCTATCCATTAACACCTCAACAAGCCTAAATATATGTGAGGCAACCTTTCCAACCTATTCCAATGGTATCTGGTTCTCCCCAGGTGTAATATTCCAAAATAGAAAAAATAGGAATATAGAACATAAAACTAGAAAATGCAGTAAACATAAAGACATCAAATACATGAATAGATTAGCTAAGCCATTTTATTATATGCAATAGCAGAAATGAAGTACAGTTTCTTGAGAAAGAGACACTCAATCTAGGAAAAACACGCCTGAAAGGACCCTAAACATCAAGAAATAATATGCTGCAGCTGAATCAACTGCTGGGAGGCTTTGAATGCACAATCGTGTAGGAAAATACTGCTGGTGGAAACTAGGAATGCGTAGATTTTCTGATTGGGTGCTCAGAAAATGCCGGGATCAAAGATCTAGGCTTTCTAGCACAATTCCAAGATAACCCAAAAAAGGTTTCCAGAAATGACAATGATGAAAAATGCATCCCTAGGGATAAATTACGCACTGCAACTGGGAGACTGCTAGGAGGTGGCTGATATGATGAGAAAATAGTGGCTACTCATCCCCACTGACTTTCCGGATGAAAGGCTGCTCCCCTCACTAGAAGATAAGCTCAAAAACTGGGGTTATTACCTCTCCACTAGATCTACCCTCATGGATTACACAATTCCTGAAGGAGACTGCGTTGCTGATAGGGGCTGAATATTGGCCGGATGACTGATGATGAAATGAAGCTCAAAGAACCTCTCCTGAGTGGGCACTCGAAGTCCCCCAAGGATGAGGGTGGGATTTCTGCTCGGAAACACCCTTGTGCTAAACAACACAACGGACTTCGCTAAACAGCTGAAGCATGCATAAAGTCATAAAATACAATACATAAACAATATTCAAAATTATTTATGTGGCTGACATCCCCTACTTATATTATTTGTGAGCCTTCACCCCCTTGGCCCCACTCAATAATGATGCTAATCTCATGGAGACTCCCCTCCATTATGACTGCGCTGTCCTCCACTGTCTCCACTACCTCCATGACTGCGCTGTTGATTTGGTCAAGTTGACCGCATCCACATGCATTGACCCACATTCACACCAAGAAGTGGTTTATTCATCTTGATCCTATCTAGATGCACTGATCCACATTCACATTAGAAGTGGTTTTATTCATACTAAAGAGATTTATGGGTCCCTCTACCCTATTATTCATCTATCTTATTGAAAAAAACAAAATTTAATATTCTAAATAGCTAAAAGCTAATTAGGAATATTACAGTCCTCCCCTCTCAAATGTTTCTTGTCCTCAAGCAACTGCAAGGATGGATGCTGCAAAATATTCTCTCCTTCCCAAGTAGCATCCTCATCTGGTAGATTCCTCCATCGAACCAGATATACTTTAATCACCATGTTCCTTAGCTTCCTCTCCTGAGTATCCAAGATAAATTTTGGTTGTAAAAATAGATGGCCATCATCATAAATAGGTGGGAGATCCATAGTGGCAACTACATGCTGTCCAATGGCCTTCTTAAGGAATGAGACACGGAAAATGTTGTGAATCTTACTCCCATTGGGGAGCTCCAACTCATATGCTACTTGCCCAGCACGATGGATCACCCTATATGGCCCATATAAATGGGGCTTAAGCTTCTTAGCCCCCTTCTCCTTCAATGTAGATTTCTTGTAAGGCTGAAGACAGAGATAAACCAAATCATCCACCTCAAACTATCTCTCCACCCGACCATGAACTACCTACAACTTCTGTTGATTTTGGGTTGTAGCAATGTTGTCCTTAAGAGCACAGAGTATACCCTGACTCTCTTGGATCCACTCTTTGGCTCTATGAGCCTTGCTTTCTCCAAACATCACATTAATAAATGATAAATCATCATAACCATATAGAGCCCGAAATGGAGACATACCGATCGACACATGAAATGTCATATTATAGCAATATTCTCCCAAGTGGAGCCAGTGCAACCATGCTCTCTGTTGCCCCAAAACATAGTTTCGCAAGTAGCCTTCTAGCCACTTTTTTACTATCTCTGTTTGCCCATCTTTCTAGGGGTGATAACTAGTACTCGGTGTCAAATAGGTACCCACCAAATGGAAAATATCCTGCCAAAATCCACCCATGAAGTGGTTATCTCTATCACTAATTATGGTCTTAGGAAGACCACGAAGTTTGAAGACATCTATAAAGAAGATCTTGACCACTTGTGAAGTAATGTACTGTGAAAAAATGGAAAAGAAATGTGATTACTTTGTTAGTCGATCAACGACAACAAAGATACAATCCTTACCTTGTACTGCTGGAAAATCGGTAATGAAATCCATAGAAATGTTATCCCATATCCCCTCTGGGATAGGAAGTGTATGTAACAACCTTGCGTTATAGTTGTTCTCTCCTTTATTCTGTTGGAAAACTACGCACTCCCTGATGTGTTGGAGCACATCCTTGAGGCCCTTCCATGAGAATTTCTCCCTAATGGCCGAATATTTCTTTGTGAAACCTTGGTGGCTTGAGAGTGGTGAATCATGTGTTGCATGCAAACTTTTCTTCTTGAGCTTGGAATCTCTAGTCAAGAAGATTCAGTCCCGGTAGTAGATGATCTCGTCCATCACTCTATACCTCTCATCAGTCACCTACCCATCTAGTATCTCACATGTGAAGCGGTCTTTGGAATACTCCACCAACAACAAGGCCTTCCAATCTATGTCCACACTCATCAATGATAGCGCTGCTGGTCTCCGTGATAAGGCACACACTACCACATTGCTCTTCCTTTTGAAATATTAAATGTCAAAGTCATATGCATGGATTTTTCTAACCCATTTTTCTGCCTCTCTTGCAGCTACTTCTGCTCAAGAAAATATCGAAGACTATTGTGATCAGTCTTCACTCGGAATCTGTTTCCCAACAAATACTGCCTGAATTTATCCAATGCATGCATAATGGACAACATTTCCTTATCATATATGGGATACAACCTCTTATGAGGCAGAAAATTTCGACTCTCAAAAGCTATGGGGTGGCCCCCTTGCATAAAAAATGCTCCAATTCCCTCCCCTAAAACATCACATTCCAAAACAAAGGGCTGGGTAAAATCTGGCAATACCTATATCAAAAAATGGCTCATCACCTCCTTGAGCCTATCAAAGGCCCTCTGCATAGTATTTGTCCAACAAAAGACTCCCTTCTTGGTTAGATCTGTGAGTGGTGGTGCTAGTTGGGAGAACCATTTGAAAAACTTCTGGTAGTAGGTGAAAATGCCTACAAACCCCCGAAGTTCTCTTACATTCTTTGGCTTTGGCCAATCCCAAATAGCATGGATATTCTCCTCATGGACCCTTAATCCATCCACTCCAATGATGTTGCCCAAATAAAGCATCTCTGTGAGCCCAAACTCACATTTGGAGAGCTTAGCATGAATTGCTGCTCCTCTAGAACGTGTAATACTGTCTCAATATGATGTAGATGCTCCTCCCATGTGTGTCTGTAGATAAGAATGTCATCAAAGAAAACCAGCAAAAATTTCTTCAATTGACCACGAAAGATGTGGTTCATACAAGACTAAAAAGTAGCTATAGTATTGGTCATCCCAAAAGGCATGAACAAGAACTCAAAGTGGCCATAATGAAATCTAAATGCAGTCTTGGGGATATCCAGATCCCTTGTATTGATTTGATGGTACCCTGACCTCAAATCAATCTTTGAAAAGAACTTCGATCCCCTCAGCTCATCAATCAACTCATCGATCCTGGGAATCGAGAACCTATTATTCATTGTCTTCTTATTTAAGGCTCTATATTCAATGCACATCCTCAATGTACCATCCTTATTCTTCACCAAGACCACAAAAGAAGCAAAAGGACTGGTACTGAGTCGAAAAATGTCCTAAAGCCAAGAGCTCCTGAATAAATATTTAAATCTCATCCCTGTAGGCTTTGGGGTGTCTATAAGGTGTGGTGATCACTACTTGGATCCCCGATCCAAATCAATAGTATGTTCAAACCCCCAGTCCGGTGGCCTTCCCGGTGGTATGTCCCCAAATATTGTAGAATAGCGGTCTAGAATAGATTGCACATCCGAGTGGACTGGTGCACCCTTGCCTCCTGCCTCTGGCATACATAGTTCTACTACCCATTCTATGTCTCCTCTACGCAAATCAACCTCCATCCTATGTGCTGAGACTACCTGAGGTGGATAGGTGTGCATGCCTCTGATCATTTGGCGCTTACTGCTCTTCTTATCTATCCATTCCATCTCCAAGGTCTCCCAATCCGTGGTGAACTTTCCCAGTGTGATCAACCCTTGTACACCTAATATCACATTGGTGTCAGGAATATCAACCACAAAAAAGTGATTTGTCAATGTGTAAGTCCCTAAAGTGACAGTCAATGTCGGAACATACTTCACACATTTCATGTTTCTAGCTCCTGGAACCAAAACTGAGAATCCTTCAAAATCATCTGTGGGAATGCCTCTCCTCTGCACTAGTTGGGTATCAATAAAATTGTGGGTAGCCCCACTTTCTATCAATACCAACACTCATTTCCCCTGAACAGTGCCTCAGACTCTCAATTTCAAATACTTGGGAACTCCCCGCAAAGCTGCAAGGGCTCCTCCAGTTGGAACAAATGCTCCATTTCCACCTCCTGGTGGTGGTGGATCCTCTCCTGATGCCACAACGTTGGTACCTCCTTCCAACTCTTCTTCTTCTTCATCTTCACTATCAGAGAGTACTTCAATATAATGTGCCTTTTCGACAGCACACTAATGCCTTGGTGCCCATGGTTCTTGGCAAGTGAAGCAAAGCTTCCTCCTCCTCAAGTCTCTCCGGACATCATCAGTAAGAGGTGCTTTGCCTTGGTTCCCCTTTGGGGGAGGAACCTTCATATCTTTCCCCTTTGACTGAAAGGTGGGTTTTTGCTGGAATGGAGCTCTTGCCCTTGGAAAATCATCTTGTAAGTCCGTATCCCTCTCAATGGAATCTTGGAGTGTAGTTGGTCTAGTGGACTTCACCAACCCATGCAAAGGATCTACGAGCCCATCAATGAACATGTATAATCTCCTAGCTGTAGAAAGATCTGGCACCATGACAGAAAGTTTCAAGAATTCAGAGATATAGGTCTTTAGATTTCCTGACTGCTTGAGCTTAGCTAGCTCAACAAAGTGTGCCTTTGGATCTCTTTGGTCTAATATTTATACCAACCTCCAGGTGAATTCTGTATATGCAATCACATCTGCATGACCCAATGTAGATAGACCATGAAACCACCATTCATGTGCTTCAACTTCTAGGTGCTGCGCTGCTATCTTAATAGATTAAATCTTTGATACTTGGTTCAGCTAGAAATAGATGTCTAATTTTTCCACCCAAGCCTTGGCTGTGCACTTGGATGACCCATCAAAAGTAGGCAGAAAGAATCTACCCATAGTACACTGCATATCATTGTTCTGCATGTACCCTCCACTTCTATTGTTATTATGGGATATCCTATTATCCTTGATCTAACAAAACCCTTGGAAGTTCAATTTCTCTTTGAACCTTTGAGATTGAGATTCATATTCCAGAAAGTAGTCACCAAGAGCCTCCTGTTCTTAAGGTCCTCCAGTCCCATTTCCCACTGCTAGGAATGTAGGAATGGTGGAGCGTTGTGAAACTTGCTGTACTGCCGATTGCTCAAAAAAATGATGTGAAGTGCCAGAAATTTCTTCATGTTGTAACCCTCTTGGGGTTTCCTTTTGTCTTTCCACCCTCATCTCCTTGATTTCTTTGGCAATATCCTACATAGTTTGGAGAAGAAGCTTTTGAAACTCTTTCTCATCCATTTCTCCTGACATTGGAGACTTGATTTTGTCTTCTTTGTTGTTTGTATAATCAAACTTTTGACCTCTATTAATATACCACTTCTCCTGTTCTGTAATAGGTTCTTCTTCTTCAGATGTCATAGATGTAGTGCCCAAGAGGCTGAGCCAAGATTATGCTCTGATACCACTGTAATATTCAATAATAGGAAAAACAGGAATATAGAACATAAAAATGGAAAATGTAGTAAACATAAACACATCAAATACATGAATAGATCAACTGAGCTATTTTATAATTTTGCAATAGCAGAAATGAAGTACAATTTCTTGAGAAATAGACACTCAAGCTAGGCAAAACAAGCCTGAAAGGACCCTAAACATCAAGACATAATATGATATTGTTGCATCAACTGATGGGAGGCTATGACTATGCAATCCTGCTGGAAACTAGGAATGCGTAGATCTGCTGATTGGGTGCTCAGAAAATTTTGAGATTAGAGATCTAGGCTTTCTAGCACAATTCCAAGATAACCCAGAAAGGGTTTCCAGAAATGACAATGATGAAAAATGCATCCCTAGGGATGAATTACGCACTGCAGCTAGGAGACTGCTGGGAGGTGTATGATATGATGAGAAAATAGTGGCTACTCCTCCACACTGACTTTCTGGATGAAGGGCTGCTCCCCTCACTGGAAGATAAGCTCAAAAATTGGGGTTATTACGCCTCCACTGCATCTACCCTCCTGGATTGCGTAATTCCTAAAGGAGAATGCGTTGCTGATAGGGGATGAATATTGGCCTGATGCTGGATGATGAAATGCAGCTCAAATAACCTCTCCTGAGTGGGCACTTGAAATCCCCCAAGGATGGGGGTGGGATTTCCGCTCAGAAACACCCTTGTGCTAAACAACACAAACGACTTCGCTAAACAGCTAAAGCATGCAGAAAGTCATAAAAGACACTACATAAAAAATATTTAGAATGATTTCTATGGCTGCCATCCCCTTCCTTATATGCTTTGTGAGACTTCACCCCCTTTGCCCCACTCAATAATGATGCTACTCTCATGGAGACTCCCCTCCATTATGATTGCATGTCCTCCACTGTCTCCACTACCTCCATGACAACGCTGTTGATTTGGTCAAATTGACCCCATCCACATGCATTGACACACATTCACACCAAGGAGAGGTTTATTCATGTTGATCCTATCTAGATGCACTGATCCACATTCACATTAGAAGTGGTTTTATTCCTACTAAAGAGATTTATGGGCCCCTCACCCTCTTATTCATTTATCTTATTGACAAAAACAAAATTTAATATTCTAACTAGCTAAAATATAATTAGAAATATTACACCAGGTAACGCTTAGTCGAACTGTACAAGGTGCCTCATCTTCTCAATCTCTTATGCAAGGTACTTCTCAATTTTTGGTAGGTCCAATTATTCAAAATTTGGTCAGTCTTAATCGAACCGACCATACTAGGGGGTAATACAAACCCCTATTGGGCAATAGTATGGACCACATCAAACACATTTTCAAGGCCCAAAAATCCAAACCCAACCATTCCAGGAACTTTATTGTCATCATGGGGATGGGAAGCAAACACAGTTGGATGCTTGTTAACAAAATCCTCCATATCCTGGTAACCAAGTTCCTCATTATCAGAACCCCTCCTTACCAAGGCATGAAAGTAGTGATTGATCAAGCTATTCCTTCTCACCCAAGTCATCCTCCTCGAAACTTTAATCTGTAGTTTCCTTTTGTGGCTACTCTTGAATTATCAGACCTAACTCATCTTATTAACAACCCTATTTCTCATTTGCCATGGTGGTCGATTATTCCCACTAAGTTTCCTTCAGATATCCCAAAATTCAATGGGAATCTTGGATAATACCCACCGATGCATGTCACGACGTATCATCTATGGTGTTCATCCAAGTCACTTAATGATGATTCCATTCAACTTTGTCTTTTCCAACGAATGCTTATAGGTACCGTAGTTAAATGGTATATTGAGTTACCTAGAGCATCGTTTCACAATTTTAGTACTTTAGCCACCACCTTCCTCACACATTTCCGATTTCCCATCAGATACGAAACTGGAACGAAACTATTGAATAACTTCAAACAATTAGGTTCCACTCAAATTTCAGATCACATTCATGAGTGGAGGCATCGTCACTGGTTGGTCAAGACTCATGTTCCCGATCATTTTTTAGTGGAGTGGTTTGTCAAATATTTATTAGCTCCCATAATAGAAGATGTGGCCAAAGGTGGAGACGTGACCGAAGACAAGTTATTTCTCGTGCTCAATATTTAGATTTGGTTTATACCCAATCGAGCACGCTCTACGATAAGATATCAAATGCTCTCAGACCTTCAAGCATTGTTCCTCTTCTACCTGGTAAATAATCTCATGCTATTGATGGCATTATTGGTTATGCCAATTCGCAGTCGGCGAGTAAACCCATCTAGTATTTCTCTCACAGCTCCTGCGCAAAGCTCTTAATTCAATCCTCCCGCTGCTTCTTCTTTCGAGATAAATTCCATTTAATATGATATAGGAAAGTATCAAATACAACCTATAAGAAAGAAAAAAGGTAAAAGGTAAAAAAGAAGAAGGATTCCTCACTACAGGATAGACAAACAAATTTGTCTTCCGATGATAAATGAAAGCCTCAATACCCATGTTTGATTTTCAACGAGGATCACTTTACATGTGACCATCCTCACAGTGCTGAAGTGAATCAGTTTCTTAAATCATGCACTTCTCCTGCTGTGTTGATTGACCCATTTCCCAATCAAGAGACTCATATGGTTGCCCGAGACCCTTATTCCTCTAAAAAAGTTTTGATGCTTTCCTCTTCAAAGTTGAGATCCAATGTTATAGTGGCCACTCAAAATAAGTACTATGGTTATGCAAATCCATCAAATGATCAGGATACTGATTAACCTGCTGGTTCGACACTGACCTCATATGATTCTGTTCCACCTCTAGTTCCTATGAAATTGAGTATCAAGCCTCCGAAGGGTGTTACCATAATTCTGATTTCAACCCTCGATCAAGAGATGCCCAAAATTATAACGTAGTTGAAGAGTTGGCTCAGTCTCCATAAGATATATCAACTCTTGAGGTGTTGCAAAAATATGCCTCTGTTGTTAATATAAATCCCCCATGTGAACAAAGGCGCTCTCTCTAGTCCTAGAGTGCCTCTAGGTCTAGCAACATGATATTCTTTCTAACATAAGCTTCCTTAACTAATGTTTACAATGCAAAGAGGAAAGAGACATAAATACCTTTTTCCAATTGCTATCCTTGGATCCATTGATGGTGACCTCAATCCACAATCCTTATAGGCCCACTTCCTGCTACCGATGGAACGCGAAAACCTATGGATGATCGAGAGACAAAAGAAAGCATGATACTATATATAAAAAACATAAACACTAGCTATCTAGCACATCAAGGAGTACCAGAATATTTGCATAATCATGTAGAAAAATATAGAAAGCAAATATCAGATGTTATTATTGATAAATTACAAAATGAGATATTGCAACCAGGCCTTGATGTTGGAGGAATCCTTAGGTGAAAATTTGAGTCCTTCACGTAGCTAAAAAACATTCCTTCTCTCGTGCACTTAGGCTTAATCATGATGCAAGCATGCGAAGGGATGAGAGTTCAGATGAGTCTGACAATGATCAACCAAGATATAAACTTGGGGGAATGCGGGATGTGAATTTATAGCAAGGAGAAGGAGGTTGGGAGCCCATGAAAGGAGGAGGAAGGCCCACTTTCTAAGGGATGATACCCCATGGATGAGATCAAAGCTCCAAAATGAGAGAGCTTGTCCTTATCATCTTTGTTCAAAAACCAACTCGCTGCCCTTGAGCTTCTAGAGGTCGAAGCTTCTCCTCTATTTGAGGAAGCACTGCTAGAAAGGGAATCATCACCATTTTCCAATAAATTATGGCGCTGATAGCACTAGGAAAGAACTGGGATAACACGTCAACATGGTCATGGCACTAGGAATGGCGTTGACCGATGAAACTAGGAATTTGACCAAGTTTCTCCAGTAATATTTCAAGGAAGTCTTCTTTGGTTCTTTAAGGGGATATGTCAGAATATTTCTTGATGATGGAAACATTACACAAGATTCGTCATGGGGCATTTCAGGATCAAAATACGGGAAAATGAGCACGGTGACAAATTACTGTGTAATAGATGCCCCCTAAAGCATGAAGGCAGAACATGGAGTGATGGCTAAAATGATTTATGAACCAAGGCAAAGAACGCATAACACCTTCGGAAAACCTACCAAATCAAACATTTACAATATATGACATATCTAGTATAAATATGCCTAACCATAGGATGTTGTACTAGGCATCAAAATGACACATGAGCCCACGGTATGGTTGCAACCATCCATCTAAAAAATATCATAAAAATGGATCCATGGTGTGGACACAACAATCTGTATAGTAGGATCATGTATACAATCATGAATACTCAAAAACTCCACGTAACCTGGACAAAAAATCAGATGTCACACAAGGTCTTACTCTGATATCAATCAAACCAATGTACGAATCTAGCCATGTGAATAAATGTGCTGGTGTCAAACATGGTAGAAACCACCTGATTACCGGTCAATGATGAAAACCGTTAACAGGCATGAGAGATACCACCAATAATGACGATGGAACTCAAGGTACAAAATCGCAAGATACAAGTGTGAATAGATGTATTGAAGTCGAACACTTGTATAATATTTTGATCGAAGTATAGTGATGTGAACCAATCGTCAAACACGAAGAACTCGCCATTGAGGCATGCAAGATCCAAGGTACTGAGAGAATTATCTAAACCACTTTCCCAGATAATGAGCTAAATTTGACATGAAGTGATTCGTCGAAGGAGGGCCATAAGGATTCCGACATCATCGACATGAAACAACATATATCTTAAGATGATAGGAGTGATTCAGGATTGTATCAGAGGAGGTCAAATATGCATACGATGTTTGACAAAAAAGACTTCTCTTGAACATATTGGCGACATGACTCTAGAGGGTGACAACATTTGACTCAAATAGGATCAGAGGTCATGTTGACAAAATTGGTAATCAGATGAGAGGCAAATATATTTTCAAAATCCATGGAGGCAAAGTGAAAAATGTAGGATGTCCCCAACCTGCCACGAATTGCAAATGAGTGTCATGTTCAAGAGCAACAAGCTGCCCAAAATACACATAATATGTTCACTTTCAATTTTCCCCTGTTATTGCTAATGAGTACATCTTTATTTTTTATAGCTAGCGTGAAGAGGATAACATATGTTGAGCATGTAAGTTCATTCTTCAAATGAATCCATCCTATAAAGTTTAATGAGCCCTAGGAAGGAGGAACCTAGTCTCGTCATGGTGACAATTATTTCATCGTTTCATATTTAACGAGTCCAACGAAAGGTAAACTCGGTAAATTTTCATGTTTAAGGAGTTTGAAAAAGAAACAAAAAGAAAACTCCATCATGTCTCTTTTCATAAGTTGTCTCTCGAATCTGAAAAAGTATAAAACTATGTTCGAGAGAACCTCTTGACCATGTTCGATCAAGGTATCCCTTTTTTGTAAATAGTAAATCTCAACCTAAAAAAGGGGTAAACGTATACTGATATCACGTCAATTCATTCACTTTAACGAGTTCAAAATAACAAGTACTCAACAATCTTTTCATTTTTTGAGAGTTAGAAAAGAGCTGAAAGTTGACTCTAGGGGGGTTCCTTTATTGTAAAAGTTTAATGAGCCTGAAAAAGAGATAAAATTCAACTCGTTTGCATCATAAATGATCATCAGTAGTGTGAAAGTCCTGTACTGTACATAAAAAAAAAAAATCATGGATATTGAGGAAAAATATTAAAATATTGGCGATTTTTTTTCAAAAATCTATAAATAGACCCAAAAAAAATCATTTTCACCTTTCCATATTTAGAAGAGAATTTTGTCCATTTTCCCTCCAAATTTCAAATCAGTGTTGCGACCGATCCGGGATACCATTCGTCGATCCGTCTCTGCTAGGATAGAGCTCTAAACCTCCTTTTCATTTTTATCCTATTCATTCAACATTTATTTTTTAGAATTAGTGAGTGTGGGGAAGATATTTCAAAGTTTAAAATCATCTGCGACCAACACGATTTTGAGCTATCGGGGTCGCGTTGGTTGTGCTTAACCCATTAAGGCGGCGTGCCACCATAATCATTTCAGATAGTCACGCTAGTCGCGGGGAAGATTTTAAATTGAGAAAATCTCCCAAATCCACCATTAACTTCTAAAAATTCTCTTGTGAATGCTCCTAAAATACCAATTGGACATGTTTTGCAAGTGCTTTCAGAGATGCCGGTCGAATGGAAAGAACGAGGCTGTTGGGAAAAATTAATTGCTTAATAAAAAAAACTCATCACTTGAACATTAATTATCAACCCACAAAGCGTATTTTTATTTCAAGGCAATCAGAAAAATATATGCATAGAAAATACCAATAGTTAACACTAGTTCTACATGATTATGTTCTACACTATCAATCTCATTCGAAAAGAAGTGAAATGTAAGACTTGAAAAACAATACTAAATCTCAAAAACAAAAAGTAAATGATAGGAAAATAATTATGCTAATCACATGACTTGAATCAATACTAAATTAAACCACACATTGCTGAATTATAAATTTAACATATTGCACCCAACATAATTGAAATGTTAATCTAGAACAATAAATTAAAGAAAATCTAGGAATTGCGAGAAATAACAAATATGGAAAATGCATCAAACAACAAATTACTTTTAAAGAAAGGAAATTTAATTTAAAGAGCAACAATTTAAAATAAAATAAACGAGCACACAACTAAACCAATTTACATGTTCAAGGCAACACCTCGTCCAAGGTAGTGGGCCCAACTGCCGAAGACTCAGTTCTGCCTTGAGAAGAAACTCAGATCAGATCACAAGAAACATATGTAGAAATCAATGGATAGCTTCCTTCATTAAGATATATTAGAGAAATAATTACAACATAATGGAGTTCATAGCCTTGCCTCTAATTAAACAATTGTACATCTCCCATCTCTCCTATATCTTAAATATTCCTTTTCTCTCATTTCCTAATTATACCATCTCCCTCTTTGATCTTTGTTTTCATTTAAATACACAAAGAGCAAAGGGAAGTTACAACAAAGTTGATTTGAAAAATGATTTCCATTACAATTTTGGTTTGATTACATAATATCAATAAAAAATATCATATATGAAAGATCTTCCTATCATCATTCAGCAGGAACAAGTCGAATCTGGTATTGCAATTGGAAGAATTTAGAAAACGGCCACAACAACAAATTTGAGAAAATCATCTTCGAATAACCTTGCATTTCTCTTAACACAGACAGAATTTTGGAAAACTGTTCATTAGAAAAATTCTCTTTGGAAAACTAATTTGGTTCATTCTGCACAAAACCCATGTCTCGGATTTTCAAGATTCATCTTGATTTGTCTGAAAAGTCCAATGCAAAATTGTCACTTCTTATTCCAATGAATTTCTGAGTTGGAATATTTGATTATGAGCTGGAAATTGAATTTTCAATCGGGAAAAGATCTTGGAGGCTAAAATCATGAGTGATGTTATAACAAATTCATTAATAAACCATCATTGGAAAAATAATGCATAATAATCCTCAATTTATTAAAAATAAAGGAGAAAAAGTAGTATTTATCCATAAGAGCATAAATAATTATAAAATGGAATTATGTGATAAATTATGACGAATGACGTGATAAAGAATGATAGAAATGGATGAAATAGAAGTTAAATAGTGATAATAATAATCACATATTTGTGGCCCAACAGACCCCCAAACTGGATATGTTGCATGTCCTCATGCAACCCAAAGCCTTTGTATTAGCCAAGCTGTAATACAATATTCAAAATGTTCACCCCAAGTCATTCTATTGATAGAACAAATGACTCTTTCCTCAAATAATAAATATTCAATTTTAGCGATGTTGGTGAAGGCATAACAATTTTCACGTTGACTTTCAACCATATGCATATCAAGTTACAACAAAATATGATACAAGGAACTACAAACTTCATTAATCATTTTCTCAAAAACTAGAAACCAGATTTTGTTGAAATTTTGCAAGCAAATTTCTAATATATTAATGCTTCTCTAATTGAAAAGTCAGATTATTTTGATGCATGGATCATGAGATATAAGAAAAATTGCTGTAGGTGACAGTGCATGATTTCTGAAATTTTAAAAACTAATTTAGCTTGAAATTTTCTGGGGTTGTGTATTTTAAAGATACCTCTTTTCTATCCAAAAATCACAATAATTTAGTTCATAGTTTTAAAGATATGCAAAAATAAATTCAATTCATGGTCATAATAAAGAAATGAATGAAAGTAACATTCCCCCAAACTGAAAGCTTTTGTGTCTCTGAAAAATAGGAAGTGGTAAAGAAGTGAAACGAATGAAGATAAATAATGCTCAATGGATTTTCATGAAATTCTCCTAAATTTTCAATAAATCAAAAACTTATGCTATTTTACCTCAAGTTTTACCTTCGTAAAAATGTGGAATGGCATGTATGGAATGACATTTGTTGAAGCTGATGTAGGCTGAGTTGATGCTAAAAGTGATGCAAAAAGTGGAAGCCATGCAAGCTGAAACTAAGTACAAAGTGTGGTAGGGTTTTCTTCCCCTAGGCATCCACGACCATAAAGCATGAGAAAAGAGAAAAGGACGTTGTGGATTCATAAATGTGGTAGAAAAATAATGAGAGTAGTGTACATATTGTAGAAACAGTCAGAGCAGTACAAATTGTAAAGATGATTAGGAATTGACCAATAAGAGTAAAACAAAGATTTAAGCATTATGAGAAGAGATTTTTTCTTTGGTGGCAAGATATGATGAAATCATGAGAGTCAATGTACCATGATGATGACTGATATCATTTGATCAGGAAATTTTTAATATAATTCATATAAAAGTATAGTTTACCATGCACATTGGTTAATATAGATATATAAATGGGAAATATTGGGATATAGAATAATTGGAAATATAACATAGAACTTCAATACCATAAGCAGAGCCATTAGTGCCGACAGGTGTCCATAACCTCGACAGGGTTGCTTTTTAACCCAAAAATGAGACAAGATCCTCTATTTAGTATTTATATAATTGTTTATTTTTATAAAGAGATCACTATGCTGGCATGGTAACTAGATAATCACAGTGCCATTCACCAAGATATAACAAAGTGATCAGGTCAACTTGTGATGAGACCTCCTGTCCTTCTGACAGTTTTTACTGTCTAGAAGGCCATTACCCTAGTGTGGTGGCCATAATGGAAATGTCACTTGTTACATCCTTATGGTCATGGTAGGCTTGCTCGTGTTGAGACCCCCTATCCTCTTTAAGAAGATTTATATTAGATTTTCATATTTTATTATAAATGGAGGGAGGCTCATTAACTCCTTAAGAGCTAGGGATTACGTGAGAAGTAAAAGAATGCCAATGAAAGTTATGCTTTTAGCCCCATATCATCATACCAAAGGGATTATCAATTGAAAGTGTGAAAGATAAACCAACATGGTATTGAGATAGTGAATCATTTTATGATATGTCCAAAGAGGATATATTCAAAAAGTAATTATATAGATGAACCATGTCAGTTTCGGAATAAAGATAACCATCAAAGTTTTTAAAAGTCATAATGTTGTTAATATCACTATTTTTCATTTATATTGGGTACAAATTTCCAATCCAACAAGATGGTTCTCATGGCAGAATGTATGAAAAAATGGTTATTTGATTGAGATCAAATGGCAAGAAAAATCACAAAAGTTCATTTTATTGAACAACTATTTATTACATACAAAAACACGGCTATTCATTTGATTGAACATCAAATTTTCAATTGACTGAACAACAATTGTTGAATTTATTTAGCAACAACTATTCAATTGATTGAACATCAACTGTTCAATTGATTGAACATCAGTTATTAATCACACAAGAGAAACAATGTTGTTCATTTGATCGAACAACAACTGTTCAATTGGTTGAACAACAACTCTTCAATCGATTGAAAAATAATTATTAAACAAAAAAAAGAAACTCGGTTGTTCATTTGATCGAACAACAACTGTTAAATTGACTGAACAACAGTTGTTCAATTGATTGAAAAGCAATTATTAAACACATACAAAAAAAACTCGGCTCTTCATTTGATCGAACATCAACTATTCAATTGACTGAACAACATCTATTCAATTGATTGAACAACAATTATTAAACACACAAAAAAACTCGGCTTTTCATTTGATTGAACAACAACTGTTCAATTGACTAAACAACTGTTGTTCAATTGATTGAACATCAATTATTAAAAAAAAGAAAGAAACACGACTGTTCATTTGACCGAACAAAAACTTTGCAATTGACCGAATATCAACTATTCAATTGATTGAACAACAATGATTAAACACACAAAAAGAAATTGAAGCTGTTCATTCTACTGAAGAACAACTGTTCAATTGAATGAACAAAAACTATTCAATTGATTGAACAAAAATTATAAACACACCAAAATGAAATCGGAGCTGTTCGTTCTATCGAACAACAACCAATTAAAAAGACATCGCAGATGTTCGTTCTACCGAACAGCAGCTGCGCAGTTGAAAATAGGAAAAGATGTGTAGTCAGGAATGGAACAACAATGATTCTTTGAGCAGAAAAACAACTATTCATTTGATATAACAACATCTGTTCGTTGGACAAAACAACATCTGTTCATTTATAGCAGCTGCTCATTTGCTAATAGAATGAAAACCACTACTTTGAAGGAAGCAACACCTGAAACACACATAAGAGAAATCAGAAAAGAAACAACACTTTATTAAAAATAATAAATAAATAAATAAATAAAGTTACACCAACTATGATTTCAATGTTATTTCCTAACGAAACATAAATCTATTTCCATGAACAACAATCGATTAATGGAAAAAAATGATCTTTTGGAAAATATGTTTTGCTGAAAATGACATGGATCTTCAAATGGAAACCAATTCTCCATTTCTTCTGTTATGAATCCATTAGGTAATGAAAAAGTCATCATGTTGTTTTTTTCATGTTGGTGAGCAATAGTGGGGACAATTTTGCAACAAGCTCTTACGACACCTAGAAAGACTCAAAATAATATGATATTAGATTTCTTAATATATGATTGGATGGCAATATCTTATGTCATTATTATTGCCTTCAAGAATTACTCAGTCATAAATTGACCTCTTTTATTCTCCCAGGACCTGCAAAAAAACGAGCGTTTTCTGCATTAAAACATGAAATCATGGAAGAAGAGAGGTGATCAATTTCTCCTAATCCAAGACATATGAAAAAATAACAAGTAGTTACTCTGTAATGTTGGAAATACTGAGAGGGGGGGTGAATCAGTATTTCTTTCAATTAGAGAATTAGTTAATCTTCAATTATTATCAGTGTTTGTACAATGATAGTAGCAAACAAGAGGAACACAAATGCACACAGTTTTTAAGGTGGAAACCCACTCCGAGAAAAAAACCACCTAATGCTTTTCTAATAATTCTTTTCAACTCCAATTGAAAATAAAGCTCCAACTTCCTAGAATCTAGAAAAGCATTCTTCTCCAGCTCCCACTGGATGGACGGTCGAACGCCTGAGATTATTCAGTAGTCAACTGAACGGATGCCCCAACACCCAATGAGCTACAACTCATCCTAGCACCACCCTACCACCCTATAGAAGAATAAAATAAGAATGGACTCCTGTACCAGGGAAAATGGTCCACTTTACAATGATATAGAATGATGTAGAAGAAGAATATATACTAGACCATAACCCCAACTTTGACACAAACACCTAATGATGATCCTAGACCTCCCAACACTGCCTCTTCAACCCTTGGCAGATAGACACTAGTACAATTTGTACAATAATGTATTTACAATGACTAAGTACAATGATACCTTTACAATGATTGTATGCAGTGCTGCCCACTTGAAGACTTCATATGATGAACTTATTGCCGTTGTTATGCACCTTGGTTGCTACTCTTGTCATGCTACCCTCTGTTTCACCTTGTTTTGCTTTTCTGCCATAAAATGTCTGGTCCTTTGCAATCCTTGACAACAGATGATCTAGCTTTTTCTTGCCTTCTAGAAGCTCGATATTGAATCTGGTGTATCTCTGTTATTTCAGATCTTCAATATCTAATTTTTGGTCCTGTAGTGGTCCACTGAGTCTTATTTCCAATGCCACAGGTCTGACCCAATTTGGATTCTTCAAGAGAGAGTTATACCCAATTTCTCACACTGCCCTAATTATGGACTGTTTCAGCAGAGCGCACTTGTATGGCATGCCACGTGTCACTATTTCTTCATTTGCCTTTGAAATTGATAGAGAAAAAACTAAAGACTGTGCACTATCTGCCAATTTTTACATAATTCCAATCCGATACTCAGAGAGAGAGTTATGATGATTTTAACAAGGTCACATCTTTGAGATGAATTTCAGGAGCCTGCAAAAACCCTTACTTCCACAGATCATATCTCAAAAAATATTGCGCACCTTGATCTGAAATTTTTATTGCAGCTTCCTCAGTATTTCAGCTTTGCCTCATAAAATTTTTAGCTTTTGAGCCTTCGTAGAAAAAACGTTAGAGCGAAAATTCCACGATGACCTGTTTCAGATGGCCAAATCCCTTGCCTAAGGAGGAAATGAAGATCACAATATATATGAATGCTTAAGTTGAGAGGGGCTTCAACAAGTGAACGTGGGAGGGATTTTATAAGCTTAAAAAATATTAATTATGACTTTGCAATGACCCATGCCCCAACCCCATGGGGTTTTATCCCACTAACTGGGGTACAAACTTCAAACATGAATATCTCTCAAACTGTGAAGAATTACATGGCGTGCCATATATCAACGGAAACATCTTGACAAGTAGAAACCATAAAAAGCATTATTGAACCAGAATATATTAATTTGGTAGGTCAAACTTCCGATTCAATATTGGGTTAGCCCCTGGTGCTGCTTGGGTTGACATCAATGACAACCACTGATCAAAAATCTCCCCCTTTGGCATTGATGGAAACATAAGTACTCCCCCTACGATCATGACACCTCTTCCTCCAACATTCTCTCCCCCTTTGACATAAATGGCAAAGGGTAACTCCCCCTGAAACACAACCATCCTGCAGACCTATACACACTTCCACTCGCGGTGACACACAACCGTCCTGCAGAATTGTACACACTTCCTTCCCCCTTTATATTCTGAAAAAGGAAAATCTAATGAGAACTTGGGAGAATCCCAAGCTTCTAGCGAAGATATTCCAATGCTGGCGAATATTTAATATGTGATTATTTTGGCGCTGCTTGGAATCTTGCTACTTGTCCAACTGCTTGCACAATATCTGGTCGAGAGGCTGTTACATATAGAATACTACTAATCATAGATCTGTACAACCTTTGATCCACATCCTTAGATGAGTCATCTATGCTCAATTTGCAACCAAGTAAAGACATCTCGAAATCACTTTGAACCTTTGTAGAAAAATTCTTACTTAGTCGATCATCATTGCTACCAATTATTGTATCATCCTCTTTAGCTATTAGACATGCTTTAGTTGCTTCATCCAGAACATATATGTCGTTTGGAGCTCGACTTGCTGTAGCCACAATTTCACCATACACGCCTTTCCTGATTTCACATTTTGTGGAGTTGAATAGTATTGTGTGTCCTCGATCACACATTTGTCCAACACTGAGCAGATTGTGATTCATGTTTTCAACTAGTAGAACATTATTGGCTAGAGAATCTTTGCTTCCGAGAGTGACAGTACCTGATCCTATAACATTTGAAGATCCATCATTTCCAAAGGACACGGTTCCATCCTTCTTCTCTTTCAGAGATACAAATTTATTTCTATCTCCAGTAATATGCGTTGAGCAACCACTATCAAAATACCACACATCTTTGTTCTTTTGAGCCTTAAAATCGAGAGCACAATTATCATTCTTCTTCTTCTTCCATGTTCATTCGTTTTGTGGCTTCGAAGATTCTTCTGGAGGATTTTCAAGTCTGCAGTCTTTGGCTATGTGTCCAAAGTTTCGACATTTGTAACATTCAATATTATTTCTTAAATGTTCAAATCTATTGATGTTTCGCCGAGCCCTGGGAGGTTCATATTTGAGAGATATCCTGGAATTGTATTCATTCCTAGGGTACGTGCGACATTCTATAGCTTTATGACCAAATTTTCCACATGAATAACAGTAGCCATAAAAAATATGTTGGTACCTAGATGGAAATTTTCGTTGAGGAATTGTCTTCCAAGGCTATTCTTGTGAATCTTGTCCAATTAAGTCTACATGCATGTCAAATCTCATAGGTTCATTGTATTTTGTTGTAGAAGGTCCTGCTTCTTCTTCTTTGTAACCGATGCCAGTTTTGTCATTGTAAGATCGTTGATTGTTGATGAGTTCTTCCAATGCCCTTGAGATGTTGGCATAGTTTTGGATAGTTTTTCCTTTCTTCACTTCCTCACGTAGCGAGACTACTTCGGCTTATAATTCTTCCCTTTCTTGGTTGCTTTCTTCCAACTTATTTTGAAGTGACTCTCCAATGCATTTGTGTTCTTCAACTTCAATTTTGAGACCTTGAACTTGTTCTTCAAGAGTTTTGGAACGAATGTTCTCCGCCTTGAGATCTTTTATAAGCTTGATTGCTTCCTCATAAAATTCGTCTATGGTCCATCCTTCTTCTTCATTGTTTGATACCTCTTGCTTATTGTCCTTGAGTTTATTGTGCTTGGCCATAAATAATACTCTCTCATTGGCTTCTTCTTCACTATCATTGTCTTCATCGGATGATGAGCTATCTTCTTTAGAGAGAAAGTTCCTTTTGGATACTTGCTTGTTGGATTTCTTAAAGCCTTTCTTTCTTTTTGAGTTTCCATTACTTTTGTTTGGACATTTTGCTGCAAAATTCCCAACCTCATTACAACTGAAACATATCAATGGAAGTTTACCTTTGAATTGTCCCTTACCAATTTGTAGTTTTCTTGTGAAGTAAGCATATTCTTCATCTGAAAGACATTCTTCATCATCTCCATTTTCTTCACACTTGTAGGTGCATGTCTTTTCAATTGAAGGTTGTTTATCCTTATTGGTTTTCTTAGATGCAACGAACGCAGTTTCTAGATGCGAAGTACCCTCTTCTTCATCAATTCTCATTTCATATGCTATGATAACTCCATGTAATTCCTCTTTGCTGAGTTTGTCCAGATTTGCACTGTATTCTAAGACCGATACCTTTGGGTTGAATCTCCCTGGTAACGTTCTAAGAATATTCCGTATAATAGTCTTCTCATCAATTGGCTCTCCCAATGCTTCCAGAGTATTGGTTATTTAATCAACGTATTTAAAGCATGCAGCAATGTTGCAATCTTCTTTCATTCTGAGTTGCTCAAATTTTTCTCTATAGATTTGAAGCTTTGCTTCTTTGACATTCGAGTCACCTGCATATATATTCTCAAGATTGTCCCATACATTTTTGGCAGTTTTACAACCCAACACCTTATGATAAGTAGATTCAATAAGTCCACTGATAATAATATTCTTTGCTTTTGCATCATTTACGAAATTATTCTTACCTTGTTCATCCACGGTTGATGTAAATCCATTTTGAACAGTGTCCCATACTTCATAAAGTTACACCAAGAGATAGACCTCCATTCTTCCTTTCCAAAGTGCATAATTATTTTCATTGAATAGAGGTACACCATTCTTGTTATGCTCCATGACCTCCTTCCAGCTGTTAAACTGCTATTGAACTAACCAAGCTTTGAAACCAGTTGTTGGAAATACTGAGAGGGGGGGTGAATCAATATTTATTTCAATTAGAGCATTAGTTAATCTTAAATTATTATCAGTGTTTGTACAATGATAGCAGCAAACAAGAAGAACACAAATGCACACAGTTTTTAAGGTGGAAACCCACTCCGGGGCAAAAACCACCTAATGCTTTTCTAATAATTCTTTTCAACTCCAATTGAAAATAAAGCTCCAACTTCCTAGAATCTAGAAAAGCATTCTTCTCCAGCTCCCACTGGATGGACGCTCCAATGCCTGAGATTCTTCAATAGTCAACTAAACAAATGCCCCAACACCCAATGAGCTACAACTCACCCTAGCACCACCCTACCACCTTATAGAAGAATAAAAGAAGAATGGACTCCCATACTAGGGAAAATGGTCCACTTTACAATGATATAGAATGATGATAAGTTACCCTAAACAGAGCATGTGCAAACATTTATTCTGAATTTCTAACTTGTAAAAGATCATAACATAGAAATTATAGTGAAAATGAACACAATACTTTCAAACATATGATACTGAAGAAGAAACAATGATAGACATTCAATACCACAAGTATCCCATAAATGTAGCTGCAATTCCTCTTGTATTAATGGCTAGAATGAGTACAAAGCTTCCATGATAAACTATCAAAAAATCAACTGATTCCAACTCCAACCCTGTATTACATTGGATTTCTGCAATTTATAGACAAATTTACAAAATCTAAGGCAAATCTCAGATCCAGAATTATTTCCAACCACAAAGCTAATTCCTAACTTCTAGGAACATAAAACTGTTTATTTTCTTAAAATAAATTGAACTGCTTGCCCAAGTCTTCGATTTCATGATCTGGAAGAATTTAGAGAAACCTCCCTTGCGGATCTGCACCTTGAGAACAAGGATAAATGTTGATAATATATTTTATTATGCTAACCATTGAGCTGAATCGACCTTTTTAATATGATAATAGGTGGAATCATTTTAACAGAAAATCATTTTTTTTTGTAAATAATGCAAACGAATTTTCCTTTAAAAATAGCAAGAACCCCTTTAAACTGGAAAAAAACCTTTTGGATAGATTTAGCACAGATGATTAGATTGGAAGTTCCCAAACACTATTATATTAACAAACCTTTTAGATATATTTGGTAAATTAAGGTGTGGATCAAGTGTTAGCGGAGTATAGCAGTGGAATGGCGGAAGTATTAAATACAAGGCAGAGAAGAATATTGCAATCATAAGAGATGGAGCATACAACAATGGTCTTGGCACATAAAATTTGAGATATGCAAAAAGGCAGGTGACATGAGCAAGTAATGGTGGGCCAATTTCAAATCGCAAATCGGGCATATTTTTTAATATGATTAACATGGGGAAGAATTAGCATTTGCGAAATCGCAAATTGCAAAGTCAAAGGCTATCGCAACTCAGGGTCAAATCTTATCGCATATTGGCAGAGGGAGCTTATCGCATATTGCAACCGGGGGATCGGGGTTATCGACGATCGCAAATCACATTTGGAGACAGACATCGATGAATGTTTGGCAGTGAGATATGCGATATGCGATGGGAGTGATGTGGCGGTAGGCAGGTAAGGGTCCCACGTAATATCGCATCGACGTTTTGGAGCGATATCACATGAATGTTGTAACGATTTGTTGCGATGGTCGATATGCGAAAAGGCACAAGGGGTATCACATCAACGTTTTGGAGAGATAACACATGAATGTTGTAATGATTTTTTGCGATGGCCGATATGCGATAAAGGTAAGGGGTCCTACCAAAGGTTTTAAGCGGCAGTTTTTTATATATATAATATGTAATATATAATGTGGTAAGGTTTAGGGTATAATGTTATATAACATGGCTATTCGATGGGTGTGTAGAGCTATAACATTAAAATTTCAGACTTTAATATAAGTGGGTTTATAAAGTAATAAGTCTCGAAAGGTTATGTATGTGGGTTTTGGGGTTTAAATGGGATTCAAAGTGCTAAACTATGGGTTTTAAATATAGTTTAGGCTATATAGTAAATGAAGTTTGGGTTTGGGGTAACAACTTGGATAAGTTAACTAATGAAATGAAATGTTTGGATATTGGGGAAAAGGGTGAAAATAGTAAAAAATGAAGCAAGGTCAATGATAATGACGGAGATGACGTGAAAGCAGAGTAAAATAAGACGGGATGGGTGGGATGCAAATACCAGTGCTAACATCGGCTCCAATTGGGGAAGATATCTCCGAAGGAGGTGTCTAGAACCACAAATCTTTGAATTTATAGATCTATGCCTTATCCATTGGGCAATGGAGTCCAATCTGTAAACTGAAATTGAAATTGAAACTGAAAAATTCAATCGAAACTAACAGATCATCAAAACCTTAGGGCCTTCACTTCGGGCTTCAAACCTTGATGAATTCTGTCAACACTTGCTGAAAACTGAAATTGAAAGAAACTTGCTGCTGAAAACAAAATAAAATCAAACTGAAATGAAACCAACCTAATCTAATCTACTGCACAATTACTGATTAGGTGAAATTATCCCTCTAGTGTTACCAATCCAGGAGATGGCTACTTACTAAAGTTATGGTCTCACTTTCCTCGAGTAGGCCGAATGATGTACATGTAGGCAACTCACAATAGAAATTGGAACCAAGGTTTACGCTGACATATGAGATAACATTCATGTTCTGCAATGATTGCAAAAGACTGCCAAAGGGATCTTGAAAATCTTGAAGCATTACCTTGTCTTGATATCTAGCAAAAAAAATACAAGTACTCCCTTCATTCTGATCTAAAAGAATACTTGGTTGTTTATTGATAGGAAGGCATAGGGAAGTATGATTTTATGCTATTTGAGTGTTGGCTGTAAATTCCTCAAGCATGAATAATTCTGCTCAATCTCTGAAATTTTGTCTCTCTCTGGTTCATACTCCTAAAATTCATAGTCTAAGTCATCCTTAAACAAGAAAAATTCTTCAATATTAACAAACATGACAGCCCTATCATCTTCATGAAAGAAAACAATATCTGTTAGCTGATCTCCTTGCAGGGAATCATTATCATAAATTGGTTTACTCACAACAATTTCCTGTATAGTTTCATCAAGCTCTTCATTGAAATTATCTTTAGATTTATCGTACTTAGGCAAATCAGGTTCATGAGAAACTTCATCAAATATGAACATTAAACAAGGATATTTCCTTTCTTCATGATGATCTACAAGTCTAGTTTCAGGATTGTCCTCATTTAAGCTTAGATTTTCATTTTCAAAGATGGAAGAAATTTTACCAACACTTTCTGTGACTATGTTAACACTTCAAACCTGCATTATATTGGACTGTAATATGACTTCTTAGGAGTTGATCTATCTCATCTTCAAACAGAGGAGAGAGTAATTTTTGTTTTCTTTTGATAACACAGTAATTATCTTCTTTCTATCCTAAATATTTACAAGGATGCTAAATATATTCTTTAACCTTTGGTTGATCAACTTGTTGTACTGTTGCAAGAATTTTCTCCTGTGGGAAGTCTTTATGAACATCAAGACAATAGACATCATATTTTTCTTCCATGAGGGAAAACACTTTCTCTTTTTGGTGATGAAAAGGATTGTCATGCAAAGCCTCCAAGATATTTTCATCCATGAACTCATTATCATCATAAGAATCCTCTAGGTTTTGAATGAAAACGTCAAATTGATCACAACAATTATTAACTAAAGACAAAGAAGGGTAGGAATCCTTGTATTCTTCATAAAATATTGAATGGAAAAATCTAAGAGAACAAATACTGGGAGGTGGAAAACCTTCATTCCAAGATCGTGCTTTTCCTTCAAGAGAAGCCGTGAACATCTTTAAAAGACAATCTTCAGGAATTTAAACCTTCAAATTGCGTGTATGCATGTGAAATTTAACCATGTGAAATTTAACATCATTCCTATCATCATCTTTAAACATAGGCAAATTCCTTTTCCAATCTACCTTAGGCATTTTATTTGGGAAACCTGGAATGTGATCCCGGCTCATGGGAGCATACCTTCTTGCAATAGTTTCCATATTGAAAATTCTTGAAGCTACTGATCTTCATGCAGTGGAGTTTCCAGCTGAATAGTTCAACCTTCATATGTGTCCAACTGCTATTCACCATCAACAATTAGATCTAAATATTTATCATTCTTTCCCAGGGAAGATCTGATCTTTCGTTCCTCGTCAACGGAGCCAGTATGTTATCACTCCACCAGATTCCCAAGGATGAGGTAAGAATCACAATAGAGGTAACCACAAACCAAGCTTTTGACTTTAGAGCTAGCCCTATCAAGCCAAAGAGGGCTCTCTCTAAAAGGGTCACAACTAGGAGGGCTGGAGCAATTAGGGTTTTTAGGCTAGGTATAGAGTGCAGGGGGTTTTTGAATTGATTTGGTTGGGGAAATCAATGGATGAAGGAATTAGGTCAAGTAATGCTAGGTCAGGGAAAATGAGTTAGGGTTGCAGGGATCAATGGGGACAGGTAGGTACAATACTTATCGCTTGAAGAGAATTGTTATGAAATGGTGTTGAAATTGTAAGAAGGTAAAGAAAAGCATAGAAGATGTCTTTTTCTTAGACAGAAGATGATGAACAAAATATGATAAGTTACCCTAAACAGAGCATGTGCAAACATGTATTCTGAATTTCTAACTTGTAAAAGATCATAACATAGAAATTATAGTGAAAATGAACACAATACTTTCAAACATATGATACTGAAGAAGAAACAATGATAGACACCACAAGTATCCCATATTTAGATGCAACTCCTTGTATTAATGACCATACTGAGTACAAAGCTTCCTTGATCAACTATCAAAACATCAAGTGATTCCAACTCCAACCCTGTATTACATTGGATTTCTACAATTTATAGACAAATTTACAAAATCTAAGGCAAATCTCAGATCCAAAATTATTTCGAACAAAAAAGCTAATTCCTAACCTCTAGGAACATAAAAATGTTTATTTGATTAAAATAAATTAAACTTCTTGTCCAAGTCTTCGATTTCATGATCTGGAAGAATTTGGAGAAACCTCCCTTGCAGATCTACACCTTGAGAACAAGGATAAATGTTGATAATCTATTTTATTATGTTGATTGTTGAGCTAGATCGGCCTTTTTAATATGATAACAGGAGGAATTATTTTAACATAAAATCCTTTTTCTTTTTGTAAATAATGCAAACTTCTTTTCCTTTAAAAATAACAAGAATCCATTTGAATTGGTGAAATTTTTTTTGGATAGATTTAGCACAGATGATTAGATTGGCGATTCCCAAATGACGTTATATTAACAAACCTTTTGGATAGATTTTGTAAATAAAGGCATGGAGCAGGGGTTAGCGGAGTATAGTGGTGGAATGGCGGAAGTATTAAATACAAGGCAGAGATGAATATCGCAATCGTAAGGGTTGGAGTAGACAACAATGGTCTTGGCACATAAAATTTGTGATATTCAAAAAGGCAGGTGACATGAGTAGGTAATGGTGGGCCAATTTGAAATCACAAATTGGGCATATTTGTTAATATGAGAAACATGGGGTAAGAATTGCGATTTTCAATATCACAAATTGCAGAGTCAAAGGCTATTGCAACTCGGGGTCAAAGCTTATTGCAGATTAGCGGAGGGAGCTTATCGCATATCACAACTGAGGGATCGGGGTTATCGGCGATCACAAATCGCATTTGGAGATAGATAGCGATGAATGTTTAGCATTTAGATATGCGATATGCGATGGGTGTGACGTGGCTGTATGAAGGTAAGGGTGCCACGTAATATCGCATCGGCATTTTGGAGCGATAACACATGAATGTTGTAACAATTTGTTGCGATGGTCGATATGCGAAAAGGCACAAGGGGTATCACATCGTTGTTTTGGAGCGATAGGACATGAATGTTGTAACGATTTTTTGCGATGGCCGATATATGATAATGGTAAGGGGTCCTACCAAAGGTTTTAAGCGGTAGTTTTCTATATATATAATATGTAATATATAATTCAGTAAGGTTTATGGTATAATGTTATATAACATGACTGTTCGATGGGTGGGCGGAGCTATAACATTAAAATTTCGGACTTTAATATAAGTGGGTTTATAAAGTAATAAGTCTCGAAAGGTTATGTATGTGGGTTTTGGGGTTTAGATGGGATTCAAAGCACTGAACTATGGGTTTTAAATATAATTTAGGCTACATTGTAAATGAAGTTTGGGTTTGGGGTAACAACTTGGATAAGTTAACTAATGAAATGAAATGTTTGATATTGGGGAAAAAGGTGAAAATAGTAAAAAATGAAGCGATGTCAATGATAATGATGGAGATGATGTGAAAGCAGAGTAAAATAAGGCGGGATGGGTGGGATGCAAATATCAGTGCTAACAGAAAGGATGGTGTTAAGAATTGACGAAGTATGGAATGTTGTTGCAAGAAAATGTTGGAGTGAAACCAGTCTTCAATATAGCCTTGACTCCCTTGATTTCCCACATTTTTCGTTTCTTGAAGTCCTTGAGTTTCTAATGTCTTATTGATCGCGACGACTTGTTGATGTAGACTAGAAGAAACCTCATTTTCTTCCATAACTTCTGATTTTTTTTTGATTTGAAACCTTTCCAATCTTAATATAAGTTTGTTGTAATGGTGCATGTGAGATTGAATTGGTGGAAAGGGTGGGTAAATTTTTCAGTTCAACGCTGTAAACATGCTGTACTGGTTTATTACTATGAGGGTGTGGAATGGATTGAGAAGGAAATTGTGCAGGGCATGGAGGATTTTGATGATGTATCTGATCGGGCTGTGTGGATGATTTTGATAGGGAAGCAAGATGTTGAAAAGCTGGTAAAGAATATGAATGATGTGTTTGTGCTACAAGATGAGGGAGAGTAGTCATGTAATCATAAGATGAACCATGCCAAACTTGTGGACAAGATTGGTGAGGGTTATATTGAGATTGACATGGCTGCCGTAACAGAGGAGTATTCCATAATGGATTATGCAAGTAAGAAAATGGAAATGAAGTGTTTCGAAACATACATGTAGGCCATGGTTTCCATGGTTGTGAAATTGTGGCTTCTCGATGTCTTTGACATGTTTCTTTTATATTAGGTACGGAAGAGCAGTTACCCATGGGGTGTCTCATTCGACATCGAGGGAAAAAAAACTTCTTCAAATTATGTCTAATTTATATTAACCTGCAAAACATACAATTGTGAATTTAGAGAGCTAATAAAATCAATTTTAAAATGTTCAAATAAATCACTGATTTCAACTCTTATATCTCCAGTTCTTGTAGCAGATTTTTAAAGGAAAGAAGAAAATTCTCTAGAATTATTACCAGCCTTGGATATTCCTCTTGAATACCTTATGCATAAATCATAAATGTCGTCATATGATAGCTGAAAAACATCATCTTTTCCTATCAAATTTAAGAGTTCTAACAATTCGTATTTGATTACTTTGAGTAGGAGTGTTTTTAATATCTCTTTTTCCAAATGCTTATGCTTTGATTTTTGAAGGTTGTATTTAAATCACTCCACATGGTTCTCCAAGCTTTCATCTTCCCCTTGTATCATACTAAAAATATCTTCACTGGCCTTGCAGTAGTCTTGGTACTTCTTCAAGAATACATTCTTCATGTCCTCCCATGTTTCAATGCAGTTCCCACCAAGGCTCATGAACCATCAGAGAGCTGATCCCTTTAGAGTAAGAGGAAACACTTTCAACCTTTTATCATTAGTACAATAATCATATCCTCTACAAAGTACTTCAAACTCAAATAAAAATGTATCTCGATCTTCTACACTATCAATCTCATTTGAAAAGAAATGAAATGTAAGACTTGAAAAACAATACTAAATCTCAAAAACATAAAGTAAATGATAGGAAAATAATTATTCTAATGACACAAATTGAATCAATAGTAAATTAAACCACAAATTGTTGAATTATAATTTTAACCTATTGCACTCAACATAATTCAAATATTAATCTAGAAAAATAAATTAAATCAAATCTAGAAATTGCGAGAAATAACAAATCTGGAAAATGCATCAAACAACAAATTAATTTTAAAGAAAAAAAATTTAATTTAAAGAAAAATGATTGAAATTCAAATAAGCAAGCACACAACTAAACCAATTTACATGTTTAAGGCAACACCTCGTCCAATGTAGTGGGCCCAACTGCCCAAGACTTAGTTCTACCTTGAGAAGAAACTTAGATCAGATTACAAGTAATAGATGTAGAACTCAATGGATAGCTTCCTTCATTAAGATATATTAGCGAAATAATTACAGCATAATGAATTTCATAGCCTTGCCTCTAATTCAATAATTTTTCATCTCCCATCTCTCCTATCTCCTAATTATTTCTTTCTCTTATTTCCTAATTATCCACTCTCCCTCTTTGACCTCTGTTTTCATTTAAATACATAGAGAGTAAAGGGAAGTTACAGCAAAGTTGATCTACAAAATGATTTCTATTACAATTTTGGATTGATTACATAATATCAATAAAAATATCATATCTAAAATATCTTCCCATCATCATTCAACAGGAACAAGTCGAATTTGGTATTGCAATTGGAAGAATTTGGAAAATGGCCACAACAAAAAATATGAGAAAATAATCTTTGAATAACCTTGCGTTTCTCTATTAATACAGACTAAATTTTGGAAAACTTCTTGTTATAAAACTAATTTGGTTCATTCTGCACAAAATCCATGTCTTGGATTTTCAAGATTCATCTTCATTTGTCTGAAAAATCCAACGCAAAACTGCCACTTCTTATTCCAACGAATTTCTAAGTTGGAATATTTGATTATGAGCTAGAAATCGAATTTGCAATCTGGAAAAGATATTGGAGGCTAAAATCACGAGTGATGTTATAACAAATTCATTAATAAATCATCATTGGAAAATAATTCATAATAATCCTCAATTTATTAAAAATAAAGGAGAAAAAGTAGTATTTATTCATAAGGGCATAAATAATTATAAAATGGAATTATGTGATAAATTATGATGAATGACGTGATAAAGAATGATAGAAATGGATGAAATAAATGTTAAATAGTGATAATAATAATGACATATTTGTGGCCCAATAAAGGCCATTAGGTGGAAGACCACCAAGCCTTGCAGGACCAAGATTGCGTCAATGCTTTTCTCAATTACGGATTGTTGAAATTATTTCAAACATCTTGCTTGAGAGATCAACTAGAGCTTCTCCAATACTTGATCGGTATCTTGGATGTGGACTGATAGTTGTTCATCATTGGGTACCAAGAAATTGAGCTAGATTTCATGGACATCTACTTTATCACTATATTGTCTAGGAGAGGAGAGAGAATCCAACACTCCATGGCTTGCCCAAGGGGTGAGAGCATGAGCATTCTCATCCAGAAACACTATCCTGGGGCACATAAGACAAAGAGTGGAAAGGTAGATATATCTTCCATCAGAATGCATTGTATCACCAGAGTGGTAGGAGACCAGGCATTGCATGAGGCAATGGAATCACAGCTACAGTATCTAGTGGATTTCTTGGTACCAACGATGTGCAACTAGTGCAAGGGGTTGCTGGATAACATGAAGAGCTAGCTAACCAAAGTCAAGATAGGGAGACTGAAACAGTTTGGGTATAGGTCAATTCTGGTGTACTTATTTCTGGAGAGAGTACCCCTATTTTAGAGTCAGTGGTTGGAGATCCATGATCCAACCCTGAGGGATTCGAGGCTGATGTGATGGTGCGACATAATGCCCAGACATGGAGGAGGGAAAAAAATTCATTTCCCCACAACCTTCTTCAGTTGGCTGCGGCGTCATCTGATCGTAGTCAAGGACTATGCCTATGCCAACATCGACTTCAAAGGAGATCCATATCTTCCGATCCTACCAGACACACAATGGACCGATGCAGGTAAAAAGTGTTTTTTAAACATTTTTTACTTTTTTAATGTTTTTGTTATATGTTCTGACACGTAAACTTATGATTTTTTTATAGATATGGGTCCATAGAGATCTCTCGACATGTCTCCGATAGCACGTCGGGTAGCCCATCCAACATAGGATGCTCCTTATGAGGGGGGAGCAGAAACATTAGCTAAGTTGGAGAGGAACCTGATCAGCCTCATGCCACACATCCTAGAGTATCCCACATTTCATGGGATCCCACTGCATTTTCAAAGACACATTGTCGGAGTTCTGGATAGACTGCGTCGATTACATTGGCGAGTAATTCAAGTAGTCACCTGCTACCATGAGCACCATGTGGGTGGATAGCAACCATGGTTATACATTTTTGTACTGATGTAGGCTCGAAGAGCCATTTTTGTAACATAACATATATTTTTTGAGCTTTTGGATGTAACACACTTACAGACCGATATATGTATAAATGCATATGCATGTTTCTATGGCTACTTGTGTATCATAATGATTTTTTGATTTACATATTGCGCAAATGTCTATATAATACATGGTTTTATAATGAATCTATTAAAGTGTTTAAATGACATGGAATGTGTTGATATGTGATAAAATAAAAATGCCTTTCAATAATATAACACGTAAATACATAGGCAAAATTTGAGGATTGCACACAGAATAACACCCATTTAGTCGTAACATAATGAGCTGTGAGTCGAAATTAACAACCAAATATATTATCCCACGATCAATGGAATCTGATAATAGTTCAATCACCACATTATATTCGGCAACTTTTTTAGTTGTCCAACCCAAAAAAATGCCTTGTAAATTAATCAACTCGCCATCAGGAGCAAAGGGCGCCCATGTTGCAGAAGATAGGTTCCGTGTGCTACGACAAGTGCCATCAGCAAAACCAACGTAGTGATCTGAAGACATTTGCAAACCAAGTGGAACACAAGGTGAGGTGAGGAAACATGAATTCAAGGAAAACAATCACACCAAAAATACACTCAAAGCACACTAATGAATAACACACTAATGTACAAATTTATCACACTTAATATTAAGAGTAATATTTCTTCAGATAGAGCTCAAGAATGAACTCCAATGATGAAATTATGGCATTATTAATAGAAATAAACCCACAAGTTCTACCATTGACACTACATGTAAGCATTGCCTTGGCCAATTTTGTGAGAAGATTCACAACAGCAGTGATGTGCCCATGCCCCCTGGCCAAGTAAGGGTTAAGAAGCATGGAAATAATGCCCCTAAGGGTAAATGACCAAACGAAAAGAAAATGGTTGAAGGGAGTGGGTGGGTCATTCGTTTTGAGGAAAGCAGTGTAAATATTAAGCTCACGAGAGAACAAGAAACCTGAAAAAGACATTCTCGACAATCACTGAGATGTCGAACAGAATGGTCAGAGTGATATTTCCCATGTTGCGCTTGGAAAAAACTTCATGAATCAAACCCAGATTCTGAAGTGGTCGGTATCGGAAAAGGATGGGATCCTAGACAGGCGGAGATGTCACCTAATATTGGGAGAAATGAGAAATGATGATGTCCGTCATTTGATGGAGTTTCTTCGAGAAACATGACCTCCACGATACTCTTGTCAGTGGGGAAAGTCTAATTTAATGTATCATCCGAGTCCCATGAACCAAACCAGGGAGACTACGCATAAGTTTCCAGGGATGAAACCAAATGAGTATTGGTCTCAGATGTAGCCTCAGAAGCCGTGAGGATATCTTGATAAATCTTCTCAACTGGTCTAAGAATCATAGCGTCACCAAAAATATGAATCTAGTTGGGATTGGGAACAATCCATGGATCGTGACCAGATGAAATCATATTGACGGAAGTGACATTCAGAGGTGGAAGCGGAAAAACTCCCATAAGAGATGAGTCTTTAAAATACCTGACACAATGTTGTCATAAGGAGTAGTGTCCTTCCCAACATATGGAATTTTTCCTACTGAAGACTTAGATGGGAAAAAATCCAACTTATCCACAGTTACTATCCTCCCTTTATGATGGAAACAGAGGAGATGAAAGAGGGTGGATACGACACAAATTATAGCATTTGTCCAACTAGGTCCAAGAAGGATATTGTAGTTCAAGTTTGCGTCTACCACCTCAACTTCCATGTTCACCGTTTTCCCCTCCAACAAGATGGGCAATGCCTTAAGAATGCCGTACAACCAAGAACCTCAAAGATTTAAAGCTTCTAATGTATTCGGGCACTGAATTAATGGGGGAGAGCCAATGGATTTCCAAAATGCGACAGACATGATGTAGGTCGAAGTGCCTTCATCAAAAACAATCCGATGAATATTATTTTTCATGATGGTAACTTGAATAAGAAAAAATACTTGAGATGGGAGGCGAGGAACGAAATTATCGAGATCGAAAATATTCAGATTAGAATTTAAAGGATCAATCCCTCCAATGTAAGTGAATAATGCCTTTTGTTGTTATGGGCACGCCTGAAGGACCTCCATAGTTGACATCGTTGAAGGCGCCTGAGCTAGATCTTCTACAATATTGTAGTGCTACGCTTCTCTCGCATTCAGATTGTAAGAAAATTTTCGAAGAACGCCTTTTGGGGGTGGTCAGATTATGGAGTCACTGCTCGGTCTTTCAATCTGAAGAGGACCAGAGGTAGGAGGTGTGGAAGAGGAAAAATGATCTAGGACTTCCGGTTCCATAGGAGCCTTAGATGGATTGGGATAATCTCATTCTCGTGGTGATGGCAACAGATTGAATTCTAGCCATGAACACTTGAGAGCTACTAGATGATTGAGCTTGGTCTACCATTTGCGTCTGCTGGGAAGAAAACGGTTCTTTAAAAACTGCTAGAGTCCTGGGTGCGCCCTCAAAAGGCAGGAAATTTTAGCATGCCGAGGAAAATCCTTGGTGTAATGATCATCATCACATATTAGACAAGGATATTTGGGCTTATGAGATGAAGCATCACCAAAAAAATACTTATTTGAATCCTTTTTAGGGTTATCAGATTTAGAATTTCCTTTACCCTTTTCCTTACCCTTTGAGCATTTGTCTGCTGTGTTAGACTGAACAAAATTTACCTTTGATGTTTTACTAGGATTATTATGATTATGAGAAGGAGAGGGCACAACGACAGCAATGGATTTGGACTTTGAAGAAGCTTTAGGTGCACTACTATCAGTATGAGCCACTGTCCCAATAACACCATCCACCAGAGGCATAACAGGAGACTGAGATGATGAAGGAATAGTTGAAGGATGCAGTGCATCAAGTAACAACTCATATAGAGTCCCATAATGGGAATAAACTAAGTCAATGTATTGAGCTCTAGTGATGATCTCCTCTTCCGTGACACACCCTCCCATTGCAAGATCTTTTGCAATTTTGGGAACAAACGATTTTGTGAACCATTCGGTCAATAAATGATCTAGGTTCTCAAATTTGATAAGGTGACGACGACACTGCCATTCATGGATGTGATTCGAGATATGAATAGAAGTGGATTGCTTCAATGAAGTGAGCAAATGGGGGTCGTTTTCATACTAGACAGGCAGTTGGAAATGAGTGAGGAAGGCCATAGCCAAGGAATTGAAATCGAAGAAAATTCCTCGAGGGAGTTCAATGTACCATTTTGCCACAACATCGCTCAAAGTGCGTTGGAAAAGATGAAGAAAAATGGAGTCTTCAACCCAATAATTAGAGGAACACCACAAATGGTATGTCATAACATGGGTTTGAGCGTCTTCCACAGATTTGCCTTTGAACTTTGGACAATCTCCTGGGATCTTAGTTGGAATTGGCGGCCAATGCAGCTAATGCTGGATGGGGTCATTTGTAAGATTTGAAACATCCGAAAATTCCAATGTAGCCAAGAACGATAAAGGAGGATGATGAGGTGAGAAAGTTCGGGGGTTACAACCTGATTGATAAGGATTTTGGCCTCAATAGGATAGATTCTGACCTAGATATGCATATTGTCCCCATGGCTGATAAGGACCTTGCTGCATATATTGTGGATAGGGACTTGGCTGGAGTTGTTGATATGGCCCCTACGGGTACTGAGGCCGTGGAACTTGCTGGACATGGGGTCCAAGATAAGGTGCATGTTTAACATAAGGTCTAGTTTGTGGCCCCTCCTGAAAGTAGGGTCAAACTTGCGGTCCCTGCTGAACCTAAGGTCCAACCTGTGGTCCTTGCTAAACATAGGGTCCAACCTGAGGTCCTGGCTAAGCCTGTTGGTATTGAGGAATTTGTTGATATGAAGCACCAGGTTGAGGCCCAGTCTGGGGTTGCTAGTATTGACCTTGAGGAAAAGGCTGGTACTAAGTACCAGACTGATGAGGGAAAGGACTAGGTTGACTCAGAACGAGATTCAGACTAGCTTGGGTGTAAGTACCAAACTAAGGATTGGTAATAATAACACTAACCGAAGGTTGGGGCTTCTCGATGTACTGCTGATATTGTACATTTGGCCTTTGAACATAAGGAATTTTAGGTTGTTGAACATATGAATATATATGGGTTCAGCTGAAAAAAGGGCTACTGATCCTGGGAATATTGAACATGAGGTTGACTCACCCCAGGAATAGATCTAGAACTTGAATTCCCCCCACCCAAAAGGGGAGGTACATAGATAGGGTTAGAATTCCCCCTAGGCATGGAAAAAACCATGGATTTCTCACTCAATGGTGGGACTGTAGTAATCGTAGATGGAAAAAAGGGGACAAAGGATCCAAATGACATGGTCATTTGACCAATGGTGACCATCGGTTGAACAAAAGGTTGAGACACCGCGACCACATTTGAAACAAATGGGCTGAAAGATGGAGGAATACCCATTGACCAAACGAGATCCGGAAATAAGGGTGTACCACCGGAAGCTCCAGAAATGAGGTTTTATAAAGAGGTATAACCATGCGGGAGCATAGACGCAACATAACTAGACGATATTTCGGTTCCACTACCTGAATCATGAGGTGTGGATCCGAACAATTCTCCCTCAGAGGAGAAAACCGACGAAGAATCTTCCAAGATATACAAGCCATAGGTCGAAGAGTGATTTGAGGAGCACTGATGAATGGAACATCATCAACATTTGATGCCATTTCGTCTGGAAACGACTGAGAAACAGTAGAGCGAGATGCTACCGGAGAAGTTCGAAAAGGGATTTTGGGCTAATCAAAAGCACTGTAAGGTTTCTCATGAGAGACTAAAATCGGATCAAAGGGGGGATTCAGAAGAAATACCGAGAACTATGCAGCTTGTTCGGGGCTTTCTGGCTCATATTCTTCTGATGTGGTCTAGGGAGAATCGTTAGAAGGTGCTCGAGATGATATAGGTTGAAAACTGATAACAATTCCAAGCTCTTCAATTTGCACTTCAAGGGGTCCAATTGGAAAAGGAGGAACCTATGGAGGAGGTTCCTGAGATCCGTCAGAGGAGGGAGTGGGTGAATTCGATGATTCAACCACGATGACCTTCGAGCAGAAGATAAAAAAGGAAAGAGGTGAACAAAATCACAACTTACCAAGAAATAAAATATGGAGAACTGCACAGGTTAGATGTTTTCGTGGGCAGTTACGTTTATAATTAACAAAAATAAATAAATAAAAAGGGATGTGCTAAGCATAAAGGTTTACCAAGTATCTGTGAACTGCATTATACACCTTGGTGATCAAATGAAAGAGAAATGACCAAGGAATTAACGTACGATAGCCAGTCTCCCTGAATGCTATGTTCATTGTATCTTGTCTACAAGGCGGCCGACTCGATTACCTATGGCAGGATTGCAACCTAGTGGTGTCTCCCAAAATATATGCGACGGTATGTGGGAGTCCAATCCATTGTAGTGCTGTCTAATGCATTACCATTCGATGAGAGTGTTCTAAATATACTTATCATACATTAATATACTTCCATACGTGGGACGAGATATCACCCCTGGGTTGTAACAAAGACCGTTAGCGACAACTCCTACGCTTAGTGACGCTGAAACATGTCTCTAGCCTAGACCACTAAATATTCTCATTAATTCCAATGCTCCTTAAGGTAAATTGGGTTCATTTTAAGTCGATCTTGATTAAATTTTTAGTTTCAAGGCTAAAAAAGAATGTTCCTTGAATCCTTATGATGAAAACTAAATGAAAGAAATAAGCTTTCAATTTCGATGAATTCGAAACTACTCAGGGAAGAGAGACAAATAAGAATGCACTCAATGCAACAATGAAATTGCCCCCAAGCTAGTTCAGAGTTACGAAAATGCAATTCTTTCCAAATTGAATTCACTTTCTTAACCAATGCAACTTAATTGAAAATGAAAATGTCTTTCCTTTCACTAAGATGCATGAAAATATATTTTTTGTTTTTCGCTTTAAAATGAAATAAAAACAAATGAACGAAGGAAGAAATGCCAAATCTCTTTAATTTTATTTCAATCGAACCAAACAAAAAGCACTTTAAAGACTGCACAAATGAAATGCTTTTCAATTTTCTTGAAACAAAAAGGATAATCTAAATAAAAAACGAAAAACAAAATCACTTCAAATTTCTTTTGAATTTAGACAAAACACACTCTTCTAGAATTGTGTGTCAAACAAACTGTAATCTTGTGCTTGACACTAAACTAAAAGGAAACAATAAGAAATGTAGAGATGACCAAAGAATACACCAAATCACTTATAAAAAAGACAAGAAAAATGCGAGAAAGAGTGTTTGGAATGGCAAAAAATTCCAAAACTTACAACAACTCAAAGAGACGAAACAGACTCACTCATAGGAGATAGGTAAGTCAAACACACAACAAGGAGATCACTGAGATCTCACAGACTCCTTCAAAGGCCAGGACACACTGGATAATCAGAGGGGAAAATGAATTTTTCCAAAGGCTAAGATCAACACTTCTGTACTGAGCAGAAGGGTGCTGAAAGTCCAATCAGCACGACTGTACTATATAGAACACTGCTGCTAGTGCAACCGTGAAGACAAAAAGAGCGCTGGTCACTAAAAACAAGGAAAAAAACAAAAGATTCTCACAAACACACCAAACCTGACACAATGAAGTGACAAACAACCTTTCCAAAAGATGAAAGAGACCTAAGTAGATTTAAATTTCATAAATAAGAGAAACTGATCCAAGATTAGTTTGGGGAAGGAGGACTTAAAAGGCTAAAGCTCCCCAGCAGAGTCGCCAGTTTTGTTGTCAAGATAAATCCCCTCTGTGGAAAGAGGTGATATCTCTAGCCCTATAGTGGGTCTAGAAACACAATATTCTTTATAACATAAGCTTCCTTAACTAATGTTTACAACGCAAAAAGGAAAGAGACTTAAATACCTTTTTCCAATCGCCATCCTTGGATCCGTTGATGGTGACCTCGATCCACGATACTTGTATGCTCGCTTCCTGCTACTAATGGCACGTGAATACCTGTGGATGATTGGGAGACAATAACGAATGTGATACAATATATAATAAACATAAAAACCAGCTATCTAGCAGATCAAGGAGTACCAGAATATTTTCATAATCATGTAGACAAATATAGAAAGAAAATATAAGATGTTATTATTGATAAATTACAAAAGGAAAGCTTACAACCAGGCCATGATGTTAGAGGCGTCCTTAGGTGAAAATTTGAGTTGTTCACCTAGCTCAAAAGAATTCCTTCTCCCATGCACTTAGGCTTAATCCCGATGCAAGCATGTGAAGGGATGAGAGTTCAAACGAGTCTGACAATGATCAAACAAGCTCTAAACTTGGGGGAATGAGGGATGTGAATTTATAACAAGGAGAAGGAGGTTTGGAGCCCATGAAAGGAGGAGGAATTCCCACTTTCTAAGGGATGATCCTCATGGATGAGATCAATGTTGAGATTCAACAAGAAGATTCATCACCCACGCCTAGTGCATTAAGCACTTGGTTGCATTTAGCACCTAGTTGCATTAAGCACCCAGACTAGGGTGGGGCCCACAGTGATGTTTTTGGGCGCATGCATATTTTTATTATCCCTTAATTTAGATGGAAATTTAATTGTAATCTATTATAAATATGGACTTGAATGAGTTAACTGAAAGTGATAAATTTAGTTAGCTAGTGGATTTCAAGTTAGAGGTTAGTTGGTGGGACATGCAGAGTAATTATAGTTGTAACAAAGTTCGAAGTGCAGTGGTGCATGAGTTGGTGCAAGTTGTAAATATTTTAACTCAGTTAAGTGACTTAAACTCAGTTTTGCTAGTTGTAACTGAAGACACACTAGTGAGAGATCAAGTGAATTCAAGATTAATTAATTCACAATCAGCGATCTCACATGCAACTGAATATTTACTATTATTAGCTGCATGCATGTTGGATCCAGTGGAGACCTAGTTGAGTTCTAGGTGAAAGGGAGGTTGAATATCAGTTGGAGAATTATCTGCTTGCACACATGTAGGCAAACACCCATTTGACTACCCAAGATACTTGCACAGTCAAGGAAGGCAGGAATTCCTATCCTTTAGGTGTCTTTACCATCAGGGATTGCGCAAGGAAGGCAGGCTGTCAAGAGGCTGAAAATTGACTAAGTATTAGTCATATTTCTGTGATGACAGTGTGAGACAGATAGCTAAATGTTGGAGGCTCTTGTGAGAAGAGAAAGACGAAGTATTTTTTTCATGATCCATGCTTAATATACAATAGAAGATAGTGAGGTTTTTAGCTGTAAGCTTTTCCCGAGAAATTATTTGTGTTGTGTGTGATTGATATTTCTTCATGTTCATGTGATTAGCAATTGTGTTTTTAATTTTGCAAAAGATTTTTAGAAGCGATTCAGTATTTAAATTTAGTACATTTTTAGATAAGGTGAATCCAAGATATACATGCTTGTTGTATAATTTCTACATGGTATCAGAGCACAAGAAATTGCAGAAGTGAAGCAGGAGTTGAGTTTGTGACTGGATAGAATTTGAATTTGCAAAAAGACTTTCTTGGTGCTACAACTGATTCAAGTTTGAAATGGATTTCAATGGCTTGAGGTTAGAGTATGCACTCAATGTAAGATCAAAATATATTGCTTGGAAGGACAGGATGGAGGAAGTACTCGAAGACAATGGGTTGAAGGAATTCATTGAAAAATATGTCCCTAAACCCGATGCTGCAGATGCTGCAAATCTTGATGCATGGCAAAAGAAAGTGGCAAAGGCAAGGAGGATCTTGTTGGAGGGAGTACGAGACCACATTTTCTTAAGCCTCCATGGGAAAGCCACACCATATGCAATGTGGAAGGTTTTGACGGATCTATTCCAAAGCAACAACGACCATAGGAAATTGGCACTCAAAGCTAAACTCAGGAAGATCAAGATGGAAAAGGGCGACACCATTTCAAAATATCTCATGAAGTTTGTCCAATGTTAGGATGAATTGGGGAGTGTGAGAATAATAGTAGTTGATGATGACTTGGTGAGCTTGTATCTCCTACAACTTCCTAAGAGTTGGCATAGTTATGAATACTCTGTTAATGGACGGGAAAAATTCCAGATTGGGAACGACTGTGGTCGGATTTGGTGCAGGAGGAGTTCAGACGGAACACCAGAGATGGCTCTTCATCTAAGCATGAGGATGAAGAGCATTTTGCTTTAGCCACCAAGGTGAGGAAAAGGAAGGGGAATAAATTCCATTCAAAATCTGAGTCCAAGAATGGCAAGAAGTAGGACATGTCCAAGGTAAAGTGTTTTCATTGTCACGAACATGGGAATTTTGCTACTAACTGTCCACAAAAGAAGAAGAACAAGAAGGCTACTGGATCTGTAGCTAGTGAGGCCCTTGCCTCACAATTTGAGCTTGAATTCTCATTGATCACATGCATGGTGTCAAGTGAATTGGGATCTATGTGCTATTTGGATCGTGACACTTCCTCTCACATGACGGGAGATAAGGAACAATTTAGTGACTTAGAGGAGAAAGATATCCATATGCATATTGAAATGGGTGATGACAGACAGTACAGTGCTAATGGGATTGGTACCATTACCTTTTAGAGGGAGGCACGTAAACCATTTCAATTAAAATATGTAATGCATGTACCAGGTCTGAAGAAAAATTTGGTCTCAGCCGCAATGTTGGAGGATAGAGGCGATGACGTTGTTTTTAGTGATGGAAAAGATTTCCTGTGACATAAAACAATGGGTCAAGCCAATAGGATAGGGATTCAAGTTAAGAATCTCTACAAGGTGGAGGTAGATGGCTGCGCAGAAATGATGGGCAAGGAAAACAAAGTGGTGAGCCGGGATGAGGGAAAATTATGGCACAGGCGATTTGGCCATCTTCACCATGGAGCCTTGAAAGTCATGCGGCATATTTCTACTGGACTTCCAATGGGAACACTTGCTCAGTTAGATCCTTGCAAGGGTTTCACCATGGGGAAGTATGTAAATTCCACCTTTCATGAGAAGGATAACCGAGCTTCGTGGATCCTTGAGAGAGTTCATATAGACGTGTGTGGACCATTCTCTATTGCTTCAACAACAAAACATAAGTACTATGTAATGTTTGTTGATGAATTTTCTCGTAAGTGTTGGATCTTCTTCATGAAGAAGAAAGATAAAAATTTTTCTAAGTTCTGTGAGTTTAAGGCACTGGTGGAGAAAGAGTCGGGGAAGCAAGTGAAGGCTCTTAGGAGCCATAATGGTGGAGAATAAATCTCTAATGAATTCAAGAAATTCTACAGAAAAGAAGGAATTCAAAGAGAACTCATAGCACCTCATAACCCACAACATAATGGGGTCGTGGAAAGGAAGAACAGAACAATCGTGGGTTTAGCACGAGAAATGTTGCATGATTAGGGCCTACCAATGCATTTGTGGGCGAACACATGCAACACTGTGGTTTATGTGCAAAACCGTTGTCCTCATAGAGTAATTGGCATGAGTACTGTTACACCATTTTTTGGTCATCTAACCTATTATCATTAGATGGACCCAAGTACACCATGTAAGACCAATTTTACCCTAAGTAAAATTGCTTTCACTATGTAAAATAGCTTAATAAACCACATTTATTAGGTTGTTTATGGTCTAAACAAGAAACCCCAAAAGGAAATATTAAACAAACCTATTTTGTTTAATTTTCCTCATGGAATAATTAATTAAACCATAATTTAATTATTATTCCTGCTCATGTTTAACCCAAAAACAAAGAAATTAATTAGATAAACCTTTATTTATCTTATTATTTTCTAGGAATAATTATTTAAATCTTATTTAGATAATATTCCCTGTTAAATATGACCAAATCACCCACAAATAATTAAATAAATCATTATTTATTTAATTATCCTTCAACCACTTCCTTAAAAAGATAAATAAATCATTTATTTATTTATTATTAACAAATAAAGGGATTCGACCCAAGTCAAATACTTTTTCCCTCCAACAAATATAATAAAATATTCCATAAAAGGTGGATCTAGATTTGGTTAACATTATTTTAATCATGCACCAAGATCTAGAATGACCCAATATTTTGTTATAAATAGGAGGGTTTTTCCTACCATTCTTCACCCTTTGTTGCCTATTAGATCACTCTGGATCTAAACTCTTGGTCTGACTTTGAGCCATTATCATTGTCATATTTTCCATTATTTGTTGTGTGAGCTCCCTTTGAGTTCTATCTGTGTCTGGGTTTTCTACACCAACAGGAGAGAGAAATGCTAGATCTGAAGTGCTGAGGACTTCCAAGAACCCATCCCATTGAGGAGAATTGGAAACATCTTCTTGTTTTCCTCCCAGGTGCCCTTAATACAAAAAAATATTTCAAAAATTGTTCTTGTCTTGTCTATTGGATATATGGAGCAAACCCTTCTTTTTACTGCTTAATGTCTTTCTATGCATAGATCTGGTTTTTTGCAGTTCTTGTCTTGATCAACTAACTGCAGATCTGAAGATATTGGCAACCACTTTGATGTTAGGGCTATTAGTTATGCGTAGCTAAAGTGGTATTTTTTCGTACACATCGACAAAGGATTCATACTAACAAGTACACCTGACGAGGCTTTCACTGGTAAGAAACTTGATGTTTCACACTTTAATATTTTTGGCTCATATGTTTATGTGCACGTGACCAAGGATGCCAGGAAGAAGCTGGAACCAAAAACTGAGTTTGGGATTTTTGTGGGGTACACTGAAACACCCCATAATTATCATGTGTATTTTCCAAACAATAGAATTACTGTGGTGCTACGGGATATCAAATTTGATGAGGAGAAAGCCATGCTATTGTCCCTTGAGAGGGAGATGGACTTGCATGCATAGGAGGAAATGTTAGTTCCCAAAGATGAGTCTCAAGGTGTGGATCATCCACATGAGGAGGTTCACGGAGTGGAGGAAAACACTCATGCAGAGCCATCCATAAGAAATGGCAGAAGGCACATCACGAAAGCTGATAGGATGAGAATTGATGCTGCATAGAATGTAGGAGCCCCTACTTCACATCACAGACAAAGACAGTCTCCTGACCGATTTATTGGACGCATGGATATTATGAGAAAATGTATTGTGACTAAACCATATTCCTTTCAGGAATCAATGCAGCAGCCTACTTGGGTTGATGCAATGGTGGAGGAGTATGACTCCATTGTCAAGAACAGTGCATGGGAGATAGTCCCAAGACCATTCGACAAATCAACGGTTGGATCGAGCTGGATCTACAAGGTAAAGCAAGTTGATGATGGGAGTTTGGAGAAATACAAGGCCATATTTGTGGCCCGAGGATTCTCACAGATCGAGGGGATAGATTATGATGAGACCTTTGCAACTGTCGCAAGGTACTCTTCCATAATATCCATCCTTGCACTCTCAGCGCAGATGGGTTGACACATTCATCAGATGGATGTGAAAACTTTGTTTCTCAATGGGATCATTGAGGAAGAGGTGTACATAGAGCAACCTGAAGGTTTCGAGATATTTAGTAGTGATTCACATGTGTGTAGACTCAAAAGAGAGTTGTATGGGATGAAGCAAGCACCCCGTGCTTGGTACACTTGAATAGACATCTATTTCACCGGTCTGGGCTTCACCAAAAGTGAAGTAGATGCAAACCTGTACCAGATTGTGGTCGAGGGTAACCTATTGATCATTTTCTTTATGTTGATGATTTTATTTTGACTGGTGATGAGAAGATGATACACTCATGCAAGGAGGATATCGCAAGGGTGTTTGAAATGAAGGACATGGGACTCCTTCATTATTTCCTTGGATTGGAAATATGGCAGCGGGATGGTGAAATTTTTGTGTCTCAAGGCAAGCATGAAAATGTGATACTAGGTAAGTTTAACATGGAGAGATGCAAACCCATGGATACTCCTCTTCTAGGAAATTGGAGGAAAGAGGATGATACTTCTGGAGAGGTAGTCGATGCTACTGTCTATCAACAGTTAGTCCATTCGCTAATGTATCTAGTGAACACGAGACCAAACATTTTATACGCAGTTAACCAACTGAGTCAAGCTATGATTAAGCCTACCAAGCTATTTTGGAAGGCGGAGAAGCATGTCCTGAGATGCCTGAGGGGCACATCAGAGTATGGTTTGTGGTATAGATAGATGAATGGAGTGAAGTTGCATGGCTTCACGGATGCAGATTCGGCTGGCATTCCATCAGAAAGAAATAGCACATTAGGGGGATCTTTAGCATTGGATTGACAATGGTTTCCTGGTACAACAGGAAGAAACGATCCGTGGCACTCATTTCAATGGAAGTGGAATACATGGCAACAAGTCAAGCTGCATGTAAGGATATTTGGATGAGAAAAATCTTGGTTGGTTTGTTTGGTTCTCAGATGGATCTGACAATGATTCATTGTGATAATCATAGTTGTATTAAAATCTCGATTAATCATGTGTTTCATGAAAGGTCCAAGCATATAGATATCTAGTACCATCATCTCAGAGATTGTGTGCAGAGAAGGATCATGTTGCTTTAGTACATTCCCACGGAAGATCAGGATGCAGATATTCTGAGGAAGGTGCTCACCAGGAGCAAATTCGAATACCAGAGAGAAAGGAACGGGGTGAAGGATAATCCATTTCTTGTTGATAAGGAGTGTTGAGATTCAACAAGAATATTCATCACCCATGCCTAGTGCATTAAGCACCCAGAATAGGGTGGGGCCCATAGTGCTATTTTTGGGTGCATGTCTATTTTTATTATCCCTTAATTTATATGGAAATGAAACTGTAATCTATTATCAATGTGGACTTGAATGAGTTAACTAAAAGTGATAAATTCAGTAATCTAGTGGATTTCGAGTTAGAGGTTCGTTGGTGGGACATGCAGATTAATTCTAAATGTAACAGGTTCGAAGTGTAGTGGTGCATGAGTTGGTGCAAGTTGTAAATAGTTTAACTCAGTTAAGTGAGTTAAAATTAGTTGTGATAGTTGTAACTGAAGATACATTAGTGAGCTTTCCCCGGGAAATTATCTGTGTTGTGTGCGATTGATCTTTCTTCATGTTCACGTGAATAGTGATTGTGTTTTTAATTTCGCAAAATATTTGTAGAATAAATTCATTATTTAACTTTAGTACATTGTTAGATCAGGTGAATCTAAGATATACATGTTTGTTGTATAATTTCTACAATCAAAGCTCCAAAATGAGAGAGCTCAAACTTAGCATCTCTGTTCAACAACCAACTCGCCGCCCTTGAGCTTCTAGATGTTGAAGATTCTCCTCCATTTGAAGCACTGCGAGAAAGGGGATCAATGTATTTTTCCAATAAATTAGGGCACTGACAACTCTAGGACAGAATTGGGATAAGGATATCAGCGCGGTCATGGCACCAGGAAGGGAACTGACCTAGGAAACTAGGAATTTGACCAAGTTTCTCCAGTAATATTTGAAGGAAGTATTCTTTGGGTCTTCAAGGGGAAATTTCAACATATTTCTTGATGATGGAAACATTGCACAGGATTCGTCACTGGGCATTTTAGGATCAGATATGGGAAAATGAGCATGGTGAAAAATTACTGTGTAACAACCTCCCAAAACAAGGCTTCGCTGTCCGCTATTGGATGTGTGGATCCATCGAATTCCAACCTAGTATAACCTTGGATTTCAACTCAATTAGCTTTTATGATTAAGATCATTGTCCATGGTAAAAAAATTCATTATTCTATTATGGACGAGGGAGCCTCGACATGCATCATGTCTAAGTCTTGCTGGAAGCTGATTGGTTCACCCCAACTTAGTCAATCGACCACCACATTAAAATCCTTTGATGGAAGGACATAAACCTTGCGAGATTTTGAATTCCCTCCAAATGGAACTGGTGGGGGGGGGGGGGAACCGTCTCTACTGAAGTAGAAGTTATTAATGGTCCTATTGATTATAATATTCTAGTGGGACATATGTGGGTTTATGCTATGGCTTCCATCTTTTCAGCTTACTTCCGAATGATCACCTTTCCTCATAAAGGCGGGATCGTAGCCATATATCAAATCAACTTTTTTCCCTCTGATTCCAATGTTACTGGAAGTGTCCCTCTTGTAGGGGAAGCCCTAAATTCCTATCAGCATGTTGGAGTTGTATTACTGAAGGATTCATCATTTATGGGGATTTTTTCACTCCCTCCTCCTCCCCTTTCCAACTCCCCACCTTCGGTTTCCTATATCAATATGATATCATCCTCCACGATCCTCGCTAATCTATGGATTGTACCGGGTGAAGTTGACATCCAAATTTTTGGCGACCAGATGCCGCTTAGCCTCGTTGAGCAAGATTATGAAGTCACCTACTGGTCTTGTGCGGCCCATAATTTTTCTTTGATCAATTGGGTAGATTGATCACTGGATTATGGCATTCCCTCTGATACTTTCTCATGCATATTCTCAACCGATGAAAGCATAAGGAAGATCATGATGTCATATGACACACCATGGGATGAGCATCATCATCGTTCCTACTTACCCGATTCCATAGAGGATAATATTGGTGGTGTGTACCTACCTACTTTTTTCGAACCCTTTACGAATTCCATTTCCATTCATGAGATTGAATCTAAAAATAACCTCTCAAATATCAAGGAAATGATTCCTCTCGATATTTCAGTTAAAGTAAGAATAGTAAAAAATATTTACATCAGAGCATCTTGTTCTTCATCTTAAATCGAGATCTACCAAGCCATTTTTCGTGAGTTTAGAGATTTATTTTCCTGGACATATAAAAAAATGCCAGGTATCGACCCAAACATAGTGGTGCATGAAATTAAGATGTATAATGATGCCAAACCTGGCCGACAACACCTTCGTGTGGTCCATCCTAAGAAGGATGTCGGGATAAGATCTAAAATTGAAAATTTTCTTCAGGTTGGTTTCATATACCCCGTTCCTTTAACTGATAGGGTCTCTAACGCTATCCCTGTCATGAAAAAATAGGGCATGATCTTAGATGCGTTGATTATCGGGATGTTAATTGAGCTTTTCCAAAAGATAACTACCCAACCCTATTTATTGACTAGATTGTTGATGACTGTGTTGTTTGCGAGATTTATTCGTTTATGTATGGATTCTCGGACTACAATCAAATAAACATTCTCCCGACGGACCAACCTACGATTGAATTTATCTATCACCAGGGTACTTTTGCTTATAGAAAGCTCACATCAGTCTAAAAAACGTAGGGCCCATGTTCCAACGTGTGATGGATTATGTTTTTCACGACATTAAGAATTTCATGCCACCCTATTTGGGTGATCTCCTAACTCATTCCAAGCATCGACTTGATCACCCGTTGCATTTATGAGCCATTTTTCTCCATTGTAGACACTATAACATTCAAGTTAAGCTGGAAAAATGTATGTTCTGTGTTGGTTCTAGTCAACTCATTGGTTTTTTTATTTCAAAATAAGGAATTCATTTTGAGCCTCTGAAAGTCTAGGCAATTTTTAATTTTCCTGCACCTTCCTCCCTCGTTTAGTTAGAAAGACTCCAAGGAAAAGCTAACTTCATGAGGAGGTTCGCCCCCAATTATGCTGAGTTGACCAAGGGATTTACTCGCTTACTAAAAAAAGGGATTCCATTCCATTTGGATGATGCTACACAAAAATCGTTTGATGCCTTAAAACATGTATTGGTTTGGGCATCTCTCTTATATCCCCCTCGCTATCAACACGATTATTTCTTGTATCTTGCTGACGCCATCTATACTATAGCCATGGTGTTGGTCCAAGAGGACGATATCAAGACTAAACATCCCATTTGTTATCTAAGTCGTAACCTCAGTGATACCAAGTGTTAGTGTGAATCTTAATTCCAAGCGTACGAAAAAAGACCACTTTAGTTGTGCATAAAAAACAACCCTAATAGAAAAGATGGCTGGCAATATCCTTAGATCTGCAGTTAGATGATCAAGATAAATCCTGAAAAAATCTAGATCTATGAATTAGAAGACATTAAGCAGTAGAAAAAACAAGATTTACTTCATGCATCCAATAGACAAGACACGAATATGTTGAATGAATTTTTTATTAATGGCACCTGGGAGGAAAACACAAGAGGGTGTTCCCTGTTCTGCTCAATGGGATGGGTTCTTGTAAGTCCTCAACACTTTAGATCTAAAATTCCTGTCTCTTGATGGTGTAGAATACCCAGACAAAAATGGTGTCAAAATATGACTATTATGGTGGATCAATAGTCAGACCAAAAGTATAGATCCAGAGTGATATTTAGGCAACAAAAGGTGGTAAATGAATGGGAAAACCCTTCTATTTATAACAACATATTGAGTTAGTCTAGATATTGGTGCATAATTAAAATATTATTAACCAAATCCAGATCTAACTTTTATGGAATATTTTATTATATTTGTTGGAGGGAAAATGATTTTGACTTGGGTCAAATCCCTTTATTTGTAAATAATAAATAAATAAATGATTTATTTATCATTTTAAGGATGTGGTTGAGTAATAATCAAATAAATAATGATTTATTTAAATATTTAAGGGTGATTTAGTCATATTTAGAAAAGAATATTTTTTAAATTAGGTTTAAATAATTATTCTTTAGAAAATAATAAGATAAATAATGATTTATTTAATTATTTAAGGGTGATTTAGTCATATTTAGAAAAGAATATTATTTAAATTAGGTTTAAATAATTATTTTTTAGAAAATAATAAGATAAATAATTATTTATCTAATTAATTTCCTTGTTTTGGGTTAAATATAACCAGAAATATTAATTAAAATGTTATTTAACTAATTATTCCTTGAGGAAAATCAAACAAATGTAGATTTATTTAATATTTCCTCATGGGATTTCCTGTTTAGACCATAAAAACTTAATAAAGGTGGTTTACTAAGTTATTTTCATAGTGAATGCAATTTTACTTAGGGTAAAATTGGTCTTACATATTGTACTTGGGTCCATCTAATAACAATAGTTTAGATGACCAAAAAATGGTGTAACAGATTTCCCCCCAGCGTGCGAGCGTTGGGAGCTAATCATATGACCGAAGTACGTTGTAAGAACTCAATCAATAGACATAAAAGGGGAAGTCAAAGAGAGAGAAGTAAAGGTAGACCAAAGTGCTGAAAGAACTAGACCTTGAGGAGGTGAGACTTACAGGTGTGAAAAGTCTCTTTGATGAGTGAGTACCTGTGCTATAGGTGGCGGGGGTGGCATACCTATGCCCGCTGAGGTAAAGTACAAAAAATAAGGTGTCCAGTAAACAAAGGGACTAAACAATATAGTACATGCTGGCATAAACATGAGCTAGATAAACAACATAATAATGAATCCCACATACATATTGTGCCTGGGATAAAAACCAAGACTTGTACAATAATATCTAAGTACATGAGGTATAAATACAACCCAGATGCCCCTGTAAACGAGAAAGGGCTCTGATAATTTGACTGATACATGAAAAAAGGCGCTGCAAGCGGCTGAGGCCGACATCATCAAATCTATGGAGCTGCATCGAAAGGCTGTAATGGAGAGGTCATCCGGGCATGTGGCGGGCTACTTGTAGGGCCACCCCCTCATGAGGGCTAAGACATCTCACACACACCCGTGAATCACCAATTTTAGCTGCTACATCACTGAACCATCGAGTATACGGATCTTGATCATGTTGAAAGGAGCTGGAGTTGAGAAAAAATCAAGTCAAAGGGAGATAAGGAGTCCCTTTTCCTGATCCGAGGCACTGAACAAGAGTGGAAGCTAGAACCAAGGTACACCGTCCTCTAGACTTGTCTTTTGGAATGAATGGGATGATGTCGACAGAAGGAGGTCCACCATAGGTGAGGCAATAAGGGATCCTCAACTAAGGCACGAGAGAAAATAGTAGAGCGATTGACAGATTGACACCAATGATGATGATGAAATGGGGGATAATGAGTACCAAATGGACGACTTCCCTTGTTAGAGCATAAAGGGCATGGATGTCCTGGCAGTGACTGACACAATATCATGAGGGATAGGGGATAGGGGATAGTGGGACTGAAGGCCATAATGTGCGACATGAGGGAGGGACCAAGCAATGAAGGATGGAGGACTATGGTGGGATGCAAAGGGACTCGGGATAGACTCCACGAATGCAATGATGACTCAACTCGGATGCTCTAAACAAGGGTGGCTCGATGGTGCTGTCACACAGAAAAGGTCCAATGGGGACCATAAAAACATGAGAACAAGATGTTAACTCACGAAGAAAGTTGACATGAGTGTGGAAAAATATGAAGGCAAAGTGGTGCCCCCAGTACGAGTGTTGCAAGTGAAGAAATTCGATATTGAGGAGGGGTGAAGTGACGCTTCTTGGAAAAAATGTGTCCTGGTGAAGTATAAAATCACTAAAAACTAATAGATACCCATTTTGGGGCTCGGTGAGAGCTTTCCAACGGTAAAAACGGTTTGTTAAATGGAGCTATGGTTTGGTCGCAACAGGAGAAAGAAAAAATGGGGGTTTCTCTTTTAATGAGGTGTTTTCCCTCCAAATTCACTCATTTTCATGTGGAGATGTGGTGAATGTAGAGAGGAGAGAAGGCCCTAAATCTTGCGGTGATCGTAGCGGGCAAACTGACCATTGGAATCGAGATCCGTCAGTTGCGGGTAAGAGACCTAACCCTGCTCTTTCTTTTCAGTGGATTAAAAGCTCAGATTAGGTCCCCAGGGCTAAGGAATAGACCCCTGCTCCTCCTCACAGCCAGGTCGCACTTTTCTGTGCTATTTTTTGGCTGAGTACTAGGTTTTTTATGATGAGGTAAAATATTTCCTATTTGTATTCTAAAAAATATGATGGTTTTGTGTAGATATGGCAGAATTACGGATCAACTGGGGAGAAAGAGACCTGGGCGCATTACGGTCAGAGATCCAGGAGGATCAGGGTGTCTGCAATGCACTGGCTAGATTTGGGGTTCTGAAGTTTGTGGAGAACCCTTTGATGAGAGATGGAGAGCCCTTATTGGCCTGGATTGTCAGTTATTGGGATCCAGAACATGAGGTATTTATAGTGCAGGGGCACCGGATCGAGTTGACAGTCCAGGATATATATTTCCTGACTGGTCTCCCACCACTTGGGAGGGTAGGGAATAATCAACCAATATTACTGCAAGGGAAAAATATCATAGAGTTTGTAGAGCGCCATTGTCGACCAGGTCTCCAAGTTAAGGGGACTCGTATACCTATCAAGGATTTGGAGAGGTTAGAGACCCGTGCTTTGGCTGCAGTGGTGCTGTGGATCCTAGGCAACCGAGCACTCCATCACATCACTAGAGGGCAGATGATGCTTATGGAGAGTGTTTTGAGTGGGACCTACTATGGGTGGGCCCAGATGATGCTGTCATCATTGAAATGACAGTTGTCGCTATGCAAGAGTCAAGTGAACCATGACTGTGCATATGGTACATTTTTGTGCTCCTTCTTCTTTGAGAAGATCTCGACACTTCGACCTCGCATACAACTCCAAGATGGGGGCTTGAGAGAGCCTAGGATGTGCCGGTGGGGGCGACTATTGTGCAGAGGAGGAGGTGAGGCAGTTGGATATGTGTTCTGACCTGTGTTCTTTGTTCATTGGGATCAGATGCCACTGTATATAGATGACTATCCCTATAGTGGGATGAGTTATTGTATGGACCCGGATTTTCCACTACTGCTTGGTCGAATATGGGAGCCCGATGGTAAGTGACGAATTGATAATATTTTATGTGCATGTAAAGATCTAGAATATTGTATGTGGTACTGATTCTTTCTCTTTTGGTATGCAGATACAACACCGGTAAAACTGGTCGGATATATGGGATGACTTGCAGTATCGGGGACCGCGGGACCTAGTGGAGCGAGGGCGCTGCAAAATGAGGATGCAACAGCCCTCCTGGAGGATATCCGTCATAGATGTGAGAGGCTTCTGACCGATGTTTCAGAGCACAGTTGGCAGGACTTAGATGACCAGTACATAGAGCCATGTATTGGTCTACCCTCTGAGTGGCGAGGAGTCGTGCAATGCATGGCGATGGCCGAAAAAGGTATGGTGATCTATGAGCTACGGGAGCAGAGCCATTGGCTCAGGATCCTCTAGATAGTGACTAGTGTGTAGGGGTAGGTGGTGCCCCCAGTTTTGAGTTTTGTTATCATGCTATGGGCATGTCATATGTATCAGAGTGGATGGACTCTAAAACATTTTATACAACACATATTATAGATATGCATCGTTTTGATATTTTTATGTTATTTTCTTGTGTTAAATGCGTGCGCTAAATGCCAATCTAGAATATTGTTTTCAATTCTATCTACATAGTGATTTTGTGCTCTAGGTACATGACTGAATGTAATGATTTCAAATTCAAGCATCAAAATCTTCACTCGTAAATATCTGCTAAAAAGGATAGGATGATGCACACGATAAACACCATTCAATTGCATGACAAGAAGAAGGGAATCTAAATGAACATGAAGGTGGAGGATGCGATGTGAAAGGGAATCGACTAATAAACCTCGCACTGCATCATATTCGTCCTGGTTATTTGTAGCAATACCAATGCATACTCCGTTCGAGAGAATAAGGGAGTGCAAGGGGGTAAAAATGGCCCAACCTACCAAGGCTAAAGTCTTAGAGTAGCAACTTACACCATCAGCAAAACTGATATAAGGTGTGGATGGAAGGTCGATATGAAAGGTGCCACAAGAAAATAAATGGAAGGATGATGAACAATGCTAGAAACTTGAGTGCAAAGTAGAAATCGAAGGCACTCCACGGGAGGGAGTGATCTGGGTAAGATGTATACTACTCACACGCCAACAATGAGGTGGAGTGTGGGGGCTACCAGAGGTGTAGCTTGTGCTAAGATCATGAAATTCACCATAGGAATGGGTGGTGCTATCCTCTTGATGGGTGGGAAAGATGAAGTCAGGGGTGGAAATGGCTTCCATGATGTCATCATCAGAATAGAAGATGGAGTGACTGGAGGAAGGGAGACCACATGATGCGGCGAAGCTACCTGAATCATCATCATGAGAAGAAAGGTTCACGTGCATATCGTCACGGGGGATGACGGAAGAACAAGTAGATAAGGGATCTACTGATGTTGAGCCCAGGGTGATCGCTGAAGGGAGGTCAAGCGAAACAACAAGGGAAGATTCGGAGGGAGCTTCCATCCAAGGTCTCATAGATGATGAAAGGTAGAGGATGGTGGCCGCAGGCTCCTTCATCTTGACATCAGGGGGAGGAATGTGAATGGGAGCGGGTAAATCCTTAGTTTGGCCTGCAGCATACTGCGCAAGTACGAGAGAGGAAGATTGGTTTTGTTCAATATCGTACTCTCAAACTACCTATAACAAGGCATGATAATGCGTAAGGCGGGGACAATGGTGAGAATAATGGCCATGGAGATCACACAATTCATAAGGTTGGTTAGTGTGAATAGTTTTAGGATTCTTGGCTGCAGTCAAGGAAGAAAGAGAGGCTTCAGGGACTGTAGACTTAGGTAATGAAACTTTAACCATTGGCTTGATACAGGTCAGTTCAGGACAGTTATGGGTGGCATGGTTGACGACATCACAAAAAGCACAGGGCTTTGCGGGTGGGGAGGTGTAGGGTTTGTAAGGGTAGCCTTGTACTTGGAGACCCTCTTGCGAGCTTTGCCCTTCTTACCCGAAGTGGTCGCAACAGGAGTTGGTTCCTGTTGAGGTGGTTGAGGCACTGTTGCAGCGGGAGAAGTCATGGGGACCGATTGAACTGGGGTCAAAGCGAGGTAAGGTTTGGGTTGACCTGGCGGGGTAGTGGCTGGAGGATCAAGGTACCAGACGGGAATTCCGAGGGTCAAGTTAGGAAGAGAGAGGGTGGCCATGACAGGTGCCATATAAACTCCTGGTAGGGGAGATAGGAACAATATCTGACTGGAGGGGTAATGGCCAAGCGGGACGACTCCTAAATGGTTAAGGCCTGGAGGAACCGTTGCAGGAGGGTAAAGAGGCTCATGAGTATTAGCTGAAGGGCCAAGAGGAGGAGGTCCAAAAAAATTGAATCAAAGGGCTAGGAGAAGGCTGTGGAGGGAAAGGAGGCTGCTGACTAGCCAAGGCGGGCTGCTTGAGGGTAGCCCGAGACGATTACATCGTGCAAACATTCGATGAGCTAGGATTAGAGATAGGAGGAGGAAGACTAAGGAATGTAGCAAGTAGTGAGGAATATTTGTAGACTGCAGGTGAAACACTGGTCAAAGGATCGACGATTTTCTTATTGGCCACCGAAGAGATAGTGGATTCAGGGAGGTCTGAGACTTCGGTTCATAATATGTCAACTGGTCAATGGTGACTATCTTTCCTTTATGAGAGAAGGAAATCTTGCGGTGGACCGCGGAAGGGACATTAGACATCTCATAAGTGTAGCTACGATCCAATAGAATGTTGTAATCTAAGGGGGAATATATGACTTCTATGTCAATGCAAACAGTCTTGCCCGCAAGAGTAATAGGAAAATTGCGGAATAAGCCAATAGGCTTAGAGGCGTGGCCATCCCATGCTCAGAGAGTGATCGTGGAAGGAGCCAACTCAGGAGATCCAAGCTGGTTCCAAACCGAAGCGGACATCACGTAGGTGGATGCCCCCTCATCAATAATGCACTGGGAAACGTTAGAGTTCCAAATCTTGACTGGGATTTGGAAGGCAACGAAAGCAGGGAGAGGAGGATGTTCTAACTGATCAACATCAAAGACAATCAATTGATCGTTAGAAGGATCTACAACACCCACGACAGATAGTAGAGCTTTTCGTTGTGAAGGGCACAACTGGAGGTGTTCCAGCATTGAAATGGCAGCAGGGGATTGTGCCAAATCATCAAATATTCTATACGAATGGGAAACTTTGCCAAAAGTAGAATTTCAGCGCAGTGGTCCCTTAGGGATCTTGTTATGAAACTTCACCCTAGGCTGAGGGATCTGCAAGGACCATTAGGTGTCGGAAGAGGCTCTGTAGAGACCGAAGGAGGCAACTTAGTGATAGACGTAGCGGGAGGCTTGTTATACTAACGAGATCGAGTCTGAAGATCGATGTCTATGGTTAAAGGTTGATCAGAGTTCATCATGAAAATCTGGTAATCAGGGGTACCAGACAGAAGAGGTTGAGTGGCCGCCTGACCTTCAGGTGGTTAGGTAGCCACAAATCCTTGCTGAGGGAAAGGATTAGTAAGCACAACCGGCTGGCTAGGCGCAACTGTGTAGTCAATTTAGCATCCTAAATTGCTAACATAAATTATCAACCAGGGCTAGTAAACTGATGAAGTGTGGTGCACTATATGTGCTTAAGTGACCTCTTCCTTACTTCGTTGTATGTGTTTTTTAATTGTTTTTGGGGGTTTTGTCTTTTTAGTAATTAGTATGCTACTCTATGTTTAACAGATGAAATCAAATCTATGTCAAAAAGAAAAGAAAAAGAAACCTTAGACTCAAAACAGAATGTAATTGTAAATTCTATCTCTAATTAAGAAAATGGTGAAAAACAGAACATTCTAATCCATGGATATCCTAGCTTGCAAATGAACATGAAATGTAACTCAACATAATACAACCAAATCTCTTTCATCTAATATTGATATGTTGGAAGATATTTTTAAGAAAAAGAATGATTGTAAGATAATGAGGATCTTTTGATCTAATTGCAAAACAGAAAATGCTAATTAACTCAACATGATACAACCAAATCTCTTTCATCTAATATTGATTTGTTGGAAGAGATTTTAAGAAAAAGAATGGTTGTAAGATAATGATGATATTTTAATCTAATTGCAATAACTTAAAACATTATAGTGAAATCTCATTCATTTGATAAAGGTTTGTTGGAAGAGCTTGAGAAAAAAGATTACTATAATGTAGTAAGGATCTCCTATGAAATGCTGAAATAACTTATAACATTACAACTAAATCTCATTCATGAGTTAAAGGTTTATTGGAAGAGCTTTTTGAAAGATATTAATCATAATGTGATAAGGATCTTCTATGAAGCAAAACAATCAATAACTCACAACACTACAACTTAGTCCCATTCGTGAATTAAAGGTTTATTGAAAGAGCTTGTGAAAGAGACTAATTACAGTATAATGAGGAATCTGATCTAAAATTGTGTGAACAAAATATTTCTTATACAGAGATTGACAGTAGGGGCTTTTATTGGTTATTTCACCTTTACTAGAAAGGATGAAACCAGAAGCTTCTGGCCCTCTTACTGACTCTGCCTAAAGAAATATAATGTAAACACTAAAAACTAAATAACATAAAATGAAATGCTAATAACTCAAAATATCACAATTGAATCCCATTCATTTAATAAAGATGTTTTGGAAGAGCTTGAGAAAGAGACTAACTGCAATATCATGATGATCCTTTATCTAAGAAAATGACAAGAAAAATAATGCTAAAAGCTATGATTTCAGAAAGAAATCTAAGTAAGGAAATATGACAAAACAGAATTGAAAACAACTTATCTAGAAAACATGCAAAATCCTCCTTGGATAGCAGGGCCCTCTGCTACCAATTTGGTGTAATCCTTAGCTCCTTGAAGATGTAATCAAAACAACATCAAAGAACTTCTTTATTAAGAAAAACTCACAAATCTACATCCCATTCCATCTTAAGCTTTGTTACAAAAGACTCTCTATTCCTTTTCTCTCCTTTTCCTATTTCACTACTTTTTCATTACCCATGATAGGATAAAGCTTCTCCTATTTATACAAAATATGAGGAGTTATCTCATTAATGGGAGTCCATGAATCTCTCCCTCCATCTCTAGAGTTACAATCAAAATAGGAAATGATAAGACACATGTCTTTCTAGAGTTTCAACACAACTAAGGAATGAGACACATATCCTCTTAGAGTTTCAATAAAACAAGGAAATGAGACACATATCCTCTTGATCCCATGATCTTCTCCAACCAAATTCGAATTTGTCCTTAGAGTGCCACATAAGGGTCTTCTAGAAGTCTCCTTTTTGACCTACACATGTTACAAAACTCATAACACATATATAGATATATGAAATTATATTAATTTTCTAGTTTCTAATCATAAATTCACTTTAAATACATAAAATAAATAACTTTGGAAGACAAGGATCCTAACCCATATATTTATGAAAATGGTTACTTGATGTAGGGTTTTAGGTCAGATGGCTATGAAGTAAGAGCTAAATGGTTATAACATAATGGAAATATGTATGAATATGGGAAACACTTTTGAGACTCAACATAAACACTGGGAGGGACGGAAGGGGAGGCTTGATGTCCTTGCAATCTTGCTTGAGACTCCCATAGATGCCGCATCTGTGGCAAAAGAGGACAATTATGCGTGTAATGGCCATGAACACCACAACAAGAACAAGACTTGTTCGTGCGAACATGCCTGTCTTGCTTGGGATGAGTGTCTTGTTGTTGGTTCATAGTGTTAGGAGCATTACCTTGATTAGGTCCAGGATTACCAGGGGCAGCTTGATTTTGAGTGCCTTTACTCTTATTTTTTGAGGGAGGAGGATAAGTTGCACCTTGATGTGCATGCACCTACCCCTGAGGGGTAGTGGTTGCTGTTGCGGGGGTTAAGAAGGCAAGGGAGGAGGAGGTGCTAACGTTGGAGGAGCTGGAGCACCAGGATGTGGATATGGATAATAAGGAGGTTGGGTAACAGTGTGGTAAACAGGAGATTGGGCAAAAAGAGGAGGCACGCTGTATCTCTGATACGTGCTACCGGGAGGGGGAAAAATGCAGGAGGTGCTGCCCCCCCCCTAAGGAAAACCATAGCCCATGGGAGGTTGAGCAATGATGACGAAAAAAACATGGCACAAAGGAAAAAGAGACTAACAAGGGCAGGGAGGTGCAGGATCAATTGATTACAATGTCAAAACAAGGGCAGAGAGGTGCAGGATCAATTGATTTCAATGTTTTAGAGTCTTTTCTTGGCGGTGTTAACCAATTCCTTTTTCTCTTAGGGTGTGTGTGTAAAAGTGTGTAAATTTTAATTTTTAAACCGAGACGTTTGTAGAGAAAAAGAAAAAGTGTGCTGTACAGCTGTAAATAAACCTGTAAATGATAGTATATAGGCCTACAAAAATAGAAAATAAACAGCTAATAATGAAATAATATAAACCCAAGGAGGCGGGTCTCTCAACAACTAGTCTATAGGTGAGTAAAAAACTAATCAAAACACACTAAAAAAGCCAATATATCTAAGGTCAAGAGGGATAGGGATCTAAAAGACAAAATCTGCTGGAAAGTGGTGCAGAAAACAACAACAAATCAGAGGAAAAATTGCTGTAAAAAAGGTGGCGAACGACTATCTCCTGGAGGGAAACAGAGTGAACCCTAGAGGAAAACCCAAACAAAGATAAATGAGGTGATTTGGATGGATAACAAGCCAATCTAAAATGGATCTGAAGGTGAGGTATCAGATCTGAAAAAAGGCTGAAGACTCTGAAATTTCAGATAACCTGCAACAGCAAAAACTCTTCCACAAAAAGTGGAGGGTACTGAAGCCCTAGGTGGCTAGGTTCCTACTTAGTTGAGCAAAAAAGAACAAGTACAGGTCCAAAACGGGGGGAGATGGAGGTCAGAAAACCCTGAACAGAGGCTCAGACAAACCCAGAAAACTTTCAGAAAAATCCCTGCAAAAAGTCCAGGTCGCAGTTTCTGACCTATTTTCAGCAGAGGTCACAGTTTTTGAGTTGAAAGGCGCGTCCTGAGGGTCCAGGTCGTAGGTTTTGGGCCAAAATGTGCGACCTGCACTTCCGGCACTCTTGACAGAAGATTTCAGAAAAATTTTTCATCTCAGCTGTGGCTAATGTCTGTCACCCGCGCAATAGGTTCGAAAACACATGAAAGTTAGAATTTTTATTGTTTTAGGGTTTTATAGGTTAAAAACAACATCAAGAAAAGAAATAACAAGGGGCTGAAGAGAAATCCTAGGGTTTGAAGCAGCTGGATATGCAAGGATCAGAAAAACGACAACGGTTGTAATCGTAAACCTGTGTGGAGTCGCTAGTTGTTAGTATGAATCTTAATTCCAAGCGTACGAAAAAAGACCACTTTAGCTACGCATAAAAAACAACCATAACAACAAATATTGCTGCCAATATCCTCAGATCTGTAGTTAGGTGATCAGGATAAATGCTACAGAAATCTATATCTATGCATTATAAGACATTAAGCAGTAGAAAAAACAAGATTTACTCCATGCATCCAAAAGACAAGAAAAGAATATGTTGAATGAATTTTGTATTAATGGCACCTGGGAGGAAAACACAAGAGGGTGTTCCCTGTTCTCCTCAATGGGATGGGTTCTTGTAAGTCCTCAACATTTCAGATCTAAAATTCCTCTCTCTTGATGGTGTAGAAAACCCAGACAAAAATGGTGTCAAAATATGACTATGATGGTGGATCAATAGTCAGAACAAAAGTATAGATCTAGAGTGATATTTAGGCAACAAAAGGTGGTAAATGAATGGGAAAACCCTTCTATTTATAACAAAATATGAGTTAGTCTAGATATTGGTGCTTAATTAAAATATTGTTAACCAAATCCAGATCTAACTTTTATGGAATATTTTATTATATTTATTGGAGGGAAAAGGAATTTGACTTGGGTCAAATCCCTTTATTTGTAAATAATAAATAAATAAATGATTTATTTATCATTTTAAGGATGTGGTTGAGTAATAATCAAATAAATAATGATTTATTTAATTATTTAAGGGTGATTTAGTCATATTTAAATAAGGTTTAAATAATTATTATTTAGAAAATAATAAGATAAATAATGATTTATCTAATTAATTTCCTTGTTTTGGGTTAAATATAGCCAAGAATATTAATTAAACTACTATTTAACTAATTATTCCTTGAGAAAAGTTAAACAAATGTAGATTTATTTAATATTTCCTCATGGGGTTTCCTATTTAGACCATAAACAACTTAATAAAGGTGGTTTACTAAGTTATTTTTCATAGTGAATGCAATTTTACTTAGGGTAAAATTGGTCTTACATGGTGTACTTGGTTCCATCTAATAATAATAGTTTAGATGACCAAAAAATGGTGTAACACCAATATTCAGTATACTCATGTAGAAAAGTTTGCTTTGACGACCGTTAAAGTCGTCCATAGATTTCACTATTACATATTTCTTCAGAAAACTACGGTCATTTCAGATTGCAACCCTATGAAATATATATTGTCACGTCAATTATTGGGGGGCAAGTACTCTAAGAGGATAGTTATTCAACAAGAGTTCGACCTGGAATTCATCAAATCCAAGTTGAAGAAATCCCTATTTTTCGCCAAACTAATGTGCGATATTTCTTACCTTGATGCATAATCTCCATATGAAGATTCCATCCCTGACAAGTCATTGTTCTTGATTTCATCATATGACATACGATATGGATATTTTTTTTATTTATCTCTAGATCCAAACTTTCCAACCTAATACCTCTCGCTCGAAGCAACGACGTATCCAGTACCAATCCTGAAATTATGTGATTATTGGCGATACCCTTTACTGTCATGGTATCGATACGATTTTACGAAGGTGCCTCACTCTCAAGGAGTTTGATAAAGTTCTTAATGACTATCATTCAGGGGCATGTGGTAGCCATTTATCTAGTTACGTTACCGCGCAAACGATTTTACGTGCTGGTTACTTTTGTCCCATCATTTTCCATGACTGTATCCTCGCAGTCCAGAAGTGTCATGCATGCTAGATCTCTAATTTTTTGCCCTTTTTCAAAATGGGGTATCAACTTTATTACATGTAACCCTCACTTGGTCGGGGGGTGTTGGTCGCTTTAATTGTTTTAACAATTCAAGCTCCACATAAATTGTCAACCCGAGGAAGTCTGTTTATTCCAAAGACAATCACGCACTGGATATGCTCAATTCCAAAAGCAAAAACAATGTTGTAGTAAAAATCCATACAATTATTAATCATACAAATCTAATTATTCACACTCTGTTTAATCAAAGCTGAAGTTACTTATGTTATAGTAGAAGTAATTCCTCTATTGCAGTAAATAAAAGGAAATCATTCTGCAGGAAAGGAAACCAATCAACCATAACAGGGAACAGGACCCTATTCCCTTAAATAGGAACTTCAGCACCTGCTGCCTGACACTAATCACTCTGTAGAAAAGATAAACTCAAGAGAACAGGACCCTATTCCCATGAACAGGAACCTTCAGCACCTGTCTCCTGTTTCTAATCACACTGCAGGAAAAGAAAGGCAATCAATGGGAACAGGACCCTATTCCTTTGTACAGGAACCTTCAGCACCTGCTTCCCAGCATCAATCATACATTCAAACAATTAACAGAAATAGATCTCTTAACTTCTTAAGAATGAATGTACTAAACACATGCAACATAAGAAGGAAATGTTATCTCAATAAACTACGAATCAAAAAGGTGTTTCTAAAGAAACGTAAGGAATTAAAGTAAAGTGCGAATGTCATAAAGAAATCTAACAAACTACAGGAACAGTCGGGTGAATCTTGTGAGGAAGGCGGGCCCTTTCCTTCTCACAAGATTCCCCAGGGAAAGGATTAAATTGAAGCGCTCAAAAGGGAATTTTATTCATCTGTCAAAAGAAATGATACATTACAAATGGAGTCTAGCTCCTGTCCTCTCAAACACAATGTTCTCCTGTAGTTTCGAGCTCTCTTCTAATGATGATGTCTCCTCTTTTTAAAGGGGAGACATCTCTTACAATTAAATTAGAGCAAATCTATATTTATCCCAAATCTGTTCTTCTTTCTTAAAACAAGGCTATTCCATTCTTCCATAAAAAGATATCGTTACAACAGATACAAAAAGAGTACTATCTTCAGAATAATCCATGTAACCACGTCTTCATGTTGTTGCCATTGTTCCACAAAATACTCTTCCAGAATCGCAAATTACGAATAGTGGCGGAATTTGCGTGCCTGCTGACTGTTTCAGCAACGGAGTCGACTGTTTCAGCAACGGAGTCGGCTGTTTCAGCAACGGAGTTTGACTGTTTCAGCAACGGCCGATTGTTCCAGCACAACACATAAATTATCTGCGGTCTTTTAGACTTATGTTAGCACAATCTATCTTCGATTAATGATGAAATATAAGAGTAATATTGAATTATATGTAAACAGATTAAATATATAATAAAGAAGATGATTTTATATACCTTTGGATAAAGTGAATGAAAATGATGATGGAATCCTTTTTAAACATGGTTATAAAGGTAAGGTGGTGTCAAAATATATAGTAAAAATGGTACATAGTGAGGTCCTAACATCCCCCCCAGCTGAAAAGGTTGCATGTCCTCAGGCAACTCCTAGTCTGAGTCAGAGTCTGAGTACTGACTCTGTGCATGCAAGTTGCTCAAGCAGTAGCTAGAGAAGGTGGCTTCTGTCGGAGCTCGGAATCCTCGATTGTTCTGCAATTGCTGCCATGCTACAGCTTCATCTCTGTCAGCCAATTGATAGTGACACTGGTATTTTTCTGTAGGCATCCATAGAATTGGAAAATGAAAATGGTAACCAATCCAGTTTTCTCCACAATGTCGAATACATCTGATGTAATTAGGTACCCTGGAAAGTGCAGCTTGAAGATTATCAGGGCTGAAAGGGTGATACTCTTGTCTTTCCTTGCATGCCTGTTGCCAAAACATAGTGTTGGCATTCAATGCAGCAGTCTCCTTTACTCTGATTAGCGGTAGACACTTTAAAAGTGTTGAAGCCTGCAGTTGTTGTATGTACCTGTGCATCCCTGGCTTCTGCAAGAATCGGTGATATTGTGCTACAAACATAGCCGGATTTGAAGGTTCCGGTCTAATCCAAAGGAGCCGATTCTCTTCATTATGCCTACTTGCAATACACACAGTTTTCCAGGTGAGCTGATTGGCTAGGAATGAAACAAATGCCCTAATTTGTACATCACCTACAATTGGAGTGAGATTGACTTTTCTATTCTCAGGCATGGCCTCGTTATGGAGATAAAGTTCACACAACAAATGTTGGTCACTTTCAGGGGCCTCAGCAAAAGCCTTAACAAATTGTTCCGCAGTAAGAAATTCATGAGGTCTGCCATCCTTTATTGCCTTCAATTGAAAATAAACCAAACGTTCAGAGAGGAAGAGAGAATAATTCAAGGAGGGTTTTCGGGTAGCCATCAACTTTTGCACTAATGAAAACATCAAAACCAACTTTTCCTTTGATTCTTTGACTTCTTTCTTGGAATCCCTGAGCTGTTGCAATGTCTGTTCCCAAATATCCCAGTTGGCATACATGTGATTCTGCCATGCTAACTTATGCTGCTGTAATATTTTATCTTGATCTACAGCATATTGTTTCTTCCAATTGTTCATAAGTTCTAATTTTTTCCATGGCAGGGTCTGTGTCCCTGCATTATAAGTACTGGGTTGGGGCATTGTCTGAGTGGCTGAGCTGACTAGCACAGGGCGAGATATCTGTGGTTGGGGCATTGTCTGCGTGGCTGAGCTGACTAGCACAGGGCGAGATATCTGTGGTTTAGTTTTTTTTTCCAGAATTTTTGAGGGCCCTACTGGTTCTTGTGTGGCAGTGGGGCGTTCTTCTTTAATTGCAGCTGATGTAGATGCCTCAGATACCTGAATTTTGACTACTTTGTACCCTGCCTGTTGGGAAATGTTACCACACTCATGGCACATGTATTCTCTGCATGGATCCTTGTTTTGTGCTGATGCTGTGTGTGCTAGCATGTAGAGATTCAATTCTCTATCAAAGGCTTCTCGTGCCATGATTAATTCATTCTTATAGGCCTCTAGTTCTGACTTCAAAAACTCATTTTCCTCCAATAAAGATGCCATAGTGTGTGAACCCTGTGTGCTGGTTGATTCTGCTGGAGTTTTCTGCTGATCCACAGCTGTAGCTGGTTCTTGTGGAGAAGCTACAGCTGGTTTCCCTGTATTATCATGCTTGGTGTATGATTCTTGTACCACAGTGGCTGGTTCTTGTGTTTCAGCCTCTGGGTAAGTGACTGGTTCTTGTGTGGCAGTCACTGTTTGAGCCATAAACGATGTCATGTTATCCTGGGTCACTGGTTCTTGTGTGACAGTGCCACCAGACGAGACGGGTTGGGGAATTTGGAATGGTGGTGAGGATTGAAGTTTTAACAGGATAGTGGCGGGGTTAGGGGAAATGGGAGTAACTCCTGTTTCAACAGTCATTTTCATTTTCCTTTTTGGTAGGAAAGCAGAGAAGTCAGTGTCTTTCCTTTTCTTTGTAGGAGAATATTCTTTTCTAGGGGAAGGGCTTTCGGAAGAAGTGAAAATTTGGGATGTGGCCCTTGTTTGTTGTTTTGAGACAGAGACTGTTGGGGTTCGTCTCTTTCTTTTATGAGTAGGTGGAGATGGGGGTGTTGGAGAGTCATTGCTAGGGATAGGAGTAGTGGGAAGGGGTGACTCTACTAAGTGGGACGAACTTGGGGGTAGGTCAACTGGTTCTGAGGATGGAATTACTGGGGGGTCTGGGATATCGTCCAGTTGCCTTTCATAAGAACTCTCAAGAGTTTCTTGGGAGCTTCCGGCTTGTTGGGGAATTTCGGCTTGCTGGGGAATTTCGGCTTGCTGGGGAATTTCGGCTTGCTGGGGAATGAGGAGTGGATTATTCAGAGGGGGGTTTAGCTGAGAAAAACCCCTCTGAATTAATAATTGACATAAACGATGATGGGTAAGGGATAACAATGGGAATTTAACCCGTCTGCAATAATATGACATGTTTTTGATACAACCAAGAAGATAATAGGGAATATTGACTAATCGACCATGCCTCAAATGATTCATCAAAACGAATTCGTGTTGATAGACTACCTAGTAACGCCCTTCGCATGTCAAGTAGTGCTTGATGAATTCAGCTACTGTCGGCCATGGTCGAGGTAATGAATGCAGACTTATACCACGGCCTTTAAGTTCAACCGATTCATTTGGAAGAAGAAAATCTTGCTGTGCATTTAAAATAACCTGTTTCCTACTGAACCAACGAGCCCCTATAACCGGCAAACCTGAAACTTGTGCTACATCTTCCTCTGTGACTGAAATTTGGACCCCTTGAACCACTGAATAATTCCCCTGAAGATTCTGTGCGAACTCTAAAACTTGCTGCTGATCAAATTCTCCTAACCTTTCGAAGTATGTTATCCATCCTGCTTGTTGAAAAATTTGGTAGGCTTCCAGGAACAATTCGAGAAGAGTTATCGAACCAGGCTCGTGTCTGATAGCCGACCCTCACATAGCTACTAGCTTGAGTCACATGCAGAGGCGCAGAGAACAGAAACACAGGCTTTGGTCAAGCTAATTGTTGCAACAGAGGATATGGAGTCTCAATGACGGCGGAAATAATAGATATGAAAAGTGACGGAGGATTGGATGGTTTGGAATGATGATTCAGTTTTCGAAATTCCCCCTCTTACGTATGGTGCAATGATGTTTAAGCGTGTGGAGATTGTAATCATTATGAGCAAGATCCTCTCTTTAAAATATAATTTAACTGCATTACATAAAAACTGCATACCTTATATTTTTACCTTTGTCTTTAAAATTCGAAGTATAGAGTGCTTCATAATGGCTTGATATTAATGGAAGAATTTGTAGATTTCTTTGAAATGTAGAACAGGAGCATATCAGGATCTGCTCAATACTGAATAATTTTCACCCAAAGGATCTGAAGAGTAAAAGTGGAGAACTGAAAAACTTGTATAGCAGAGGAAAGAAATGATGTTTTAGTGATGAAAAGATAAATGACAGGTTGCTGAAACTGGTGTTTCAGCAACGGAAAAATGAATGACATGTTGCTGAAACTGGTGTTTCAGCAAAGGGGAAAATCAGGAAAATGGGATATAATGACTTGGGTTTAAAACAAGTGGGGGAAGTATTTGATAAGGGATAATTTCAGCGGTAAGGAATGGGAAATACTAGCTGAAGGGTGATATTTCAGGAATGGTAGAAGTGGGAAAAATGGAAAAAGGGAAATAATGTAGAAATGGGATAAAGGGATATTGCTAGGAAATGGGTTGAAATGAAGGGAACAAGCTTCTGTGATTGAAGCTTCAGATCTTCTTATGATGAATCTGTCCTCCTTAATAAGCTTTTCCAGAATCTGCAAAATTCAATTGTAATATGCCAACCCTTGACAGGGATTATTAGTTTTAAATCTAATACTAAAAATACAGTGCAGAAAATTAAATGCTGTGAGGAGCAGAAGACTCCCCTAGAAAAAGATAATGTGTATCAGTCATGCAAGCAGTCTTGAAATCCTCTTTAGAAACAGGGCGCTGGTACAAACGAAGCCTATGACCATTGACTAGTAGAGGTGTTTTCGAATCATCAATTGTTAGAAGTCTTACTATTCCATTAGAAAAAACAGCATCTACTTCATATGGTCCAAGCCAACGTGTACGTAGCTTACCCTGAAAATTTTCAAACCGAGAGTCATACAACAAGGCCCAAATACCTTTTTGGAACTGCTTGTGTTTGATAATTTTATCATGCCACTTCATTCTCTGTTGTTGAACATGGTTGTTTGGTGAATGGCATCTAATCTCTTTTCATCCAATTCAAGAAGCTGCTGCAACCTAGCTGTCTGCACATCAGTCAAATCAAGATTAACAACTAAAGCAGTTCTTAGAGTTTTAATTTCAAATTCCACAGGAAAAACAACATTTTTACCATAAACCAATTCATAGGGAGAAAAACTTGTAGTGTTTCTCCAAGTAGTTCTGTAAGCCCATAGTGCTTCAAGGAGCCTTTGAGACCAATCCTTCCGGTTGTCCTTCACTGTTTTAGTTAGAATGGCTTCTAATACTTTATTTGTGCTTTCCACCTGCCCATTGGCCTGGGGGTGGTATGGTGTAGTCATTCTATGATGAATATGATATTTTTGAAGGGTAGACTTAAAACCATGAGAATTGAATGGAGGTCCTCCATCTGTAACTAGCTCTCTAGGAATTCCAAATCTAGTGAAGATTTCTTCAAATAAGAAAGCTAGGACAACCTCTTCATTGGCTCTAATAAGTGCTTTGGCCTCCACCCATTTAGTCATATAGTCCGTAGAGACTAATATATAAGTTCTTTGATTGGATGGAGGATTAATGGGTCCTATGAAATCCAAGGCCCATCTTTCAAATGGTTCAGAAACTACCTGGGGGTTTAATGGAATTTGATCTCTATGATTGGGTTGACCCATTCTCTGGCAGCTGTCACAAGCCCTCACATATTTCTTTTCATCCTTAAATAATGAGGGCCAATAGTAACCCATCCTCAAAATTTTGTGTGTTGTTCTTTTATCAGCAAAATGCCCTCCACAAGGGCCATCATGACAAGCTTTCAGTATGTCATACACTTCATCTTCCCTAATGCACCTTCGGATTTCCTGATCAAGCCCTGTGTAGAAAAGACACCCACTTATCCAGCTATACCTGGCACTTTGTTGAACAATTCTTCTCTTTTCTCTGTATGACAGGTGTGATGGTAATTTTCCTGCAACCAAATAATTAGCAATATCTGCATACCATGGAGAGTGAGCAGAAACCGCAAACAAATACTCATCAGGAAAAGAATCATCTACTGGAATATCATTATCAGTTTTTAACCGTGAAAGGAAATCAGCCACCACATTTTCTTTACCAGGCTGATCTACAATTGTGATATCAAATTCCTGCAGTAATAATAGCCATCTGGTGACTCTAGCATTTGTGACAGATTTATTCATTAAATACTTAATAGCCGAGTGGTCAGTGTGCACAAAAGTAGAATAACCAGTGATATAGTGTCGAAATTTATTAATGGCATAAATTACTGCAAGAAACTCCTTTTCGGTAACTGTATAATTAAGCTCAGTAGGGGTCATATTCTTACTGATAAAGTAGATAGCATAAGGAAGATGATTTTCCTCTTGTCCCAAGACAACTCCAATTGCAGTGTCTGAAGCATCAGAAGATATATGAAAAGGGAGGGCCCAATCAGGCCCCCTCAAAATAGGAGCAGTAGATAACTGATGCTTGAGTTCTTCAAAAGCTTTCTGACAAGAATTAGTCCACTTAAATTTAGCATTTTTCATAAGCAACACAAATAATGGAGAAGCTATCTTAGAAAAATCTTTAATAAATCTTCTGTAGTATCCAGCATGTCCTAGAAAACTTCTCACATCAGTTTGTGTTTTAGGAACAGAAAGATTCTAAATGACCAATATTTTAGATGGATCTACCTGAATACCTTGAGATGAAATAAAATGTCCAAGCACTACTCCTTCACTCATCATCATATGACATTTTTCAGTACTTAGGGAGAGGTGAGCTTGTATACATCGCTTAAGTACCTTCTCAAGATTTTGTAATGCATCTTCAAAAGACACACCATAAGGAGTAAAATCATCCATAAATATTTCCATAGAGTCATTCAGCATATCAGAAAATATTCCTATAACAGCCCTCTGAAAATTTGCTGGTGCATTACATAGCCCAAATGGAAGAACTCTATAAGCAAAATTTCCCCAAGGGCTAGTGAAAGTGGTCTTGTCCTGGTCTTGGGGTGCAATTCTAATCTGATTATACCCACTGAATCCATATAGAAAAGAAAGAATTTCTTCCCTGCCAGACTATCCAACACCTGATCAATGAAAGGTAAAGGAAAGTGATCTTTTTGAGTAGCTTTGTTCAAGGCTCTATAATCAACACATACTCTCCATTTCCCGTTTTTCTTAGGGACAATTACCAATGGGGAAACCCATTCACTGTCAGATATGGGGTATATAAATCCTGCATTAAGCAATTTCTAAAGTTCTTCTTTAACAATTTCTCGTAAATTAGGTTTCATTCGTCTTTGGGGTTGACAGACTGGTCGGCATCCCTCTTTAATGTAAATTCAGTGAGTACATAGTTCAGAAGAGATTCCTTTCATATTCGTGTAATCCCATGCAAATGCTTCCTTATTTTCATGTAATAACTTCATTAACTGCTGTGTTTCAGCAACTGTTAGATCATGATTTATGTTTAATGTCTTGCCAGGTTCAATTTCAACTGTTATGCTTTTATATGAGATGGTGGTTAATGTCTGAGATAAGTCTTCAGATTCAATCTTTTCTTGGGTATCTGTTTCAAAAATTGCAGTCAATTGATTGTGTGTTTCAGCAATTACAGGAGAAGGTTCACAAATAAAATTATTAATTATTTCATCCTTTGTATTGTCTTTAAGAGTTAAGGCTTTTCCAATAGTTAGAATGGGCTGAACAGCATTATCATCATAATCCATCCACATAGAATCTTCATTATTAATTATGGGTGTAGCATGAGGATAAAGAGTAAGCTGTTTTGTTTCATAACCATTAGAAATTGTCATTGAACCAGATCTGTAACTGATAAAAGCATCAGCTGTGGCCAGCCATGGCCTTCCTAGAATTAAGGGATGTCCCCCCAGCTTTGTTTTAGTCTGCAATACAACAAAATCAGCTGGGTATTTCCAGGATTCAACTGAGATAAGTAGATCCTCAAAAACTCCTTCAGGTTTAATTGTAGAACGATCAGCCAACTTTAGAATGGTGGGTGTATCTCTGATTGTGTTATTCAGCTGTAACAATTGTGAAGTTTCAAGAGTCATTATGTTTATTGCAGCACCTAAATCTACCAGAACTTGAGGAATAATTGTTTTACCAATTTGAACTGTCACGGTAGGATGGCCGGGGTCACCATATTTCACAGGAGGGGTTTTTCCGGACATTAATGCAGATAAATCACCCATCACATGTACTGTAAGGGGATCTTTAGTTTTCCTACCAGGTTTCTTAACACAAATATCCCTTATTGTTCTGGCATAAATTGGTACATCTCTTTAAAAGTGGAATTTTAACATACAAGTTTTTCAATTCCCCTAAAAGATTAAAAGCAGGTGTTTCAGGCATTCTAGTTAAAACCAAACGCTCGGGGAATGGTGGTTCTGTTATTTCAATACTCTCGTTAGAGGGTGGTTGTGCTTTCTTATGTTTCTCAGTTTCCTCTTTATCAGAATCAGAAGAAGTTATGTCATCAATAATAGGCTCTACTATTTTCCCGGATCTTAAATGAATATCATTACATTGCATAGTAGGAAATATAGACTGATTCTGAATATCAATAACTTGCACAACTTTATTATTGGGGTTAGGATTTGGTTGCACAGGTAGCTGGGGTCTCATTTGGTTATTTGGCGGAGCATTTGATGGTAGAGGAAGTGGTTGTTGGAATTGAGGCAATTGATTTGGATACAGGAGTTGTTGGCTTCTCCAATTTGAATTCCAAGGGTTAAAAGAAGATGGCTGCTGTGGGGGCCAAGGAGTCCACATTGTAGGATCAACAAAGGGAGGGTTTGATTGTTGCATGGGTGGGAAATTCATTTGATTAAAGGGTGGGTATTGCATTTGATTAAAGGTAGGGTAATTTGTTTGACCGAAAGCAGAATAATTATTCCAACGATTAAATGGCATACTAGAGTTCATACCTTGTCCTTTTGGTTGCCATTGTCTTCTTTGAGTTAGAAAGTAAACTGCTTCAGCTTCTTCTTTCGTTGGCTGCAATGCTGCCTTTATTCCTGGTAGAGATGGACATTGTTTTGTTTCATGATCTTTCTCACAAAGGGTGCAGATTGGTATTTTGTCCAATGGGCACTCCCTTAGTGGATGTTTGTCTCTGCACTTCGAGCAAAAGACATCCAGAGTTGCTTATGCTTCAGCCTGCTTCTTCTTAACCTGCAAAGTGTCAATTTGTGAAGCAAAAGAACTTAACATCTCAGTTTTAAATTCTTCAAGTAAATTACCTATTTCAACTCTTGTTGCTCCCCCACTGGCTGATTTCTGCACTCTTGAATAGGTGGGATCTCTATTACTTACTCTGTTCCTTGCAGCTCCCCTTGAACACCTCTTACAAAGTTCAACAATCTCATCATATGATTCTTTAGATATATCTCCCTTGCCAAGCATGTTTAACATTTCTAAAAAATCATCCCTTAAACCTCTAAGTAATATTGTTTTGCGAATTTCTTTACTTATATTCGGATGATCAGATCTCTATATATTGTACTGCAGCCTTTCTACATAGTCCTCCAGATTCTCGTCCGGCTTTTGTGCCATATTGAATAGTTCATCCTTCTTTTCTCTCGTCCGACAGTAGTCTTGATATTTAAGCAGAAATTTCTGTTTCATCTGCTCCCATGTTGTGATTACCTGGCTCCCAAGGGTCATGAACCATCTTAAAGCATTTCCTTTTAATGTTGCTGGAAACAATTTCAACTTTTGAGCATTAGTAACATAATCATAACTTCTGCATAATATATCAAATTCAAAAATAAATTCATCCGGATCTTCAGAGGATAAACCATGGAAGTTAGGTAAAGCTGACAATGGAATGTTTTTCATAGGAGTTGTTCCTCTAGGGAGATCACTGATAGGAAATCCCAAGGTAGAGAGAGAATTTTCATCCTTTCCTTCTCCTTCAGGATCCACACATCCTCCACCAAAGAAGTCTTCGTTGTTTCCTTCCATTGGCTGTTCTCCTACTGCACTTGCTCGATCGTCAAAATCTTCTATTGGCTCTTCAATGTTTTCCACTGGTCGTCCAACACTCTCTATTATTTCCTCAATGTGCTCTGCTGATTTGCTAGCACTTTCTTCTGACTCTCCAGCACTGACTGCTGGTTCTTTAATCACCGGCTCCTCTATGTTTTCAGGGCCCACAACTTCCTCTGTTTTGTAATCTGATTGAGGGGAGTGCTGAAGTTTTGTTCTTCGAGAACTTAATCTCTGTGATGATTCAGCCTTTGACACAATCTCGTCAATGAAAGTTTTTCTTCCCCCCTTTCCTTTGCCCTTGCCACCTGAGGGGTTAGTTTTCTTCTGGGTTCCACGTCCTCTCATACAATCTGCACATCTAGAAAGAAAATATTAATGCTTTTGAAATCTACAATTTCCTTCCCCGGCAACGGTGCCAAAATGTTGGTCGCTTTAATTGTTTTAACAATTCAAGCTCCACATAAATTGTCAACCCGAGGAAGTCTGTTTATTCCAAAGACAATCACGCACTGGATATGCTCAATTCCAAAAGCAAAAACAATTTTGTAGTAAAAAGCCACACAATTATTAATCATACAAATCTAATTATTCACACTCTGTTTAATCAAAGCTGAAGTTACTTATGTTATAGTAGAAGTAATTCCTCTATTGCAGTAAATAAAATGAAATCATTATGCAGGAAAGGAAACCAATCAACCATAACAGGGAACAGGACCCTATTCCCTTAAATAGGAACTTCAGCACCTGCTGCCTGACACTAATCACTCTATAGAAAATATAAACTCAAGAGAACAGGACCCTATTCCCATGAACATGAACCTTCAACACCTGTCTCCTGTTTCTAATCACACTGCAGGAAAAGAAAGGCAATCAATGGGAACAAGACCCTATTCCTTTGTACAGGAATCTTCAGCACCTGCTTCCCAGCATCAATCATACATTCAAACAAATAACAGAAATAGATTTCTCAACTTCTTAAGAATGAATGTACTAAACATATGCAGCGTTAAAGGAAACATAATGCTCAATAAACTACAGAACTGTGTAACTGGTGTTTCAGCAAACAGAATTAAAGTAAAGTGCGAATATCATAAAGAAATCTAACAAACTACAGGAACAGTTGGGCGAATCTTGTGAGGAAGGCGGGCCCTTTCCTTCTCACAAGATTCCCCAGGGAAGGATTAAATTGAAGCGCTCAAAAGGAAATTTTATTCATCTGTCAAAAGAAATGATACATTACAAATGGAGTCTAGCTCCTGTCCTCTCAAACACAATGTTCTCCTATAGTTTCGAGCTCCCTCTAATGATGATGTCTCCTCTTTTTAAAGAGGAGACATCTCTTACAATTACAGTAGAGCAAATCTATATTTATCCCTAAATCTGTTCTTCTTTCTTAAAACAGGGCTATTTTGTTCTTCCATAAAAAGATATTGTTACAACAGATACAAAAAGAGTACTATCTTCAGAATAATCCCTGTAACCACGTCTTCATGTTGTTTCCATTGTTCCAAGAAATACTCTTCTAGAATCGCAAATTACGAATAGTGATGGAATTTGTGTGCCTGCTGGTTGTTTCAGCAACGGAGTCGACTGTTTCAGCAACGAAGTTTGACTGTTTCAGCAACGGCCGATTGTTCCAGCACAGCATATAATTTATCTGCGATCTTTTAGACTTATGTTAGCAACAATCTACTTTGATTAATGATGAAATATAAGAGTAATATGGAATTATATGTAAACAGATTAAATATATAATAAAGAAGAGGATTTTATATACCTTTGGATAAAGTGAATGAAAATGATGATGGAATCCTTTTTAAACATGGTTATAAAGGTAAGGTGGTGTCAAAATATATAGTAAAAATGGTACATAGTCAGGTCCTAACAGGGGGCATGGTTATATCATTGTCGTTGTTGAATACTTTACTAAGTGGGTCGAAGCGATGCCTACATTCAACAACAATGGTGAAATGACTGCATACTTTTTCTTTAACCATGTGATTGCTAGGTTTGACATTCCACAAGAAATAGTTATGGATCACTGGAAGCATTTTAAAAATCATATGATGACCGAATTAACTGGAAAATTGGGAATTTCACATGAAAATTCCACTCCCTATTATCCTCAAACTAATGGACAAGTTTAATATATAAAAAAATTTATTAAGTCTATGCTTCAACGTATGATAGGGGTCCACAAATCGGACTAGAATTTACTTCTCTATGCTACCTTGTGGGCATACCGAACCTTAGTAAGGAATGCTACCATATTTACACATTTTTGGTTGGTTTATGGTCGGGAAGCGATCCTTCTCATTGAATTCGAAATTCCATCTCTAAAACTAGCTATCAAACTTCTTCCCACTACTTCTACAGAAGAGGAACTTATTTTGCATCTAACTCATTTGAATGAGAAATGAAGCATTTCCGCTTTAACCAACGAAGATCATAAAAGACACATCAAAGCGAAATATGACAAAAGTGCCAAGCCTAGAGTCTTCACAAAAAGGGATCTGGTAATCTTATATGACCAGGAGGCCGATAAGTTAGGTAGAGGAAAGTTCCAGCCTATGTGGCTGGGCCCATACATTGTCAAGCATGTCCTTTAAAAAGGGGTGTATGAGTTAGTAGATCTCAATGGAATTCCTTTGTCACAACCTAGAAATGGGTTGTACCTAAAAAATACTATGCTTGATTACATGCTAGTACACTGTGTACATATTGTCTATAGTTGTGTTGAGTGTGTTTGCAGTATGTTTTTCAGAGGTTCCCATGGTTTCTATTGATTCTTCTTACTTTTGGTTTGCATATGTAAACCTCTCTTGAACCATATATTGGTTATGCCGATGGTGTTAGCCATAGTACTCACATCATATTATCTGTAGCATGGGATATCTTTACTCCAAATGACGAGCTAGTGAGCATGAAAGGGATTTGAATTGGCCACTCTACTAAGAACATCACTGAGTATATCACAGTGGTTGAGCTTCTATTTGATTTCACATGGTATCCACAATATAGTCATCAGGATTGATTCACAGCTCGTAGTACTACAAATCTCTAGTATCTATTCAGTGAGAAATCCTGCCATCCTTTGCATGATTTTGAGAGTGCGTCTTCTGGAAAGACATTTTGATTTCATATGATATGAAAAAATTTCTAGAAATATAAAAACATTAGCATATTCCCTAGCTAATTTTGTTTTATATAGACATTTTCAACGAATGTAAGTAACTTTGAATTCACATCACATCATATTGAAAGCATAATAGGAACTAGGAAACAATGAATATATATATATATATATATATATATATATATATATATATATATAAAGTTTGGTTTTACAAAATGTGTGCCCCGAGACACATATGGCTAAATCGTCCATACAAAAAACTACATGCAAATATCTAATTAGACAAACCAATGGTGCTCATGATAAAACGCCACTGCACGATCTATCTTGCACAGTAATCGACCAATATGTCTATTCACACAAAAAGTGTTAGAAAATTATATATTATAGAGCAATGCAACACATAAAATATGCGGAAAACACAAGCACACAAAACACATAAAACCAGAGAGACACAAATATACGTGGTTCACCTAGTTTGGGCTACGTTCACCCCGAACAGCTAGTCCTTCCTTTCTATTATCCAACAAAATGAAGAGACACAACCTACAACAGATGTACTATAATATCCTCTGTTCTCTCTCATAGTATTCCTATTTCTTTCTCGCTCTGAGAATACACATAAAATACACAGCAACAATATAATACCCTCATACATGCCAGGGGTTTCCTTCTAGGGCAAAAAACCCTAAACTACACATAAATTCTATCGTTAGATCATCTTCCTAATGAACGACCCAAATTCACTAGAAATTACTATACTTTTACAAGGCATTTTTACATCTGTTTTTAGCTTTGGGGGCACTGCCCCCGAAACCCCCCTGCCAAGAGGGGGCTCCATAAAGTCCCAGCGACCCCCCCTGGACCCCCCAGGTAGCATTTAATTACGGGTGGCGTTGCCACCCCATTAAGGTACAGGGGTCCAACGTTGTGATACAAAATAAACAAGATATTCAGGCTCCAAACCCAACAATCTCCCACTTGGAGACTGATTGTAGCAACTGCACCACTGCTTCATTTGCTGGACGATGAATCCACTTTGGACCTGGCTATTTCTCATCTTCATCATCATACTTGAATACCAATTGAAACTGAGCATATTCTCAATTTCTCCTTGATTACAACTTTTGTTAGCATATTCGCAGGATTCTAGCTAGTGTGTATCTTTTCCAACTTCAACTCTCCATCTTCCAACACTGAACGTATGAAATGGTACTTGAGCTGTATGTGTTTAGTCCTGGAATGAAATGCTGAGTTCTTTGCAAGATGAATGGAACTTTGACTATCACTGTATAACATGCCCATATCATGCTTCTTACCCAATTCATCCATAAACCTTTGTAACCAAATCATTTCCTTGCTAGCCTATGTAGCAGCAACATACTCTGCTTCTGTTGTTGAAAGTGAAACAACACTTTGGATTTTTGAAACCCAACTAACAACTGTTCCAACTACAGTAAATACATATCTTGTAGTTCTCCTCCTGTTATCTCTGTCACCTGCCATATCTGCATCAACATATCTCAGTAGAGAAATGTTTGAACCACCAAAGCATAGTTCTTGATTTGTGGTACCTCTCAAATATCTGAGAATCCATTTCACTGCCATCCAATGTTCTTTTCCTGGATTTTTCATGTACCTGCTTACAACTCCCACTACATGTGCAATATCAAGACTTGTGCAAACCATTGCATACATTAAGCTTCCAACTGTTGATGCATATGGAAATTTAGACATATAATCCATTTATTCTTCGGTCTTGGGGCACATCTCCTTACTAAGTTTGAAATGGATAGCAAAAGGTGTACTAACTGGTTTTGCATTCTGCATATTAAATCTTTTCAACACCTTTTGTATGTACTCATTCTAAGACAATGTTAATTTGCGATTTTTCCTGTCTCAAGTTATTCTCATACCAAGGATTTGTTTTTCAACTCCCAAATCCTTCATTGCAAATGAATTTTCCAATTTTATTTTGAGCACATTTATTTCTTGCATGTTAGACCCTGCAACAAGCATGTCATCTACATACAATAACAATATAATATAGTTTCCATCATTTTTCTTTTTTAAGATAAACACAATGACTAGAGTGACATTTAGTATAACCTTGTTCAGACATAAACTTGTCAAATTTTAGATACCACTGCCTTGGAGCCTATTTTAATCCATACAATCTCTTCTTTAGCCTGCACACTAAGTTTTCCTTCCCTTTGACCTCATATCCTTCTGGTTGATGCACAAAGATCTCTTCCTCCAAATCTCCATGGAGAAATGCTGTCTTTACATCTAATTGTTCAAGATGCAAATCTTCTTCTACTACAAGACTTAAAATAGTTCTGATTGAAGTCATCTTAACAACAGGAGAAAATATTTCATCAAAATCAATACCTTTCTTCTGTGCAAACTTCTTCACCACAAGTCTAGCTTTGTACCTCTATTTTCCTCCATCTTCTTCCTTCAGCCTGTAAACCCATTTATTCTGCAATGTTGTTTTACCTACAGGAAACCTGACTAAGTCCCAAGTTTGGTTATGTATTAAGGATTCCATCTCTTATTCCATGGCTAGCTCCCACTTCTTCCTGGTTTCAACCTGCATTGCTTCTTCATAACATTCAGGTTCACCAAAATAAGTCAACAATAAATAATATAATGAAGGAGAGTATCGTTCAGGGGGGTCTACTTATCCTGGTAGAAGGCTTCTGACACCACTTTCAGGTGTTTGAGGTGCCTGTTGCTATTGTGGTGGTTACTGTTGTTGTGTTTGTTGATTATTATTATTTTCAGGCACCTTTACTTTTTCTGTGATCACATCAAGAACTGTGTATTGTTTGTTTTATTTTTCATGTTTCTTTTCCTGCAACTGATTCTTATACAAGACCTTTTCATTGAATATTAAATATTTGCTCCTAATGATTTTGTGATTTTCATAATCATATAAGTGATAACCAAAATCATTAACACCATATCCAATAAAGGTATATTTCTTTGATTTTGCCTCAAGCTTTGTTCTATTTTCTTTATTAATATGGATAAAGGCCTCACAAGCAGAAGGCTTTAAAAAGGACTAGTTTACCTTTTTACCTTTCCATGCCTCCTCTGGAATACGACCATACAAGGAATTTGAAGGCCCTTTGTTTATTAGATAAACAACAGTATCTACAACATTTGCCCAAAATTGTAAAAGCAATCCTACATGCAATCTCATGCACCTTGCACGCTCCATGATTGTTCTGTTCATCCTTTTTGACACGCCATTTTATTTTGGTGTTCTTGGAATTGTCTTCTCTTTGCGAATTCCATGCTCTAAACAATACCTATTAAACTCTTTGCTGCAATGTTCCCCTCCATTTTCTAATCTGAGACACTTCAACTTCTTTCCTGTCTCAATATCAACCTGTTAGTCATCAATAACTTTTGCTGTTCTAGAGATGACTAAGTTATGGTCATAGATTTCTAAAAACAAGATTTGTGAAATATTGTGAGTTTTAGAAATCTCACTGCCTTCATTATCCTAAATCAAACTATTTCACTATATTTTTCCCTCTCTACCTTCTAAACTTCACTTTACTGATCCAAAAGGACTTCATTTCTGGGCCTATCGATCTCATTTTTCACTCCGCTACCCACACTCTCATTCACTCTGTTTTTCCTCTGAAAAACCCATTTTTCCCTTCATAAACCTTCCTAAAAGAAACCCCTATTCCTCATTTTCCTTTGTATTTATTAAAAAATGTAAAAGTCCCCTTTTACATTGTTTAAAGTCAAAATTTAAGCCTATTAGGTCTCTTTATTATATATATAAAACTCTGTTTTATACTATAGACCTGACCTTATGATATATATAGGCCTAAGCCCCTTTTCCTCTAGCCCCTAGCCCCCTCGCACTCATATAACCATGACTCTGCCTATCCGTAAGCACCTTCCCCTATATAATTTCCACCTCCGCCCTTTCCATTGTATAAACCTCCCATAAACCTTATAAAAAGGCCTCATAAACCATTATTATATCAAAATATGGGCCCCGCTCTCCACCATACCCAATGCCTGTTCAAACCTTATAAAATTAACGCATTTTCGTTAATTTATTAAAGCGCCCTAGGCCCATCCTCCATCAAACCCCGCTACATAATGTCAATACACCACCTGTCCTCCACTCATGCGATTTGACCACCTGCTTACTACCTCCAAAACGCACGATGGCCGTCGATCTCTCACCTCGAGATCTAACGATCCCCGATGCATATCGAAAATATAATTGCGTCGGGGTTAACGTCCTGCGACCCTCATGAAATGGGTGGTTTTTCCCTACCACGCGTCAAAACCTGGACCATATCATGTGCCCCCTTTCGAAAACCACTTACCGCCTTTCTGCCACGCGATAAACCACTTTCGGTTTTTCGAAACCACTTATCCCTCCGCGCCATTTTTCAAACCCTCCCGCCTCTGTTCAAACTTCTTCTTGGTTCGGCCTTCGGAACCCTGCCTCCCAAGCCATTTCATCCTCTACAAACCCTTTCGATAAGCCCCAAACCACAGAAAAATGCAGTCAGCGCCCTCTCCGCAGGTTTTCAAACTAGCAAGTTGTTTTTTGTGTGTAGGTTTAATGGCAGAATTCCTAAAAAGCATTTCGACGGTCCAAAAACGACCAAATCAACCTCTGGGTGATGATCCAAGAGTTTAATTTGAATCATAAAGTGGCCAGAGGTCTTGTATCAATACAAACCATTGATGAAACATGATCATCGATGGTCAAAAGACCCTCCTACCATGAAAGGAAGCATCCCCTGCACGTAAAAAAAAAACACATTCAAAGAATATAATGAAGAAAGGAAGATTAAAGGATTAAAGGGCTAATCACTAATAAAAAGCACAAAAACAGAAGATTAGTCAACTGAAGTAGAGGTCAAAGGATAAAGGAAGACATTTAAAAGGTTAAATGATAAAGATAGAATATCAGAAAGATTAATCAAAAGGATTAAGAAACAAAAAGACAGAGTTTAAAGGCCCAAATACAGAGATTAAAGACAAAGAATGAGGTAGATTAACCCAAAGAAGATTCGAATTAGCTGCACCTACAGGCAGTTACTTCTTTCAAAGATACCTTTTCCACCTAATGCTTTGTTTCCTTCAATAAAGCATTAAACAATTATTACACTCAGTTAGTGATATTTTCTATCTACCAAACAATTATTGTAAAGTTATTAATAGGCCTTAAAGTCAAACATTTCACAGATATTCTCTCAGAAGTTAAGATAGGAGTTATTATTCAGAGAATTATATTTAGATATTCCTGCCTTGAGCCTTGCATGGTCTTCAAGGTAAATAATTCATTAACTCTATAATAAATGATACCCAAACCCTAAAATCACCTTCACCTCCTCATTTTCAGATAAATACTGCATTTGAGCTCATTATCTTGTTGGAATTTGATGACTCTTTGAAGTAGTACATAGTATTTTGGAGGTTGAAAAGAAATTGATGTCATGGAGCTTGTGAATGCCTCGATTTGTCTGTTGATGGAGAAGGCTTACTTGCAAGATCCTTGAGCTTGGTTTATGGTGAAGTGCTTCTATTCTGTTATTGTTTTTTCTTGTTTCATTATGTTTCCATCTTTCTATACTACAGTAGAACAAATGATTTAGACTAAGAAATGTTTCCAAAGGCACCTTAGCTCTGTTTGTTCTTCACTGTCTTTATGTTTTCCTCTGCTAGGACATTTTAGAGAATTCTTGATTGCTCTCTAGACCCCCTAAGCTTGTTTATTTCATGAATGGTTTAATACAGTAGGTATCAAGCATGATTTATGGCTAGCCCTGCTTATTTGACGTCACTAAACACTATTCTTGAAGTGTCTCTCTAAAGTACCATTACTTATGTCTGCCAAAGAGGGTTTGTTTCAATCATACCCTTTGTACTTGCTTAAATAATTGTTTTGGAGATCTTCATAGCTATAATCAAAGATGTTTAGGTGTTCCCTCTCCTCTGATTACGATTATATGTGTATCTTGAATGTTTTTTGTCCTTGAAGGTGAAATCACTAGAAGTTAAATGAGTTTCTTGGCTTTTATATTTCATTGGAATGTTTGTCTTGAATAATTATCTGCTTAAGTTGAATCAAAGAATTTATGGTTTTCCCTGTTTATTAATTGCCTCTTTATGATTATGATTTTTAAGTCCCTTATTGTTAAAGGTACATGATAAAGGATTCTTAATTGCCCTTTTTCCTAATTTTATTCTCACAATTGATGTCCATCTCATTGCCCTTAAAAACCTTGAAGATCCATTGACCAAGTTAGATTTTCCCTGTGATGCTCCCCGATCTATTGATGAACCTTTCAAGACTTTTATAGAATCCATTGCCCAATGACTTAAATATTTCTTCATTCCATCTATTCTACTAGATCATCTTACCCAACCAAAACAAACAACAAACCCTACACTTAACAACTAGCCTAAAATCAACCATTTGAAGCAAACAAGTTCACATCCTTTGCATATAAATAGAGAGAGCCCTCTCTAAGTCTAGGAAGGCTAGGTCCTAGGAATCCAAAGACTGGTCTGATGTTACCCTGTGCATTTGGTCTACCAATCTGCTAAATCACGAGACTCCAACATAATGGTGATCACGGTAGGACCTTTGAGTCAGTGACAATCTTAGTGTCCATAAAGGAACTCAGGAAACCCCAAAAACATTCCTAGATTGGTTTTGTGTTAATTAGTGGTGGACCATACACATATATCCTCAAAACAACAAAAAATATCCACCTCGCGACTCCACTAGCCTCCAGTAGGCCTATTACTTCACTGGTCCTCACTAGACTTCCCTAGGATTGTGTCAAAAAAACCCTGAGAAGTTTACAAGCTTAGTCCTATACTGTGTAAGTTTACTATGAATTAAGAGAGGTCAGCCCTTATGAAAAACAATCCTAAACTTTCAGCCTCTCTATATTTTGAGTTTGAAATCTGGCTTCACAAAGGATCAATACCAGATCTCATCCAGACCCAAATCCTCCTACCATAGTTGATGACCTAGAAAATATTTTGTGGCAAAATTCTAAAGCTGGAAACTGAACTATTATTAGGACTATTCATAGAGTAAGCTCCGTTCCTGAACATCTTACAACCTTGCAAGATCCTCAGTTTGACTTGCACCATTCAAAGAACCTATTCAGAACCAAGTCACATAGTGAGATTGACCAGATTGACCTTGAGCCCATAGATTTGCTGCAGAGTTCCGGTAGAGAAGCCTCTCCTTCCACTCCTCCTGATTTTCAGCTTCTCCATCACTTTATCTCTTTCCATACCAAATCTGCTCATAATCAGTTTGCTGGTCCAATTACTTCCACTACACCCCTCCACACATCCACTATTCAGAACACTCCATTTCATCCCAAGTTCCCTCTCACAAACCCTCCTCTTGTAAATCTTCCATTTTCTCCCATCATGGCAACATCATCATGTAGATAAAATGAATGATGCCTTTGAATACATGGAAATAGAATAAGAGACCATTAAGATGAGGTTATTTTCCCAAAGCTTAGGAGGAGAAGCCAAAAAATGGTCTAAAAGCTTAAATCCTAACATCATACATGATCTCCCTTCTCTATACCAAACATTCATAAACAAATGGGAAATTAAAAATAACCCTCTCCAAATCCTTTTAGAATATAGCAACCTTAAAAGAAATGCTGGGGAAAGTGTCCAAGATTACTGCACTAGATTCAATAGTGTTTACAATGCACTTCCACTAAACATGAAACCCCCACTAGGCTTAGCCTTAGCAAATTTTCTAGAAGGTTTTGAACCAAACATGGCCTATCAGCTAAGAGAAAGAGACCCCTTAACGTTAGAAGACATGCAGAGGGGTGCTGCAAGTGTAGAAGAAAATATGACTGAAAAAAGAGCTAGATTAAGGTCAGAAAAAAGAGTTACATACAAAGATGAAGCTATGGCCTCAACCTCATCATCTGATGCCAAAATTGATAACTTAGTGAGGGTAATGGAAAGAATGATGGAAAAGATAAACTTAACTGAAAGAGCACCTCCTAGGGAGAATCAAGAAAATCCCCAAACCATAAATAGGAATCCAAATTTCAGAAGAGGTCCCCTTCAAAATAGACAAAGAGGCAATGACCAAAAAATTAGGCCTCCTTTCCAAGACAACTATGTAGATGAAGAAGAAAGGGAGACCGAAAGGTTGGAAGAAAATCATGTGAATTAGATAGGATTTGATAGTGAGGGTGATGTTTTTCTCACTGAAGAAGAACAAGGATTATTTTCCTCAGACCAAAATAAAACCAACCATGAGGATTCTGAAGATATACCAATTAGGATTTAAAAATGCCATAATGGATGTCCATAGGTAATATGACCTTAGGAGAAAAAAGAACCAAGAGAATTCCAAGAATAATAACATAGAAACTGCTGTTAGGAAAACCTCAAAAAATATTCCTAAAAAGATAGCAAACAGTACCAACACTATGGCTAAGAAAGTTGATCCAAATAAAGACAAAATCAGCTAGCAAAGTGTTGACCCAAGCTGCCCTAGTACTTCTGCTAGTGGCCCTAGAAAATCTGTTTAAAATGATAGTCCTAATAAAACTTAGCAAATCAAAACTGCTAAAAAGACCGTGTGACAAAATAGATGTAAATATGTCAAAACACTAGCACCTTTCAGCCTTGAGGGAGAAATTTCCAAGATCGAAATTAGCATACCCCTTGCTGAACTAGTGACCCAGGACGTATATAAAAATCAAGTCTTGAAATCTTTGAAGATAGGAAATGATACTGATACTCTAAAATTGACTGATGATAAACTAGAGCTATTGTTTGGCCCTGAAGTAGAAGGAAAATACCAAGAAGGAGCTATCCCTCCATTCTATGTTAGCCTAAACATACATGATAAAATCTTGCACAATGCCATGCTAGACTCTGGTGCCTCTCACAACCTCATGCCAAAGGTGGTGATGGAGGGATTAGGCCTAGAAATTACTAAACCTTACAAAGACCTGTATTCTTTTGATTCAAGTAGAGTCAAATGTTTGGGTCTAATAAAAGATTTATGTGTCAATCTAACACAAATCCCTGCTAAAGGTCTAGTCATGGACATAGTAGTTGTTGATATTCCCCCAAGTATGGCATGCTTTTATCCAGATCATGGGGAGCCAAACTTTAAGGGAGCCTTCAAATGGATATGTCTTATGCTACCATCCCAGTATTTAACCAAACAAAGAGATTGTACTAGGAATCTCATATGAAATATATGGTAAGCAGCCTAGATAGGCCAAACAACACTCTTGTTTATTCCATTCATTCAGAACTTGTTTATTCATTTATTTTGTACAATGAAGATGAAATCAACAAACAAGAAAATTAAAATGAAAAATAGGTAAGCCCACTAGAATATTCAAATCTGTCCTCAAATGAAGAACATAACAACTCAAACTTTAGCAACCTTGAACAAAAACATGACAGTGAATATGAGACAAAAACACTTTGGAACATGAGCTTTGATGGCTCTTGTGGCAAAGCTGGTTCTGGAGCTGGTGTATGGATACATAATACAAACAAAGGAAATTCCTACAAACTTGATTTCCAATGCAATAATAACATTGCAGAATATGAAGCCCTCCTCCTTGGATTACATTTGCTTAAAAAACATAGGAGCCAAGAAAATATCAGTCCAAGGAGATTCAGAGCTGATCATTAGGCAAACAAAATGGGAGTATTCAGCTAAAAATCCAAGATTAAGAGAATATAGGAATGCTTCCCTAGAACTCTTGAAAACCTTTGAGAAATATGAACTCACTTTCATCCCTAGAGCTCAAAATAGCCTTGCAAATGAACTTGCCTTTGCTGCCAACAATTGCCAAATACCCATGTAAATTAAAAATTCACTGTAAAAATAAAAAATCAGCCTACAACACCTGAAAATGAAAACTATTGGCAAGTGTTTGAGGGTGATAAACACATTGATGATTTTCTACAATCTAAAAATGATTTTTCTGTACCAACACCTAGCTCAAGCCATGAAGAGGATTGTTTTGCTGTAAAACTAGCCCATAAAACAGAGCTGCCCTCTACGGCTGATATAAACCAGTTTGAACATCTTTATAAAGCATAATTACTTGAAAATATCGACCAAAAGGACCTTGTGGTTTTACAATGTAAATATGATACTATACCAAGGGGCCTTACACCATTAGAGGATCTTTTTGATTTCAATGATGTAGCTAGAAAACCAAAGATGGAGCCAACATCAGAATATAACATAGGCAGCATGATGGAACCCAAAATGATCAAGCTATCTAACACTCTTCCTCCTCACATTAAACATGAATATATTGAACTTTTCAAAGAGTTTGGAGATGTGTTTGCATGGGGGTACAAGGACCTGGAATCATATGATACCAATATTATTCAACATAAAATTACTCTTAAGAAAAATCAGAAACCTTTAAAACAAAAAATAATAAGAATAAATCCTATTTTACTACCTTTAGTTGAGAAAGAGATTAAAAATATGTATGATGTTGGGATCGTAGTTCCCCTTAGATAGTCAGAGTGGGTTTCCAACCTTGTGTCAGTTAGGAAGAAGATTAGGGAGATTAGGCTTTGCATTGACTTTAGAAATCTGAATAAGGCCTCCCTGGAAGATAATTATCCCTTGCCTAAGATGGATCACATACTCCAAAAGGTGGTTGGATCTAAAAGAATATCACTGTTGGATGGTTTTTCAGGCTACAACCAAGTGCTAGTACTCCCAAGTGATCAACACAAAACTGCCTTCACCACACCTTGGGATACATTCATGTATGTTAAAATGCCATTTTGTTTGATGAATGCAGGGGCCACTTTCCAAAGGGCCATGCACATAGCTTTTTCAAAAGACATAGGCTACTTTATGATCATTTACCTTGATGACATCACTGTTTACTCTAAAACTGATAAAGAGCACTTAGTCCATTTGAGAAAAGTTTTTGAGAAATGTAGGAAATATGGCCTGTCTTTAAATCCCAAGAAAACACTTTTTGGTCTCCAGGAAGGAAAAATCCTTGGCCACATAATCTCTGAAGAAGGAATCACAGTATACCCCAAAAGGATTGAAGGCATATTGCAAATTAGCCATCCCAGAAATATCAAGGAATTGCAATCTTTCATTGGGAAGATCAACTTTTTGAGAAGGTTTATCCCAAACCTTGCTAAAATTTTGAGAAATATTTCAAACATGCTAAAAAAGGAGATGGGAGTGAAATTGACTTTAAAATCCAAACATTCATTTGAACTAGTGAAACAAGCACTCACTCAAACACCAATTCTTATCAGTCCTAATTCGACCAAGGATTTATACATTTTTTCATTTGCGTCTGAACACACCATTACTGCAGTATTGTTGCAAAAGGATAACATGGGGCAAGAAAAACCAATAGCCTTTTTCAGTAAAGCATTAAGAGATGCTCCACTCAAGTATAACATCATGGAGAAACAAGCCTTAGCCTTGATAAAAGCATTGAAATATTTTTGAATCTACATTTTACGCTCTCATATCATTGCTTTTGTCCCACATACAGTTGTCAATGATATTCTAAATCAAGACCCTAATGGTAAAAGGGGAGAATGGAATGCTATTATCTTAGAGTATGATTTAGAAATCAGACCCACCAAGCTGGTTAAAGGACAAGGACTTGCAAAACTTATGGCTGAATCAAATTTCCAAGCATTAGATATGAATATGGTTGATATTTTAAAAGAACAAGAAGAATTCACTGCTCCATACATTGAAGAAATATTTCTGAATTCAACTTGGTATGCTAATATCATATATGTGATTCTTTATCTCAATACTCCTCCTTCTTTATCAAAGACAAAAGCTAGATTCTTGAGATAAAAATCTTTAAATTACTGCATTTTAGATGGAGTTCTGTATTGGAAAAATTTTGTTGGCATATTGCTTAAATGTTTGCTTGAGAATGATGCAGGAAAAATCATGCATGAGCTGCATGAGGGAGAGTGTGGAGGTCACCTTTACTGGAAAACCACAACAAACAATATTCTTAGATCTGGATATTATTGGCCCACCCTTTTTACTGACACTCAAAAACTAGTCATGACTTGCCATAAGTGCCAAATTTTTGATGGAAAGAGAAAACCCCTACATTTACCTTTGCATCCCATCAGTTTTGAGGCTCCTTTTCAACAACGGGGTTTGGAATTTATTGGAGAAATTCACCCCACCTCATCTTCCCAACAGAAGTGGATCCTTACTGCCACTAATTATTTCACCAAATGGATAGAAGCTGTCCCTTCTAGGAATGCTACTGACTCAATCATTATCAAATTCCTTGAGACCAATATCTTATCCCAATTTGGTTGTCCTAGAAAGATCATTAAAGATAATTCTCCCGCCTTTAAATCCAAAAGAATGATTGAATTTTGCTATAAATATCATATCACATTGGGGCACTCCACAACTTACTATCCCCAAGGTAATGGACTAGCTGAATCCTCCAACAAAATTCTTGTCAACATTATCAAGAGACTGTTGGAAAAAAATAAAAAATCATGGCATAGTAAGCTAGTTCATGCATTATGGGCTGATAGACTAACCACCAAGAAATCAATAAGTATGTCTCCCTATCAGTTGGTATATGGCATGGATGAAATCTTTGCGACATACTTGGGAGTTCTAGTAATGTAACTCCTCCAAGAAGTGCAATCAGAAGAAAATGACATGCAGAGAAGGCTGAACCAAACCATTCATTTACAAAAATCAAGAGAGGAAGTTTACAAAAAAACACAAGCAGTACAAGAAAGCATCAAGAAGATATTTGACAGAAGGACCAAAGCCAATAATTTCAAAATTGGAGGATTCTAGGAAGGAAGACAAAGGTAAACATGGTAAATTTGAGAATTTGTGGAAAGGGCCTTATATCATTCATTCAATTAGGAGTCATAATGCTTTATTTTTACAAGGGCTGAATGGAGAAGAGTTATTTGGAGGTCGTGTCAATGGTAGGATGCTCAAACACTATTTTTGTCAAGAGTCCTAGCTTCAAAGTTTTCATTCATTATACATGACACTGCATGATAAGAGATCATAAAAACAAAAAATTCAAAAAAACAAAAAAAGGAAAAGAGGGAAGATCTAAAAAGAGGTACAACCCCATACCCAAAAAACAATACTATTGAAAGTGTGCAAGCCTAAATGCCACTACTTGTTCAAAGAAGAAATCTTGTTTAGCCATCTAGCCTAATCATGGCTGAACATGTTTTAAATTTATGTTGATAAGTTAGTGTAAAAATGATTGTCAAAGTTATTCAAGCTTGACTTATCAAAAAAGATAGATTATGAATGAAAGATACTGGTTCCACATGCTCAAAATTGAACCAAAGAGAAAGATGAGGATGCATAGAAAATGATAGATCACAACCCTTATTTTTCTAGTTACTATTTCTGCAAAAATAATTTGTGTGCAACTTGTTCCAATGCCACAAACCATGGTAAGTTAGATTGCCTAATCCTGATTTGAACCATGCTTTCAATTTCATGTCAATAGTTTAGAGAATCAAGTCTGCCAAACAACTTAATCTTGGCAGTCAAGTAGTCTAGGTAGAGGATAAAATAGTTCACTTGCATAATCTGAACTCTTGGAAGCAATAAGGATATAAGTACATAGTTTGTTTTTGTTTTCAAAATAAAAGAATGTTAAGAGTTTTCCAATTCAAATGCACTCAAAGAAGAAAAAATGTTAGGTCAAGTAGGATGGGTAGGTAGAAATAAAGTTGAAGTAATCATGTTTTTTCAGATTATTGAGATTACAATTTCAAATAAACATCAGCAAATGAAAAGAAGGAAAAATTTTCCCAATGGAAAAGGCATTAGTCTTCATAAACTCAGAGATTTGATATCTAAAAGTTCTGGACACCTCCAGTAAGGGAGCTGCCCTCCCCAAGTGGAGCCAACATTAGTCATCAATAATTTTAGCTGTTCTAGAGATGACTAAGTTATGGTCATAAATTTCTAAAAACAAGATTTTTGAGATATTGTGAGTTTTAGAAAAATCACTGCCTTCATTATCCTAAATCAAAATATTTCACTATATTTTTCCCTCTCTGCCTTCTAAAGTTCACCTTACTGATCCAAAAGGAATTCATTTATGGGCCTATTGATCTCATTTTACAAGAACCTTACCCATTCCAACAATTTTATAGGGTTTATCATCACCCAAATGGACTTGTCGAAAATCTCCTTGAACATAGTCATGAAAATATTTCTTATCAGGTGTGGCATGGAATAAGGCCCCTGAATCTATCACCCAGGAATCAGTAAAATTTTCGAAATAAAGAATCAAAGAATCTTGTAACACAAAACCTATCACATTTTCTTCATGATTGTTTTCTTGCTGTGCGTCTCCTTCTTTTCCCTTCTGAGATCTACAGTATTTCTTCAGGTTTCATTTCTTTTCGCATTTCCAGCACACTATCCTCGATCTGGACTTGGAACTTACTTTCCTTGATTTACTATGATATCCCGAGATCTTTCCTCTTTCCTTTTTTCTTCCCCGGGACTCTACACTCAAAGCATTACCCGATGTCTCACCAAAGCTTTTCCGTCGCATTTCCTCGCTAAGGATAGCATCGACAACATCATAAAACTTTAGAGTACTAGATCCAGAGACAGAGTTACTAATGGCCATAACTAAACCATTCCATATTTTTGGCAATGAGCACAGAAATAACAGAGCCCTAAATTCATCATCAAAGTTTACCCCTACAGAACTTAACTAACTGGTAACTGTATTAAAATCATTTAAATGGTCTGCAACAGATCCATCTTCTGACATCTTCATATTAAATAAACGTTTCATAATAAATACATTGTTTGAGGCCGAGGGTTTTTCATATAATTTTTCCAATGCCTTAATCAAACCCTCTGTTGTTTTTTCCTTCAAAATATTAAAGGCTACCAACGTTGCAAGGCACAGCCGTACTGTTCCGAGTGCCTTTATATTGAGAATCTCCCATTTCGCGTTTCTCATAGTCATTGGCTTCTTTGTTTTTCCGCTCAATGGTAGGTACAAATCTTTTTGATACAAATAATATTCCATCTACATCTTGCACAGTGGGAAGTTTTGGCCGTTAAATTTCTCGAACCTAAATTTACCATCTTTCGCCATTTCTCCCACTCAAACCAAGAACCCTTCTTTAATGCGAGTTTATCAGCTAAATAGACCTTCAACTCTGATCCAAGTTGTTAGAAAATTATATATTACAGTGCAATGAAACACATAAAATATACAGAAAACACAAGCACACAAAACACATAAAACTACAGAGACACAAATATACGTGGTTCACCCAGTTTGGGCTACGTCCACCCTGAACAACCAATCCTTCCTTTCTATTATCCAGTAAAATGAAGAGACACAACCTACAATAGATCCGTTGTAATATCCTCTATTCTCTCTCACAGACTCCCTATCTGTTTCTCGCTCTGAAAATAGACATACAATACACATCCGCAATACAAAACCCTCATACAAGCGAGGGGTTGCCTTCTAGGGCAAAAAACCCTAAACTAAACATAACTTCTATCGTCAGATCATCTGCCTAATGAACGACCTAGATTAAATAGAAATTAATATACTTTTACAAGGCAAATTTACATCTGTTTTTAGCTTCGGGGGCGTTGCCCCCAAAACCCCCCCATTAGGGGGGGCTCCATAAAGTCGCAGCTGCCCCCCCTGGACCCCCTAGGCAACATTTAATTACGGGCGGTGTTGCTGCCCCATTAAGGTACAAGGGTCCAATGCTGTGATACAAAATAAACAAGATAATCAGGTTCCACACCCAATAAATAGTGTGTTGTTGAAGTTGCAATGGAAGTTTATCAACCATGGTGTCGTCAATCCCATGTGTCAATCCCTCTATGTGGTGCTCCACCTCTCATAGGACCTCAACTACCTCAAGATCTTGTAGCGCATCCCCTCCCACTGCAAAAACCTGTACTGGTTCCACTACCTCCTCCCGCAACTGTCTCTCTGTGCGACAAAGATATGTAGCACCTACTAGTCAAACAAGTCCAATATTTGCAAGAAAAAATCAGATAGTTTAGTCTTGGAAACATGAAAAAACACAAAAAAATTGTAAAAATTTTCAAAAATTTAATGGTCAAAGTATCTTACCTAAAGAATCCCATTTCTCACCCTCAGGAAGCTCGAATTCAGGATCATTACAAAAATACATCCCTACATAAGGATAATCATCAATTATGATGAACTGTCTACGCAACCTTCCAAATAATGCTGGTGAAAAGCTGATCACTGATGGAATTGCATGTCTAGCCATGTGGTCTATCAACGTCCTCATCCCCGGGACCCTCAGATAGAGGGACTCGAGTACAATCTGTTGAGGCTGTAGTAATGATACCCTCTCTAGAGAAAAAGAGACCAAAATGACACCATAACCAAATTTCTTCAACTTCCCATCCTTTTCTTTAGTAATTTGTTCTTTCAAGTTGACCAAGACACCCTCACTTCAGTTGAATACTATCAACTCTAGAAATTCTATTCTATACTGCATGTATGATCTGCTCACTACATGTAGTGTCGAGTTGTCTGTGAATCTTATGATAATGAACAAGATCATTCTCAAAGGCAATTGGGTCACATCCTTTATGTTAATCTTCAAATCCCTCGTAGGAAGGGCTCAAGGTCTGCAATAGGTAGAGATATAGTATTTCATTGTATCAACTCCAATTCTTCCACCTACAAGAGATATTAGGGTTCCTTGCTTTGAAAAACCTGCTATAAAGTAAATGTAATCTACCCGTATCTCAAGTATATTTTCCCAAACTAAATGCTTGTGCCTAAACTTCCCATGAATGCACAAGGTATTTCATCAAATCCATTTTTTTCCTCATACTAAGAAGCCAGAATAATTTTAACAACCCACAATTTTTAAGCACCTAGATGGTAGTAGGGTTATTTTCCACATTTAAATATTCTGCTTCATGTTCTCTTTCTCTCCAAATGAATGACATTTTTTGCTAATTTTTACTTGAAACATGAACAAGGGATTCATTAGGCTCTTCCCCATGCAAAAAATATGACAAAATTTGTGTAAAAGCTGAAAACAAACTTGGATATTTTTTCCCAACACACCCCAAAAGTGTATGACAGAGCATTGCACCTATGTCTGCAGTGTTTCTATGCCTAGGTGCAATTCCATTTTTGACACAGAGAGGGTGCGTTGTGTTATCACTCCCCCCTTTTCCCAAGGATGAGAATGGAACTGAAGGAGGTAACCTCAAACCAATCTTTAGGTTAGGTAGGTAGCTCTACCAAAACCAAAGAGGGCTCTCTCAATGTCACTTTTCAGCTAATGAGATGGCTGGATATATAATGATATTAGGCTAGTTATGATGCTTAGTAGATTAGGGTTTTTTTTGTTTGAAGTTTTTGCTGGATAGGAATGATAGTCAAGGAACTAGGTCTAGATTTTAGGTTTGATTTCAAAGGTTAAGTTGCAGAGACAAGGATGAGGCCAGGTAGGAAAAATTAGGATCATACTTTATTTGTAGTTATGTATAGGGTGTGAAAAGAGAAAGATTCATAATGAGCATGTTAAATGAATTCATTCATCAGAAGAGTAGACACACCCATGAAAATATTATAAAACAAAGCATAGAAAGCAATAATTTCTGTTCATAGACTCATAAGATTAACATACAAAAGAATACATGTGATGGAAATATAACATAAAATTTAACTTGATGAATTAATAGAGAAGAAACAATGCTTAAAATCATACCACTAGAGTCCCAAGATTATCATTGCAACATTCTTTGATTTCACTGAAAAAGAGTTTATAAAATAGCTCCACTGAAAATAACAACTATCGAACCTCTAAAATGACTTGAGTTGGAATACATATAGAAAATAGATGAGATGCCACCTCATTGGGTCGAAATCAGATCCAAAACACTTCATAAATTCACCCTATGAGTCATTTCCTAGTGTTTAGGGAAGTTAAAAACAGTCCCCCCAAATTTAGCTAACAAATAAGAGTGTATGTATCCATGATTAATAACATGATTCCTCCATAATGAGAGGAAAAAAAAAACTATATTATCCAAAATAAACATCATAGTACAAACGAAACCTCGAAATTTGGACCATTCTGGCTTGAGAACCGTCCAAAAGGAATCCAAGATAGAAGTGTCGCCCCAGTTAGCAAAAGTATCACGCCTTCTAGTAGAAGCATCACACCATGTTGAGGGTGATTTTGACTAACTTTTAGGCACCCATTTTAAAATATGAGAGTTAGGCTAGGTAGCCCTGGGTGTCTTCTTTACATTTCACACTCAAACCGAGAAAATACCCGTGGAAGGCCTTCAAAAACACATTCTCCCAACCTCACTCCAGAAGCGCCGTGCAGAAGCAAAATGGGTGACATAAGCATGAAAAAAGTGATGGTTTTTGGATTTTTTTTTTTCAAAACTGGAAGGTGACATGCAAATCCGAGGTCATATCTATGATGTAGAATAGAAAATCCATCCAACCATATAATAGTTTCTTCATTTATATTCTCTTAGAGAAAGCGATGCGCCGCTGCGCGACGCTTCTGCAAAGGTCAATTTTCCATATTTTCCAAAAACATTTATGCAAAAATAGGGCTTCAAGATGGATCAATATCTATCTAACCATACGTTTTTTTGAAAAATTGAGAGACTTTTTTGTTATTTGGTATGTTATGAACAAAAAACTCATCTAGGTTTCCTAAATACTTTCCCATTTTCTCATAATCCAAGTTTGAAGTTGATCGCAAAAAAATTGTAGAAGTGTAGCACACTCTCAGTAGAAGCATCATGCCACTTTGAGAGGGAATTTGGAGGCCTTTCGAGAGGATTTTTGGGCTAAAAGTGGTATAGTTGGAAATATTAGGATGTTTGATACACAATTAAGTCATCAAGCATTGCAAACCCCTTCTCCAAACCCCTGAAAAATTGACGTGACGACTACCTGTACAAAAGTGCAAAAAATGACCTAGAGAAACTATATTGTGGAATTTCTCTCAAATCATAACATGTGTGAATAAACTTAAGGATACTTTTGTTCTTTGGTCTATTATTGAAATAAACCTCTTTCAATTTTTTAAAATTCATCTACATTACATCATAAATTGATTTTGAAGGAAAACTGTCCTTGTGTGCAATATAAACCCTAGCAAATGATCACAAAACTCTGAAAATGATACCATGGGTTTGAGTTGGATCAAACCTGGAATGATTACCTCCCTTGTTAGGCTTTCTCTTCTCACCTTCCATGATTTTTGTCAACAAAATACCTTCCACGATTTTTTTCAATGAAAGAAAACCCTATCTTGTTGTGAAGGAAAGGGAAAGTGAAAACTAGGAAAACAAGGGAAAATGGGGCAGAAAGTTTAGGGAGGGAAATGGAGGGGATATAATTTAGGGAAAAATATGTAAAAATTATGGGAGGTAGGGTTATGAGTTTGCTACAAAATGCAAGTGAAATTTTCGGAAATGGGTATGGGAAAGGTGGCAAAAATATCAAAACACAGAGTTGACCTATTATCTCTGCAAAAGCATAGTGAGAACTAGGGTTTGAGTGAAAATGATAGTTAAGAAAGGTATGAGTGATATGTAGTGATTTGGTAAGGTATATGAATGATGTTTGAAGGTTATTAGGTGATGAAAATAGGGGATTTCAACTGAATCAAGCTAAACATTAATGAAACCAAAACTGCAGTAGAAAACCATAGAAGAGGGAATCCACCCTTTGCTGAATAAATTGAGCTGAATGAAAGGTGAGGGATGATCAATTACTAACTTGGAAGCCTATGAAACTTGAGAAATGATAAACTGACCCTTCTGACGGTTTCTTGGAGCTTGAAAGGAAAAAACCTAAAAGACTACCAATCTTTGGATAGTTGTGGAGAGTTCTGAGCATAAGAGAGGAGCTCTTTTGACCATGTAGCATAATTCTTGAAAAAAGACAAGTTTCCTTTGTTTTATTACTTATCTTTGGTAACTCCCAATGAAGGTGATTTGTATGGTGAAAATGACTCTTTTTTTCCTTCTTTCATCACATTGTTGGAGATTATGATGGCGAAACAAAGTAAACCTAGACGATGACCTAGATGGAGGTATGTTGATTGATCTATGACCCTAGATGATGATGAATGTCATGACCATGAATGGAACGAAGGGAGTAGCATTTAAAACCTAGACAATATTTAGTGAACAAAATTTTATTTGAGAATTGGTTCGAAAGCATGAAATTTTGACCTAGGACCACTACCAAGTAAACCTGAAAGAGTGTATTCGATCATTGAACATTAAGACACTAACATTAGCTCCAACTGGGGATGGAGGCTCTTTCAGAAGGTGTCAAGAACACCAGAGACCAAGTATCCTAATCCATTGGGCAATGAAGTCAGAAATAAAACACTAGACAACCAAATGACTAGCTGAAACAAAACTAACTTTGACTCTAAAACTTGACTACTGACTGAACTTACTTATGGTAGCAGACCATTGGGATCTTAGGGCCTTCACCTCGGGCTTCAAATCCTAATGATAACCGCCCACCTACTAAATATATATGCGTTATGATCCCTTTTGTGTAACCAATCCAGCAAATCCTTACTTACTTGAATTCTGCTGACACTTTCCTCGAGCAGGCAAAAGGAACAAAAGATAGGAAGCTCAAAATGTCCACTAAACATGTGCTCATGATTCATAAATACAAGAAGAATCATCTTCCCAGATGGTTGCAACAAATTGGCAATAGTGTCTTCAAAATCATGCGAAAGGGAAGTCTTTTCTTGAAAATCAACGTTTGAGGTAGCCATATTATCAAAAGAAAAAATGTGCACATCCATAGGATCCAGGACAAACTCCTCTTCTTAAGTAGACTTTTCATTTTCCGAACCTAGAGGAAGATCATCATCTGCAAGAGGTTCTCAAACAACCTCTTCTTTTTCACTACTTTCCTACAACTTATGATGGTCACATAAGGGGAATTTTGAGGTCTAAGGAAAATGTACAATCAAAATTCACTTTATGAGAATCAATCACATTTTAGGGGATGACATCATCCGTAATGGTTAAGGTGGCATTGCTTGAGTTAAATGTACTTACTTGTCACATTCTCAATGGTGGACAAAAACTCATAGTTAACCATGTTAGTGCTCTAAGTAATTTTAAAGTCATAAAGTAAGTACTCATAGTAAATTTTATTTCACACTTTTTGAATAAAATAATATTATTGCAATTTCATACTTTTTGAAAGAAACAATGCATATCCCTACACAATATTCATGTAGTTACACATTTTTCAATAAATATTTTATTTCTATATTTTCAAATATTTATTTTTAAATTATATATTCATCTTATTTTATTTAATATTACAATTTCAAATTAATTATAAGTAAATATGTATAGATATATATTATACATATGAAATCAAAATAAATAAAAATGTAACCTTGTAATTTTAGGATAAATCAAATCTATAAATAATATCATTATTATATTAATAGCAATACAAACCTATAAAATTAAAGAAAAAATAAACATTTTAGTTTTGTAGGATGAAAAAAGGTATATTAGTTTTGTATATTGAAAAAAAATATATTAGGTTCAACATAGTTTGGGGCAAACAAATACTAAATTTCAATGTATATAAATCTTATAGTATACTTATAAATATAAATTAAATTTATTCAATACTTTTTTTCTTTATTTTAAATAAAACTCAATTCATTTAATTATGATTCTATTAATATTATATATTAATATATATAATATTATGAAAAATAATCTAAATATTATAGAATATATATTATATTCCTTTTTATATCATGTATTATTTTTTCTTATGTTATAAATCAAATCAATTAAATATGTAATATAAAATTCACACATAAAACAATATATTGCATATATATATATATATATATATATATATATATATAAATTACATGTTATTATATAATTTAAATAGTATAAATTTTAGTTAATAATATATTCTATAATTAAGAATTTATGATTTTATATTTAGATTTTATTTTAAGTTATTTAAGTACAAACGACAATTGCATTAGTTGTGCAATGATAATGATTTTTTTTTGAAAATATCATTCTTATTTATAGTCACATCAATACAATTTTTTTATTAATATTATTTTGGTACAAATTTTGAATTGAATTTAACCATGGTTACATAGATTTTGGTGCAAAGAGTGAATTGCAAATTCATAAATATTATTTTATTGGTTTAGATATTATTTTATTATTTCTTTAGGAGGCCCATTTTAGATCTCGAAATTCCTTTAATGATTTGAAGCGTAGCATCTTCAAAATATAAAGGTACATGTATATCTTTTTTGGAAAATGGATTCAGGAGTAATCCTTCACATGAATTTGAATTAAGAGTTTCTAAAGGAGTAGATTCATTAGATATTTGAAAAAAATTTACTTTAATAGACTCTTTAATAACTAGCACAACAATATGAAATTCTATGTCACAAACCCCTTTAATCCCATCGTCTTGGGCTGCATTGTCATGTTGCTGAAAACAAGAAATTTCAAAATGATTTGTAATCTAATTTTCCTTGATAATTGACCCAGAAGATGAATAAACCAATGGACTATCTATTTCCTTTTTTTATTGAAAGGGTTCTCATACTCCTGATCATGAAAAGACGGATAAGGCTACAAAATTTTGTTAACTTCATGGGATATAACTTGACTGTTAGGATGCAGATATGTTTCATATTCAAGAAAAGAAGGAGTTGATGTATGCTGCGAATGATCCTTTGTATCAAGGCATCTAATCTCTGTTATTTTCTATTGAGAGGAAAATTAATGAAGGGCCTCTGTGATCTCATAATCCGAAAATTCTAGATCCTCATAAATACTTTCAAGATACTTAATGAAACCCTCAAAATGATGACAACAATTATGTACAAACAATAAATATGGATAATACTCTTTATAATTTTCAAATAAAACTGAATGAAAATACTTTAAAGAACATATAATAGTTGTTCTCAACCATTCATACCATGTTCTTACTTTATCTTCCAGAGTAGCCATAAATATCTTCATTAAGCAATCCTTAGGAAACTTAACTTTAAGTCTACGGACAGGCATATGAAACTTGATCGAGTGCAATTAAACATCATCTCTCTTTTCATCTTTGAACATGGGAAGATAAGATAACAAATCAACAAGAGGCATATGATTTGGAAACCCAGGGATATGAGACCGATCCATAGGAGCATACTTGGCATTATTTATTGCAGTTGAACCCATCTTGAAAAATTGAATTCCCCAAGAACTTCTTCAAGCTACTGATATTTGAGCAGTGTAGTCGCCATGAAAATTCTGAACTTTTTGATTCTTCGACACTGGAGTCGCCAGGTGAAATATGCACAACCTTCTTGTGCCTAACCACTGTTAAACATCATTAATTAGAGCTAATATTTTTCATTCTTTCTCGGGAAAGAATTAACCTTCGCTCCCCGACAATAATGCCAAAAATGTTATTACTCCCCCTGTTTCCCAAGGCTGAGAATGGAACTGAAGGAGGTAACCTCAAACCAACCTTTAGGTTAGGTAGATATCCCTACCAAAACCAGAGAGGGCTATGTCAATGTCACTTTGCAGCCAATGAGATGAATGGATATATAATGATCTTAGGCTATTTATGATGCTCAGTAGATTAGGGTTTTGTTTGTTTGAAGTTTTTGTTGGATAGGAATGACAATCAAGGAAGTAGGTCTAGGGTTAAAGTCTAATTTCAAAGATTAAGTTGCAGAGACAAGGATGAGGCCACATAGGTAAACTTAGGAGCATAGTTGATTTGTCATTGTGTATAAGGTGTGAAAAGACAAAGATTTAGAATGAGCATGTTAAATTAATTCATTCATTAGAGGAGTAGACACATCCATGAAAATATTATAAAATAGAGAATAGAAAGAAATGATTTCTATTCATAGACTAATAATATTAACACAAAAAAGCATACATGTGATGAAAATATAACATAAAATTTAACTTGATGAAGTAACAGAGAAAAAACAATGCTCAAAAGCATACCCATGGAGTCCCAAGATTATAGCTGCAACATTCTTTGATTTCACTGAAAAATATTTTGTACAAAATGTCCACTGCAAATAACAACTATCCAACCTCTAAAATGACTTGAGTTGGACTACATATAGAAAATAGAGGAGATGCCACCTCATTGGGTCGAAATATTATCCAATAAACTTCATAAGTGAACCCTATGATTCATTTCGTAGTTTTTAGGGAAGTTAGAAACAATCCCCCCAAATTTAGGTAATAACTAGGAGTGTATGTTTCCTTGATTAATTACATGATTCCTCCACAATGAGAGGCAAAAAAAAATCTCTTATCCAAAATACACCTCATAGGACAGGTTTAACCTCAAAATTTGGACCATTCTGGCTTAACAACTTTCCAAAATGAATCCAAGATAGAAGTGTTGTGACAGTTAGCAGAAGCGTCACACCACTTTGAGGGTGATTTTAACTGACTTTTAGGCACCCATTTTCAAATATGAGAGTTAGGCTAGTGTTGTAGCCGCTACAACACCCTCCGAAATTTGGCAGCAGTTTGAAATTTCAGAGCCCCTGTTGTTTCTGATAAGGACACGCTTGCTCTAGCCTCTACCATGGACCTCAAAAAACCCACCTTGGATAGGTAATCTCAACCCAAAAGATGAATTCAGGTTTTTTCTAAGTAAAGTCGCAAAGTCACAAAGTCACTCTGCTTCCAAACTTCAGCAAGTTGCGACATAGTGACCTTGCTACCTGACCAAGGTCGCCAGGTCGCTAGGTCGCAAACTATGTCAAAATCTACTCTTTGCGGCTATGCAACCTCAAGGTCACTAGGTTGCCAGGTCGCGAGGTTGCATATGCACCCAACTAAGCACGACTTGTGACCTTGCGACCTGACCAAGGTCGCCAAGTCGCAACTGTGTCAAAATCTACTGTTTGTGACTATGTGACCTCCAGGTCACCAGGTTTCTAGGTCACAAGGTTGCATATGCACCTGACTAAGCATCATTTGTGAGCTTGCTATCTCCATTAATGACCGCACATGTGACCCCTTTATAAATAAAAGGGTTGTGTAGGTGTCATTTGACCTGCGTGATGGAGCAAACAAGACGTATAACAAGAAAATCAGAGTGTGATTTTTCCCTCGTAATTTTCTGAAACCTCCTTCAGTTCCTGTTTATTGGCTATGGCCCTACCTGCCCCAAAAATAGGCTATTAATTTCCTTAGATACCCCTCATTTTCAATCCTTAGCCCTCACTGTCACACAACTAGGTTTTCCCTTCCCCTATCTGATCCTACCATGCCCAAACCCATTTTAACCCCTCCTTTCTCCTCTTGCCATTGTAGGCAACCCTCCCCGGCCTTCCTGTGAGCCTTTAAACTCTGATTTATTTTCTTCCCTTAGAGTTTTCTCCTTTTTTCCCATTTTCCCAACATGTCGCAACACCCTATTTTTCTTCAAAAAATCCCTAATGCGATCTCGTGACCTGGTCATTGAGTGGAAAAGTCGCAAAGTCCTAACTGTCCACCCAATCATGACTTTGCGAACTTGCGACCTTGCAACCTTGCTACCTGGTTGTTGTGTCTCAAAGTTGCAGACTCGCAAAGTCAGGATTGTTCACACAGGCGCGACTTTGCGACCTTGCGCCCTCGTTGCTAGGTCGCCAAGTCACAACCTTTCCAATTTGTATTTTTTTGACTATCACATGTCGCAATGACCCAGCCTGAGAAAACAAGGCCTTAGTTGGTACAATCAGTTGTTCCTTTATTTTTCTTTCATGCTGTCTATCTTATCATGGGAATGTTTTCTGAATATGCTAGGGAATATCGATGCTGAACTCGAGTGCGTCTCTATCTCTTCGGCCTCAAGCGAAATGGGGCCTCCTAGAGTTCGAATAAGGCAGAAAAGCCAGGAGATAGAGCTATCAGAAAGAGATATGCCTCCTCCACCACCTCCAATCTATTGAGATACCACCTGTATCTTTGGGAAAGGTGACAAGATGTCATGGTATCAAGTCTACCAAGAATTCACAAGGAAAGAATTACCGGAAGACCTTGTAGACCGATAGGTATAAATTCAGGTCAAGAGGTCAAAGTTACATTATGTGGGTGCTGACCCACCAATATTCCCATGCATGGATGTAATCGAGTGGATCCTCCAGAAGGTGGACTCAAAGTTTTGGGTCATCCGTGATCACGTCGGAGAACCTTTTTCCAACCTGATTGGGAAGGATGCAAAAGTGTACTGCTCACTCCTGGCTAGGGAAGAATCTTTCAAAACCTAGTGGATCACCACACACGATGTACCAGTACAAGATACCTTTAAGGGTTGGTGGGAGGACCTTGAGAAGCTTAAAGGGAAGAAGTATTAGGAGTATAAAACCAAAGGCCTAAGAAAAGTATACAGGTTTGTCGCAGCTATGATGTGCAGGATGTATGGCAGGAAGGACACCACTACTTTTAATGGAACATGGGTTCCACTAATGTACGCGATCACCTCCTAAGACACTTGTTTCAACTGGGCACATATATTAATGTCAACGCTAAAGGTGAACATATCAGAAGCCCAGGTACCAGATGAGAGATGTCCATAAGAGTTTTACATGTCTTCCTACCTCTTAGATGCAGTGTGCTCACGATGTAATTTTGATGGTTGGCCACACAATTGGGACACGACACATGGTGGCCCTATCCACAAAGATCTAAATATGTTCTAGGCTACCAGATACAAGCAAGACATTGATCCCATCTCGGACAAGTTTATCACTGCGGTCTACCGGCATCTTTTCAATGAAGATCCTCCCTGCATGTCCAAAAGGGCCATGGAGACGGTGATTAAGGTAGCCCATTGGTTCCCCATTACAGAAGGTACCTTCATCAGGGTTTTTGGATCATTCAAGGCACCTCACACATTACCCAAGTTCTTCATTGAAAAACTACTATTACAAGAGATGTTCTATCAATTGACGAGTGGGTTCTCTAAGTTGCTAAGTAAGGGAAATAAGAAACCGTGGCCTACCCTCCCACTCACTATTAGTGCCTACACAGTCAAAGATTTCAAAGAATTGGAAGCGGAAGCAGAAGACATCAAGGGCTTCCACTTCGTAAAATTAGCCCACACGTATTATGACCCTAAAAGGATCGTCCCTGCACACTACAAGCAGGCCAAATTTGAATGGACCTACCATCACACAGAGTTCCCTTTGGAAGAGAAAGTAAAAAACTGGTACAATGCAAACAGGTAAGAAACCCATGAAGGACAAGCCAATGTGGATGGATACCAAGAGGGTCAACGCTAGGACAATCAAAATCTGCAAGAGATAGTAGATGCTATGAAGTGAAAATACCCCTTAGGAGGAGCATCAAATTCCCAATCAAAGAGGCCGAAGAACACTACAAGTAGTGATCCTCCTAATAATCAATAGGAAGGAGGGGGAAAAAAGGCCGAGGCAAAACTAGATTCCAAGCATAAGGAAAGAGAGGAAGAAGTCAAGAAAGCCCAAGAGGCCTTGGCACAAGAATAGGAAGAAGAGAAACGAAGGAAACATGCTGAGGAACAACAAAAGAAATGATAGAAAGCGGAACGCAAAAAGAAGCATGCAGAAGATGCCCGCAAGAAGAAGGAAGAAGAAGATCAACAGAAAAGGGAAGCTGAGAACAAGTTGAAACAAGAACAAGATAGATAAGAAGTGGAAAAGAAGAGAAAGGAGGAAGAAGCTCATAAGCTATAGATAGATACATCCAAGGAGGCAGAGGGAAGTGGGTCACAACCCTCAAAAGCCTAAAAGAAAGAAGACCTGCCACATACTGACATACCCCCGACAAATCCCATGATAGGGGGACACCTCCCACTCTAAGAACTTGACATCTCAGAGGAACATGAGGATGATTTAATGGATCTGAAAATATTATCTGACGATTAGTACACTCATAATATCAGGCAAGAGAGGAGAAATTTCCTTGCATGGAATCCAGGCGAGCCTCTTTCAGTGACCATAGAGAAAGACATAGTCCTGGACACAAGGAATAACCCCTTAATGATAGCGTCAAATAGAAACACTTTTGTAGCTGCCACTAAAGAGAATGTTAGTAGGATGAGTAGAGAAATCTTATTTTTGCAGAACAGACTCCATGCGTTTGAGCAGAGGGTCGCTCAGACAGAGGAGGAAAAGAAGGCCCTAGAAACTGAAAATCAAAGGCTCCAACTTGCATTCACTTAGGCCAGCGGAATACAAGCTTCCATTCAAGGGGAATTGGACATCTTAGGAAGCACCATGGTGCAGGTATATGAGGAGATGATAACTATAAAACAAATAGTCTTTCCTTTGGTAGGGGCCCAAGCAGAAACAAGGAAAAAGGTTGTGCAACTGAAATAAGCCTACATAACACTAGAAACATCCTCTAATGGTTTGAAAGGTACCCACAGGCCCCTGCCACCTTACCAAAGAAGGACTAGATTCCCACTCAAAATGATAAGGTACAGATACAAATGAAGATGCAATCCAGAGACAAGTTCACAAAAGATGTATAGAAGGTAATATCTGCCTATGAGCACCTCATCAGTGGCATAGATTCGATGGTGGAAGTGCACCACATCCCTTCCTTAGGTACGCTGGCCAAGAAAAGGACAAAGGAAGAGGTAATGCAGGATATCCAATCATTCATAGAACCCATCAAACATGCAGCTGCCTCACATGATCTCCCAACCTCCAAGGAAAACATCGCTCAGTACATTGTTACAATAGTACAGATCTACACCAAGCTAGCCTCTCTATCCAACCAGACACATAAAGAGGCATACATTAGTTCCAGATGATCTTGAATGTTTTCATTGACTGGGAGACGACACGCCTCAAATGACTCTAGTGGCTGACGATTACCTAGCCTGGCAGACCAATATTAAAGAGAAACAACAGGTAGAAACCCCAACCCTCTCCAGCAAAAATTTTCTTCCTCAAAAATACTGGGTTAACAGGTCACAGGAAAAAGTAGGTCATAGGTCGTAAATGTTGCCCAGTCGCAGGTCGCAACGTCACTCAGGTCGCAAGTTTCAAATTATCCCAGGTCGAAGACCATACATTAGGGGAATTTTGAGGTCTAAAATGGGCCTCCTAAGGAAATTATAAAATAATAGTGGAAAAAATCAAATAAGATTTGATGACATCATCAAATTTTAGAGGGAAAAATGAAAAAACTACTTTTTCAACTCATATTTTCAACTTATCTCCCAAATTTTTACTCAAATTTCGAGCAGGAGCACTCATTGGATGCGAAATTTAATTCCCCATCCAAGGAGTACCCATGTTGCATACTTTCGATGGGTCCTACTACACGAAAAATGAGAAATACATAAAAAAATGTGATTACAATCACGTTTTTTATGTATTTCTCATTTTTCGTGTAGTAGAGTTCATCGAAAGTATGCAACATGGGTACTCCTTGGATGTCATGAGAAATTAGGTTCGCATAGTGCATCCATGATACTCACTTCCTTGGAGATGAAGTTAATACGAGTTGAAAAAGTAGTTTTATTATTTTATTATTTTTTAATATTTTTACCCTTTTATTTAAAAAATGGTGAATCATCCCCCATGGTTGACATCATCATATTGAATCCTATTGGTTGTTATAAAGTTTATTTTTGTTGTACATTTTTCTTAGGAGGCCTATTTTAGACCTCAAAACTCCCTTAATCCCAACAATCGGGAAGATGAAAGGGCAGGGTATCCCAAAGGTCATTTTTGATTCTATATGTACTCCCTTAGGAGATAATGTAAGGACCTTTTTTCGGACTCCAAAAGGAGAGAGAGATAACTGTACATCATTGAATGAATGATTCCGAGAATGAATACAAATGAGTGTTTTTGACTCCACTATTGAATCTGATGGAAACTTATGTGTGTTGACATTATGAATATTATGTTCTCATGTGCTTGGTATCATTTGTAAATGATTAATCTGTGTTTCTGTTCGTGCATCATTTATATGTTTAATCTCTTTGGATATATGAATGGTACGTGGATGTTTAGCATAGGGATATTTTAATGACTTGGTTATTGATATTTCCTTAATCTTTCAGAAACACGCTTAAGAAATTGAATGGTGTTTTGATCATAGTGAACTATTTCTCTTATGTTCAAGCAAGCCTCTGTGTGAGCATGACGCTAATGATGCTTTGCTAAAAATACTTCTTTTGGCTGCATGCTTGAAATGTCGCTTTTCTATTCATAATGTTTCATTTTTAGGAGAACCCCTCAACCATTCATCTTGTATCGTTTGAGTAGCCCTACATTATCATGATCTCGAAATACACCTCTATCTGAGAAAGGGCATAGATCTCATCAGTTTAATGAAAATCGTGCCTACATACCGTATGGGATCCCTATCACAAACGGTTTAGAGTCTAGTTGGGAATTTATGCTGGGGATATCCCCTTACTATTGGCAAGGAATTTTTCCTTGTCAAAAGGTTTGGCGCTAGAAGGAGGGCCTGATGGTAGGATCCCACCACACAAGTAACATCCCTGTGCACACTCCACAGAACCCCTTCCTCGACCCAAAACAGGGAGAGATTGGGTTTGAAAACACTAGTCTTCCACCTCCCAAGAAACCCCCCCGAGGAGGACCCACTTTTCTACGAGGTCACATCAGGCCAACTTAGGGCTTTATGCCCGCTGACCTATGATTTGGTTAGAGGTCTTCGACACCTTGCCGCCACCGGTTCCCTGGCCAATCCATGAACCCTTGGAACACATTGCACTCTCTAGGGTGTCCTAGTCAACTCTGTGCCTCAACTCATAAGCATAATGCTGGAAGACTATGCAGATGTGGTCGATCAACTCTCAGCTGAACCTCCTGACATCCCTTGAGGGGTTGACGGAGGAGGCCATGAAGTTACTGGATCCCAACCAAATATCAGTCCCCAACCCAATCATCCTTTGAATGAAAACACCCAAGCTAATGACCCACCCGGGGGAGGGGCCGAGAGAGGTTGGGGAAATAAAGGCTGGGGGAATGGTTGAAACACAGACCATACTCATCACCAACACCAAAACTAGAACAAAAATCCCTTCCTTTTCAATGGTAACTTCGGTGGTTTCAGAAACTTGAGGAATTATAGAAATCTTGAAGACCTCAGAGTTAACCGAAAACAAGACATGCACTCTCAACATCAAGGCGAAGCTTCCAGGTTCGATGCTGGGAGCTAGTCCAAAAATGAAACTGAGCATGTTTTCATCCCACCCTATCATAGGGCAAGACGGGTGCAACTCCTAGCATAGATGGCATAGTCTCCTCTGGGCCTCTGTGGTCCTCTTCACGACATGCCCCGACATCTGGAGGAGCACCTTCCCAAGTTCGATCCTGAGAAGGGAACCCTGGCCGAGGACCACATTAGTAATTTATACCTGGCCTTGAAAATGATGAGGGTAAAATTCAATGATGTAGTGTGCCGAATCTTCCCACACACCTTAGAAAACAAAGCCGCTACTTGGTATCACTCATTCCCCATCGCTTCCATTTCGACTTGGGAGAAATTTTGCCGCACCTTCCTTGAAAAGTTATCCAAGGACAAGACCCATTCTATGCTTCTCATGGATTTGAGCACCTTGAAGTGCAAAAATAAGGAGAAGGTCAAGGATTTCAACCAGTGTTTTGCAACCATCTTGAAAATTTTTCCCCCAAACATGGCCATTGATGATTCCATCACTGTAGACTACTACACAAGAGCCCTGCCTTGGGACATCGTTGTGTTCATTAAACGTGAGGCCAGAGCCACCCTAGTAGAAAATTTCACCACTACCCTCGCCATCGAGAAAGATATGATTTCAACAGGGGCTCTAAACCATGACAACCGGGATGACCAAAAATCGTCTGGGAAAAGGATACAACTCTCAACCAATAAAACTGGGGACAAGGATAATGACCCTTTCGATTTTGAAAACATCACAAAATCCATAAAGCTATTTTTGAATGAAGTCTCTGATTTGAAAAGAAAGAACAATGACACTGCCTCAGGTAGTGTTAGGGTCCCGTGATTTGGCTGATTGGCAATCCAAATGACAGTGTAACATCAAACCAGTCTTTGGAGCCCAAGGACCTAGCCTTCTTGGACTCATAGAGGGATCTCTTTATCTGTGTAATGGATATCTGTGTGTTTGCTTATTGTGTTCTGATTTTAGGCTAGTTATGAAGTAGGTTTTTGGTTTTGGTTTTTAGGTTGTGAGGGATGAACTGATCAAAGATATAAGATAGGTAAAAATATGTCAGATCAACTGGGCTATGGGGTCGAAAAGGTCAAGAAAGATTTTAGATGGTGATACAAGGTTGTTGAAGGGCCGATTTGATTTGAGGTAAAATGTATCTTTGGGAAAAATGGGGTAAGATGGACATCAAGTTTGTGAATAACCAAGGATTTCAAGCACAAATATTAATAGCTGACATAAACATGGTAGGGAAAACCATTAATCATGAGAAATGTAACTTTAAGCTAATCAATGCATAGAAATAAACATTCAAGCCATCCATAGAGATATATAACTCTCTAACTTTAGGAAATGGCTATCAGACTTTGGGGAAATACATTTACGACAGAAAAACAACTCAAATCACTATGCAGGAACGCATAAACACAGTTATTCAAGTTATTGAGCACTTTGAAAACAAGATTGCATAGTCTTAGGCAAAGGGCAAGATCAGAACAAGACCTCCTTGATTCAACAAATGACAATCTGATCAGTCAAAGAGAAGTTTCATAGATGAAGCTATGGCTAGCCATGAGTAAGCAGGGCATACCGTAAATCATACTTAGCATGCATAAAACCATGAATGAAACAAGGAAAAAATATTCTTAATTTATTAAAGAGCAATCAAGAATTCTTTAATGTGACTAAGAATGAAGAAAACATGGAAGCTATGAAGAAATAAGAAATTTGAGGTGCCTCCAAGGGCATGTCTCAAATTTGTTCTCTACTATCCTATAGCAAGAAAGAACATGGATTTATGAATGAAAACTAGAAAAAAAAACAGAGAGAGAGAGACACTATATCATTCTACCAAGTCATGGAATCCAACAACAATCCTCTTTCATCATCCAAGAACATCCAAGAAACTATCCAAAAGCATGAGACAAGTATTTCTTCCAAAGCTTATATGACCATATATTTCTTCTATTCATCAAGTTCAACATTGTTTACAATGAAAGCCTTTGGAATATATAGGCCAAAGTGAGGAAAACCCCTTGGTTCAACCTGCAATCTCATTGTCCTATCCAAAATATCTGATTTTGTCCTTGAGAATTTGCAAAGCCCAAGGCACAAAATATCTAATAAAATATCTAAAAAATGCTAAAAAAGGGAAATATATTGACTTTTCATAACTTATCATGTACAAAAATAGCTAAACACACATGAAGAAAAGTCACTTTTGAAAGGTTCAATATTTATAAAAATACTCAAAAAATACATCAGCAAAAGGTCCCCTGACTTTCCGGCAACTTTTGGAGGCCTTCTCGATGTCGAAACGTGGCCCATGATAGCTCGTTGGAAATATATGAGTGTCTAATTTCTGAAAATGTTTAGTTTGATCCCAAATGATCACTGGAAGTCCTCCAAAAATAGACCTATGTGTAAAAAACCAGAAAATAGGCCTTGCTGATAAATGTGGCAGAGTGTAGAAAAAGCGAGTGTTTTTTGCCATTTTGGGGGAGAAAAAGATCTTCAATTGTTCTGAAAATCACTAAGTATGTGCCCCTAAAATTATGGCATCCAATGATACCATTTTCATCCTTTGATGATGCCCCAAACTGAAATGGCGATGCCCATGAGTTTTGGCCAAAAACCCAAAAATGACAAAAAACCAAAATATGTCGAATTTCGCCCAAAATTGGTGAGCATGACCCCCAAGGGTTTTCTGCAACATGTTGTGAAGCAGAGGCCAAAATTTGGAGCCTTGAGGTGTATTTCCTCAATTTTCGTGTCGGGTGCTTCCCTTTAGCCTCCTTGAGTTTTTCTTGAGCAGCCTTCAACTTCCGTAAGGCAAACTGATTTAGCTTTTTATAATGCCCGGTCATCCTCCATTGAAGGTCCAAGTCCCTGTTTTCCTTCTCCAATTTCTTCTCCAAGTGATCATTAACTATCTCAAGCCATGCTTCCCGATTGTTCTCTATCTCTTTTTCGAGCAATGCTGTTAGAGGGGTAGATTGGAGAAGTGCATCTTCTTCTTCTTTTTGTTTCTCAAGGGCCCTTTTTAGCCCCATGGTTCTTGGCCTCTTTCGCCTAGGCTGATCTTCACCTTCAATTCATCGAACTCACCCATGAGTTCTTCCAATCTCACCTGTGCTTTGGAGGCCTCATTTTTGTATCGGATGGCCCGTGTCTCATATACAACCATATGGACACTCATTTGCTTGTTTTGGACTTGAAAAAAGTGATTGAAGTTCCTAGCCCTATCAAGATCAGTGTTCAAGGCATCAATTTGGCTTTCTCTATGGATCAAGAGGTTTTCTAGGATCCGGGCTTCACTATCACTATCATCACTTTGGATTTGGATGATGTTGAATTCCCTTTCCTGTTCATGACTGCTTTCTTCCTTGTCCTTCCCTTTGCTTTGGGTGGCTCTTTTAGTCCTCTTCCTCTTAGGCAATTCGACCATGGGTTTCTTGGGCAATTTTCCCTTGCTTCGAAGGGCCCTAGTCACATTTGGAGTTACAAATCTAAGCACCCTTTTCTTTGCTGTCTGGGGCTTGGCGACTTTCAGAGAAGAGAGCATGGCCCCTTGCCTAGGAGAGGCAGTTAGCACATGCTCCATGGGCTCTTTACCCTTGTCACTTTGCTCCTCATTTTTTCCACTGTCTTGGATTTCTTTATGGATGCCTTGGCTGTCCTTTTGCACTTCCTTTTGAGGGCTGTCCTCCTCACTGTGTTGCACATCTTCATGCTGCTGCCCCTCTTCTTCTTGAGGTTGTTGTTCCTTTTTAGGAGGCTACTATGTATCATGCTGTGGCTGCTGTGTATATTGCTATGGCTTCCCCTGTTCAAAATCTTGTGGCTACCCCTTTTCAGCACCTTCATGCTGCTCATCATATTTCCCTTCTTTCCCTTGCTGTTCTGTCTCACTGTGATGCTACTCATCAACACTTTCTTCTTCATCCCCTTGCTGCCCTGTTTCATCCTACTGCTGCTCATCATCACTTCCCTCTTCTTGCTCCTGTTCTTCTTCCTCATCATGGTCATGCTCTTCTCCCTCTTCAGGCTCCTTTGTTTGTTCTGTGGTAAACTTGAGCTTCTTAGGAATAGGTCTGCTAGAAGAAGGTGAAGGATGGTGAGTAGGAGGTGTAGGGGATGTATGAACTGGAGGGACAGTGGAGAAATCCGGATGGGTGATGAAAGTATCCCAAGAGACCTCCCTCTTTTCAAGCTGATGAAGAATGATGACTTTGATGAGGGAGTGATGGAAAAGGCAGGCTGTTTGCTGTGAAGGAGGATTTTTATGAATAGTGGAGGCCATTTTCTCAATGCTCCTATGTAAGAAGAAATGAAGATTTATCAATTTGGTCCTCATGAAATGCATGAGCAGTCGATGGTGATAGGCATAGACTCAGGAGAATATTCCCTCACAAGTGAAGTATTTCATGATGATCTTCATGAGGGGGGAGTAGCTAGTCAAAAGATATGAGAAGGGGAAAATGGAAGGACATGAATCTCTGTGTTCAGGCTTTAGAAAGGGCTTGTAATCTTTTGAGTCTAGGTGGTTTTTTTTAAACCACTTCTGCCCTATATAAGGGATTTTAGTGGCCTTGGAGATGGATCTTGGAGAGAATTTGAAATCTAGGCCTGCCAGCTGGAAATGCTTGTCTTGAAACCTCAAAGCGCAAAGATGTGTCAAGGGGGAAAAACTCTTCACCTCTTGCACTCTTTGAAAAAAATATAAACACAAAACCGCATGGAAATTGAACAATACTGATGGGTGGGCATTCACTTCTTCAGTGGAATCAGGCTCAAATATCTTATGCAAGTCACTCCTACTATCTTGCTTGGGAGGCATCTTGTTTTGAATGCTCTTTGCAACACCAAGCTGCCTCAAACAACCTGTGGAAATTTCTTCTCAAACACAACTCTGTCCTCTTTGTTAGTCACTGTTTGACCAAGGAAAATTTCTTCAAATGCTGTGTGAAATGGTTCTTTAATATGAGCTCTCTGCTCCTTACAAATCACTGTTTTTCTTCCTTTGTATGCCAATCAACAAATAGTTATCAAAATAACAAGCACACAGTCAAATGATCACTGTGCTTTGGGAAGGTCACAAAGCTCTTTTGTGTTTTGGTGTAAGCAAGACAACTTTGTAGAAAAAAAAACACCCCTCCCAATCAAAAACACTCTTTTTGTATTTCACTGTCTCACATGCAGGTAGACAAAAACACTTTCAAATTGATTTAACAGCTTCATTAACCATAGTCTGTTCCATGGATCAAAAGAGGCAGCACTGGTTTTGCTTTTCACCACACAGAGAAGACTTTTGAAAGTGACAAAGTCATTCATGCATGATTACTGTTTGTTAAGTTAGGCTCACTGTTTCACCTTAGGAACACTATGTTTTCCTTTCAAAAACTGCCTCCATCTTCTAACACTGTTTTCACTATTACACTTTGCTGATAGAGGTTAGCTTTGTCCTAACACAGTTAGGATACCCTTAACAATTGAAAAAACCTCTAATACCGTGTTTATTTTGTCTTGCAGGTAGTGTTATGTGTTAGCACTGTTTTGAGGGCAGTCTTAGGCTCTTTGAAGCTAAAATGAACCCTCCACCAGACTCCCACTGTAACAATCTTCTTCAAAATATTTACCCAAAACACCTTGATTTATACCAAGACCTTCTCTTTTTAATCACCATTTAGTAACTCGAATATACCAAGGAGGTAAACGAAAATACCTTGAAGATGGATGGCAGCCTTTGTTTGAAGAGTTTGAGCAGCTTTCAGGGCTTGTTGAAGGCGTTTTGATTGTTAAAATATACGCGACACGTTGAAATGGAAAGGCGCCGCGCAACAGATAAGGTGTCGGGTCGATGATGGGCGGTCGTGACCGGCGCCTACAGGCGCACCGTGAAACAATACAAAGTCTTTGTAAAATTGCTTCTGAACGCGCCACACGTTTTTCCAGGCATGCCGCGTGGGCTAAAATGCTTTAAACTCTGCAAATTTTTTCTTGAAACACTTCTTCGGTCCGAGAGCAGCCAGGGAGATGTGTTGCTCATGTTTTTGAATTGATAATAAGCCCTACAACGGTCTCTAACTCCTTTTTGAAGGCAAAAAGTCAAATTCTTTTATATTTTCTTGCTGAGGGTTTTGAAAACCTTTGAAAAAGCTTTTGGGTTTAAACAAAAATGAAGTGCTTGCCTGGTGATTTCATCACTTTAAAACATTACGAGTTCCAATATTTCAACCGGGACCATAAAAGTGTTGTAGGTGACACTTTTCAAAGTGAAGAAATCATCCTCAGAGCCACAATTCCTCTTAGTGTTTTTCTCATTGAAAAGGAAAACCTGTTGAAAGACACATTGTGATATGTGAGGTTTTCTTTGAAATTTTGTAAGGAGGTAGCTTACCCTTTTAAAACTTAAACTGACAGTTTCTGCTCTTGATGTTTTTGAAGGTAATCATGCCCATTGTGAAACTGATTGAGCTGGCAGGTGCTGTTTGAGCTTCTCTTTTGACTGTGGGTGAAAAAAATCATTTGAAACTGTAAGTGAAAATATTGTTTACAAAAGGTCTCCATCACCAAAGTCACTAACTAACCTTAGATTGACAAAATAATCCAGTTTTCAACTTTATGGAGACAAAACAGGGGATGATGAACTGGAGTTGAAAAGTGAACATGGGAAGGCTGTCCCTTTGTTCTTCTGTGAAGGAGGTCTGCAAGAAACATGAATTTTCATTCATTTCACCCCTTTTGAGAGCAATCCCTTTTGCAATCTTTTCCATATGCAATAATTGCTTTTCATCCTCAAACAATGGTGAGCCCCTTTACTTTGTTTATGAAGGAGGCCTACTTTGACAAATGCTTGGTTTCCTTTCAACCTCTGTCTCAACCAAATGAAGAATGTTTGATGAACATATTGATAATGGTTTCCTTTATACTTGATGGCAGAAGTCAGTTTGAGACCAAGACCTTTTGACTCCTTTGGCCATCTGCTTAACAATATTTCTTTATTGATAATCAACACATTAGCTTCATATTGTAATTCAATAACAGTGAAACTCATGTAAACAATTTTTAAAATCACCATTTCTTTGCCTCTGCCTTTAACATCATTTTTATTCAGAAACCTTCAATTGTCTTCCACTGTACATAAAATTTGCCTTTACAGTTAGTGAAAAACTTAAAAACAAACTTTATCCCTGGCCCTTTGCTTATAGATGAAGGAGACCTTCTTAGTTTTCAACCCTTTGCTTGTAAAATGAAGGAGGTTTTCTCAGTCTTCAACCCTCTGCTCGTGTATGGAGGAGGTTTTCTCAATGATTCCATTTCATCAGCTTTTAACAATGTTATTTTTCCTTTCACTGCCTTTTCATGCTTGAGCAAATGAAGATGAAAAATTGATAATAGTCAATATGGGCACTTCTCTGAGACATGTAATTCTTCTTTTCAAATACCTTTGTGCCTCTTTAGACATCACAAGAAGTTTGGCTAGTATTTTCAAAGCACTTCTTGTCATTCATAATTTACTAACCTTTGACTGTGATTGCAGGAGCTTAATGAAACACTCTCTATCCTGTGGTTGCATCCCAGGCTCAAAATCACATGAGAAGCAACTGTCTTCTCATGTTGAGCCAAATACTGTCTTCTGGAATGCTGGTACACTTATTCTCTTGAAAGATCCATTAAAACACTGTAAAACCACCTAATATCAGTTTGACCTAGGGCATGTGCATTGCCGAGACTTTAGGGATTGTTAGTGGTGCGACTTAAGGGTGTAACCAACTTTATTTGCAGAATAGGAAGGTTTGTTATGACTGGTCTATAGTAGATAGAGGTTCTTTGGCTTTAGGATAGTTTTCCAAGGGGGAAATGCCTAAAGCGCCACTACCTAACTTAGGGGAGACTTCTTTGGACAGATTTGGATTGTTTTCTTTAGAGCTGATGGAAAAGCTAGTATGGATGAGGCTAGATAGGGCTTGATAATGAGGTTTCATCTCGTCATGGGCGGATTGAAAAGGTAGGATGGAAAAAAATGTTTATGGGTGTTTTCCAGCTGGTAAATTTGATAATTTTTTAGATCAGCTGCTAGAAAACTTGGCTATTACAACTAGTCATCACCAACAAGTGAAAAACACTGATGACTAACATGTAGCAAAGCTCAAAATCCTTTCTTTAGGATGAAAAATATCACGCCTAACCACCCTCAACCCAATCCCAATGCAAATTTCAACGTGGAAGAGATTGGAAAAGATAGCTTCTATTAATTTCATAAAGCTTCCCACACTGAGAGAACCTGCCCTCAATGGATTAATAGTATGACCGCATTGGTTAATAAACTTCTAGAAGACAAGACGGTAGGGGAGTGTTGGGCAGTTTAATTGTCTAATTAAACCTCTCAATATTAATTATCAATACAAGAGTCGTAAACGCGAGTTGTACCGCGTCTTGGCTCAGCTTAATGGTCAGAGTATATAAGTTTCCTTCCGTGATCGATTAAGTATGAAATGATAAAAACATTCTTTCATTAGCCAAGAAAAATCACACTTAAAACACAAGCATTATGAAGGAAATATACTTAACTCAATCTGCAATCAAAAGAAAATCTTATTGAAATGAAGGTGTGATGGAATTCACTTCAGCTACAATCCTAAAGAGACTAAGCATTAATTTATAAGGAGGCTAAACTGTAATTCCGAGATCAAATATTGATCTATTGTCTTCATAAATGGAAATCTAGTTTATCCTTATCTTCAAACAACTTGAATAAATATTAAATCACACTTAGAATATAAGTTTCAATCATTATTCTAAAATATTAGTAATGGGAATCAAGCTTATTCTATTAAGTGAGAAGAAATCTAAATTACCCTATCATAATTTAATAACTCAAAGCAATATTGATAAAGCATACAGAACAAATCAAATGATTTAAATTGCAAAAAATGGAAATATTTACACCTATTGCTACTTAGTCAAATTAACTCAACGATTTAAATCAAACTAAACCCAATCCTTAAATGATAATGCATCAAATCTCACAAATCGAAAATATGAAAAATCACTCTAATGCTTTCTGAAATGAAACTACTGTAGTCTAGTGAAATCTCTCTTTACAAAACAACTTGATTACTTTGCAAAATGAATCTCTCAACCTATTTGAAACTTAAATGAAATCTAATTATCTAATTAAAACACACTACCAGTTTTAACTTATTTCACACTATGAACACTCTCACACAGAAATTCATTAAAATATAAAAAAATATTCAAAGCTTCATGATTTACAATCCATTACAAACCATCACAATTTATTGAATTAAAACTTCAAATTCAAGCAAAACAAAATAATGATTTAAGTGCAGAATTAGAAAATATAAGATATTAAAAAACAATTTCAAAAGAAAAATATAATTATACAAATTACACCAAAGTAAAATTCCTAAATCTATGAAGAATGAGGGACTCGACTCTAGGTTGCGGTGGATCCTTGCCACTCCTTGGAGCAAGTCCTAAACTTACTCAACGTTTAAAAATAAAAATTACAATGCTTATATACAAACAAATGCAGAAGCCAAGATTTATTAAATTAAATCAAAACATCAAATCAAATATTAATTAATAAATATATCAGTTGATACTCCATTAAAATTTATTGTGCTCTGCAAATTTGATGTTGGTTCTACATCTCCTGAATTAATCCTGGTTCTACATCTCAAAATTCAACCTTTACATTTGAGAAATTCCACCCTAAGAAATTCGACCTGCTACCAGTTACATTCCTGTTTCATTCCTATCGATCCCAACTTCCCTCTATCTAGTTGAAGGACTCACACTAATTACATCTCCTTTGTGTGCAACTTCTGCTTTATATTAGCAACACTGATCTAATTCAATGGTCGATAGTTACACACAATAAAAATTTGGGAGATTTGTTTAATACAAATTTAAAAAAATCAAAACAATGAGATTTTATTTCAAATTTAGTTTTGAGCTGGTGCGATTAGGATTCTAGAAGAATTTGGTCCTCATGGCTTGCTGGCAGAGGCAACGCACATCCGACTTCAACCTGGGATTACAATTTCTGTTGCAACAAGCAGTCAGACTACACATTTTTTGTCACCACGCATATAACGGATGAGGCCGGCACCTATAAACCCGAAATTTACCTTTTTCGTCATATTCAACAAAGTCGCCATATAAAAGTTTATATTTTTATACCTCGTTCTGGAAGTAGACTCTGCTACCCATCCATCTTTGAAATATAACTCCATAAGTTCAAATCATTTGTAATCAAAGAGCATTAAGGGAGAAAAATCCTGAGATTCGCTATCTTCAATAGTGTACGGATGCCCTCGTCCTAGAATCATCGATATGTTTCCATCGCTGCCACAAAACTTACACTTCTGCACAAGATGAGCTGAGCCTCTACCTTTGGGGAGGTCCACCATTTCTGACAGTGTGACACACGACTCCTTTTGGCTCATTTCTTCGTCATTTCCACATTTCAAATTTAAGTAGTAGGATAATTCAGGATCATCGCAACCACTGTGAGGTTGAAAATTTGTTACATTCTCTAGCTCTGCCTTAATTTCCAACATAAGTTGTACCATCTTGGGTTGCCCACAATAAGCAGAACTTGGCAAAGAATTCCACGCTGTTCCAATTCCTGCCCAACCACAACCCTTCTCTCGTCCACCCAATTATAACCCACACCCAAGAATGGCCAGGAAAATGAGCAATTCATTACTTTTAATTGCCGATAAACATAGAAAAAACTAGTAACACCACTTTGCGAATAAAATTTGAATAGTTTCCTTCGCAAAATTGGCCTTATTATTAAAAAAAGAGTTTCTCTAATCGACAACGGAGTTGTCCATTTCCTATTTAGATGTGGACACATATATTCTTTTAATCCACGACAAAATCTTCTCACCTCTTTGGTCCCTCTTCATTATATCTATCTTTGCTCAATTTCTACTTGTCCTCCTTCGAAACTTGAGACTCCAAAACAATACAATGGTCCCAAAGTGTAAATTCTTCAAACTATCATTTTATGCTAGAAACCTCACAATATACCAGATCCAGATGTCAAAATTGATAGTCTGATAAAACTACTTATAAACCTATTTCAATGGCGTAGTTTGACCCTCCATGCTAGAACCATCCCTCCAAGACGATCGGTAGAGTCGAAAGTGGAGCTCGCCTTTGGACTTATCAAAATTTTTAGAAAGTTCTTCTTTTAACTTCTGGCCAACATGAAACTGGTTGAACTTCTGCGAAAAATCCTCAGTAGAAATGTATCTATATGGATTTTCATTGTCCTCCCAATACTGTTCTTGATCCTTTCTACAGGTAACCTTCTGCAGAAAGTTTGTCCTTCTGACATTATGATAATATCATCAAACAAATCAAATGTCTCAGGTGTTAGCTGCATAAACAATATGACTATTGTAGCTTGCTTGATTTGTGCAACCTGCTGAAGACACTTTACAATCTCAAAAGTAGTAGAGCTGTCTAAGCCAGTTGATATCTCATCCACGAATAGAGTATTCATTGGAGACATTATCATTTCCCTAGTTGTTCTCTCACTGCTAGAAATTCCTCTTATCATGGCATTACCAATTATGGTGTATGCGCAATCTCATCTTGAACGAGGTCATAGCTTGCTGCCCCCTTGCATGTGGTGAATTCATACTCAAATGCATTCCTGTACCGAACCTACCTGCAACCAAGAAGGAATTTATTAAAAAAACTCATCAAATTAACTAATAACAAGAATTTATAAATTAATAGCTATTGTTTCTAAATTCCTCTAATTAAAAACACAATGGATTAATAATTATTAAAAACACCAGGTACAAGCATGTATTTATTTGATAAAAAATGTAAAAACATGGAAAAAAATGCAGCTCAACATCCCCCCCACGCTGAACTTCTTGCACGTCCTCGTGCAAGCCAAAACTATAAGACGATGAAATAAGGCAGGGAAAATGTCAGCGAAGATTTTAGCAAGTAAGGATGAAGATGTCTGATGTACTGTAATGCATTCGTTAGCCCGCAACATTGGTATTACTATTACTTTACCAGCTAAAACCATTTTAAATGATGAAACAAGATCAGGTACTGAAAGTAACATTTATGAAGAAAATAGTGTTGCACAAACTTGTTACCTTGTCCCAAATGAATTCCCTATTTTTTTTTTCTGCCCAAAGTCTTATGATAAGAATCAAATTTCACTGAAGAGGTGCAATTTCAAAAATACTAACACAATATTCTTGCACCTACGATAATAATCTTGTAGCTAGGTTATGCGGCACATATTTAGAGGCAACTACAATCAATACGCATTGTCGACAACCAACACCTTGTGAGTAATCGTCATTAAGTAATTCATCACTCTGAATACCTTGAAAATTAAAGTGAGTTATGATACCAATCAACAACCTCTTTATCGAGCACTCTAAATTACGTTTTTATCTGGATTCAAAATAAATTTCCTCTTAATCTAGTACAAAGAATAACCTTCACTAAGGGTACCACATCATTAAAGATTCTTCAATTTTTGAAAGATAGAACTTAAAGCATCATGTTAAAATTGTCTTAAAACCATTGTCAAAGAAAAAAATATGAGTCTTAGGGAAAGAGAAGGATAACCAAGAAAATCATAGTATGTAGTTAACTTTAATACCACAAGACATGTCCCGGATGAGGGTGTACGGGATGCGATATGATTCGCTGACAAGGGGGCGGGTGGGCACGTGGTCTACCACCACCGCCACCCCTTCGCGCTCCGAGCTCACCTCATATATGACAGCTTATACAGTTATTGCTGCATTAATGCAGCTCCTTCCGCCTCGTTTTCTCGACCATTACACTGCAATGGCGCCTATTCATTCAGCATTGTGTGTCTCTCCGTTGAATTCCAGTTGTTCTCAAGTTGATTTCGAACCTTGGTTGCGCACCAGCAATGGTAAGAGGTGTCGTTTAAGTTGCTGCTTCGAGCTAGCGGAGGGTTTTCACGTCTCTTTTGGTCAGTTCTGTAATTTCCACGGCCCGTCTTTTGGTTTATTTCAGTCTCAGAGCTCGCTCTCCATTCCTTTCTCGACTGCTTGGACAGAATATCCTTTCATTCTCAATATGCCTCGTCTGAGGCCCAGAATGTTGAGCAGAAGAGGTTCTTCTCGTGGGCAGGTTAATACGCCACCTGCATTTCCCTCCTCTGCCACCTCGTCGGATTCTTCGGATACTGAGGTTGGTCGAACTGTGGCACCCAGCAGAAGACGGGGTCGTGGGCGTGGCAGACGCCCTTCCACCTCTGCAGCTCACGTGCGCCTCACCTCCTCTGAGCACTTCCATTCGGCTCGCTTCAATTATCCTTGTTCCTTCAACCGCCATGATTTCATAGCTTCGGTCTCCATCAAATTCAGACTCAACCCGACAGCCCAAGCTCCGCCTTCAGCTCCCTCCGGCCTTGTTCAGGAATCTGAAGATGGATACTGTTTTGCCCTCCAGGGGTCAGTCTGCAAAGTTCTCAGGGTCTTTCGGCTTCTCAGCCCGAGCTCCCGCAAGCCAGGCCTTGCGCTCCTTCAGTTCATGTTCCGTCGCCCCCTGCAGATGCTGAATTCAGTCCGTATGCTTGCCCTGTGGTGGAAGAAGCGCCCTCGCCCTCCAATGACGCTTAAATGGCTCTCGCTCCTCAGTTTTTGCTTTCAGGTACTCAGAAGGGGTTCTTCTCCCTTCTTCTTCACAGTTTTTGCAGGCTTTTTAATGTAATTCTCCTTAGTCGATTAGCAGCTCCCCACGCACTGCTATCTATGCTTTCAGGCTCAAGACAAAGTTTCAGCGCATCCTTCTGTAGGCTTGTAATTTTTGTCATGGATTATGTCTGTCTCGGTCTTACTTGTTGTAGCGAGTCTAGCACTCCAAACATCATTTTGTTTTTCAGAACCAGCTGTTTCGACAGTAGGACAAGGTCCTGGTCTTCAAAGTTCATCTCAGATAGTCAACAGTTATGGTCTTATGATATGTATGCCTCTTCTCTGGGCTAGCTCTGTGAGGCCTCAGCCTCTATGTAACATATTTTTGTACTAATATAGAAGTAGACAGATTTACAAAAAAAAAAAAATACCACAAGACATGGCCCTGCTGCCTGCAAGTGTCCATAAGCTCGACAGCGATGTATTTTGACCTAGCGAAATGTCAATATCCCACTTACTAGATATAGATTAAGAGTTATCTTATTTGGATTTTTAGATGAAGGCCACTGTCCTGGCTTGGTAACCAGTTGATGGAAGTGCCAATCATAAGGAGTAACATGAATGAATAGGACAACTCATGATGAGAGTTCCTCTCTTCCAGCTTTTTGGCTGAAAGCCATTACTTTGGCTTGGTGACCAGTAGTAGTAATGTCATGCATCTTAGGTCTCATGATCGTGGTATGTCGGCTCATCACGAGACCTCCTATCCTTCCCTAAATATTTTTAAGCTCTGATTATGATTAAACTTAAAGGTTACTTAATAAGTGGGGAGACAAATCTACTCCTTAAGAGTACATGATGGTGTGAAATTTTTTTAATGACTAATCATTGTTGACTAATTCATCTACCCTAAAGACTTTTTTTTTTTTAATATTATGATCTTTGCAAGGGTGGTCCACCATAAGGGTTTTCCAATAGTACCTTCTAAGGGAAAATGAAAATATATATTCGAGACGACAACTTATTAGAGTGATTAATCATGGTTAATTTTGTAAAATCATAAGGTATTAGAATGAATTTTACTCAACGAGATTTGTCACAAATGTGTGTGCTAAAAACTAATGTGGATCAAAAGTAGTTTTAACAGGCATGCTTTAAAATTCAAAACCCTGATAGCATGATAGCAGCTTTATTAATTTATTCTCCTACCCTACTTTACTCTTAGAGGCAAAAGACTCCCGTTTAAGTATAGGAGTACTTCCAATGAAGCCATGTGCGTAACAAAATGTTGATTATACTCACACTTATTTTTAAATAATAGACTTAAAGACATACGAAAGCATGAGAAACCAGTTGCTTCAATTGATATGGTACCAAGATTTTACGAATGCTGAAGAAATAAGATGGCTTGATGACTTCTTGAAACCAGGATTTAATGGAATCCACATATTTAGGATTCTCCAACTGATGCAAATATTCCATAGTTTGATAGTCACTCTCTTGGAGGCACAAAGAATCTAGTGAAAGACAAAAGATAAATCCCACAAGTTCAGGCTCAAGTATTTGATTTTCAAATTAACAAGAATGGTTGAGAGAGATTCTAGGGTTTTGAGTTTCCACAACATTTTCAGAACAAGTTCCAATAAAATATTTCTCCTCTGGTGGTCTTTGAATTACATCTTCCCAAGGTGAATGTTATACAGTGATGGGGGAAGTTTCCAAATTCATTCCTTTTCCCAACATGGAAGATGTAGCATTGTGTTCAACATGGGAATCAACAGGAAGAATAGGTGTTTGAAACTGCTGTGCAACTTGATGGTTTATATTAGGGTTTAGAAGATGGTTTGGGGTAGGGTTTTGGTTAAGGCTTGGCCTATGATTTGGATTTGGATTGGGTTTAGGCTTTGGACTAGGGTTAGGTCTAGGTTTTAAATTAGAATTAGGGTAGGCCTAGGGTGCGGATTAGGGTATGGACTAGGGTTAGGGTATGGATTAGGGTTTGGATTAGGACTAGGGTATGGATGAGGGTTAGGGTAAGGTTGCACATGCGAATGGGACCATGGAGGAAGATAACTTAATGGTGCATTGGAAAGAAATTGTGGTTTTTGTTGGTGCTCATAGGATTGAATTTTCATGGGAGATTTCCCTAGAGAGAAAGATACATACGATTCTTGAGGCCATGGAGATATCTGGCTCAAGGATGATAGCGAAGGAGAGGGCCATTGTGGCCATGAAGTAGGGTATTCAATTGGAGGAGGATTAAATTTTTTCCATGGAACTGTAGGATTATAAACATGTTGAGGAACCTTCTCAGGAAAATAAGAATTATTCCAAGTATCAAATGACGTTGGGTTTTGAGTTATACCTGGTGGTTGATTCGATTCCTTACTTGATTCCCTGAGTACCTTTCATAATCATGGCAATGATTGGCAATGTTCAGTTGCATGACCATCCTCGCAAATTTTGCAAACTTCCAGACCGCTAAGTGGGCACTTTCCAAGGAAGTGCTTCTTTCGAAAGTTGGTACACATGATAAGCAGTGGTTCTTCATCCTTCTATTGTTCATAAAAATCATCCAATTTCGAAATCAAATATTAAATTTATATTCAAGCAAGATATTAAATTCAACACTTGTGAATTCTTCATCGGATGAGTTGTTCGTCTATGTAGCAGCGTAAAATATCCTCATTGAATGATTCCTCAAAATACCATCTTCTTGTCTTCAACAAGAAAACTGGTACATTCTGTCATCACATGGATTAGTACGCAAGGGTTCTTACAGCACCCCAAAAATGATATAACGTTGAAGATTGGATTCTAAAAATAAATGAATTTAAAAGCTTTTGACTGAAATTAATCTCACCACACTTGCATAAAAAAATAAATTTTCATAAAAGGAAGGGAAAGATGTGTTGGGAAAATGTTGAATCAAAGAAATATTTAATCTATTGAAAGCAAAGCAATTTGGAAATTAAATGTCTAAAGCCCGCTTCAACTTCTACACATAAGCAACATAAGGAAATAAAAGTTCAAGAGATAAACAAGATGGCCAGACTTTGGAGCAACCCCTCTAAAGTGGATGCGTGGCTCTTCACTCACGTCTTAACATACACTCTTCGCCCTCTAACGTCTTGCAATACCCTTGAAACTTTGTAAGAAAAATTTCACCTGATCCAAAATACAACTCCTCGGCAATGGCGCCAAAATGTTGGGCGATTTAATTATCAGATTAAACCTCTCAATATTAATTATCAATTCGGGATTTGTAAATGTGATTTGTACTACGTCTTGGCTCAAATTAATGGTCAAAGTATATAAGTTTAATTCCGTGATCGATTAAGTATGAAATGATAAAAGCATTATTTTATTATCCAAGCAAACTCACACTTAAAACACAAGCATTCTGAAGGAAATCTACTTAAATCAATCTGCAATCAAAATAAAATCTTATTGAAACGAAGGAGTGATGGAATTAACTTCAGCTACAATCCTAAAGATACCTAGCATTAATTTATAAGGAGGCTAAACTGTAATGCCGGGATCAAATCCTGATCTATTGTCTTCATAAATGGAAATCTAGTTTATCCTTATCTTCAAACAACTTGAATAAATATTAAATCAAACTCAGAATATAAGTTTCAATCATTACTCTAAAATATTAGAAATGGGAATCAAGATTATTCTATTAAGTGAGAAGAAATCTAAATTACCCTATGATAATTTAACAACTCAAAGAAATATTCATAAAGCATACAAAACAAATCAAATGATTTAAATTGCAAAAAATGGAAATCTTTAAACCTATTGCTACTTAGTCAAATTAACTCAACGATTTAAATCAAACTAAACCCTATCCTTAAATGATAATGCATCAAATCTCACAAATCAAAAATATGACAAATCACTCTAATGCTTTCTGAAATGAAACAACTGTAGTCTAGTGAAATCGCTCTTTACAAAACAACTTGATTACTTTTCAAAATGAATCTCTCAACCTATTTGAAACTTAAATGAAATCTAATTATCTAATTAAAACACACAACCAGCTTTAACTTATTTCACACTATGAACACTCTCACACAACAATTCATTAAAATAGAAAAAATTATTCAAAGCTTCATGATTTACAATCCATTACAAACCATCACAATTTATTGAATTAAAAATTCAAATTCAAGCAAAACAAAATAATGATTTAAGTGCAGAATTAGAAAATCTAAGATATTAAAAAACAATTTCAAAACAAAAATATAATTATACAAATTACACCAAAGCACAATTCCTAAATCTATGAAGAACGAGGGACTCGATTCCCGGTTGTGGTGGATCCTTGCCACTCCCTGGAGCAAGTCCTAAACTAACTCAACGTTTAAAAATAAAAAATTAGAATGCTTATATAAAAACAAATGCAGAAGCCAATATTTATTAAATTAAATCAAAAAATCAAATCAAATATTAATTAATAAATACATCAGTTGATACTCCATTACAATTTCTTGTGCTCTGCAAATTTGATGTTGGTTCTACATCTCAAAATTCGACCTTTACATTTGAGAAATTCGACCTGCTACCAATTACATTCCTGTTTCATTCCTATCGATCCCAACTTCCCTCTATCTAATTGACAGACTCACACTAATTACATTTCCTTTGTGCGCAACTTTTGCTTTATAACAACAACACTGCTCTAATTAAATGGTCGATAGTCACACAAAATAAAAATTTGGGAGATTTTTTTAATACAAATTAAACAAAATCAAAACAATGAGATTATATTTCAAATTTAGTTTTGAGCTGGTGCGATCAGGATTCTAGAAGAATTTGGTCCTCATGCCTTGCTGGCAGAGGAAACGCACATCCGGCATGCTTCAACCTGAGGTTACAATTTCTGTTGAAACAAGTAGGAAAACTACGCATTTGTTGTCACCACGCATACAACGGATGAGGCTGACACCTATAAACCTGGCATTTACCTTTTTCATCATATTCAACAAATTCACCATATAAAAGTTTATATTTTTATACCTCGTTCTGGAAGTAGACTCTGCTACCCATCCATCTTTGAAATATAACTCCACAAGTTCAAATCCTTTGCAATCAAAGAGCATTAAGGGAGAAAATTCCTAAGATTCGCTATTTTCAATAGTGTACGGACGCCCCCCGCCTAGAATCATCGATATGTTTCCATCCCTACCACAGAACTTACACTTCTACACAAGATGAGCTGAGCCTCTACCTTTGGGGAGGTCCACCATTTCTGACAGTGTGACACACGACTCCTTCTGGATCACTTCTCCACCGTTTCCACATTTCAAATTTAAGTAGTAGGATAATTCAGGATCATCGAAACCACTCTGAGGTTGAAAATTTGTTATATTCTCTAGCTTCGCCTTAATTTCCAACATAAGTTGTACCATCATGGGCTGCCCACAATAAGCAGAACTTGGCGAAGAATTCCACGCTGTTCCAATTCCTGCCCAACCACAACCCTTCTCTCGTCCACTCAATTCTACCCCACACCTGAGAATGGCCAGGAAAATGAGCAATTCAATACTTTTAATTGCCGATAAACAGAGACAAAACCAGTAAGACCACTCCGTGAATAAAATCTGAATAGTTTCGTTCGCAAAATTGGCCTTATTATTAAACGTTGAATTTATCTGATCGACAACGGAGTTGTCCATTGCCTATTCAGATGTGGACATATATATTCTTTTAATCCACGACAAAAGCTTCTCACCTCTTTGGTCCCTCTTCATTATATCTATCTTTGCTCAATTTCTACTTGTCCTCCTTTGAAACTTGAGACTCCAAAACAATACAATGGTCCCAAAGTGTAAATTCTTCAAGCTATCATTTTATGCTAGCAACCTCACAATATACCAGATCCAGATGTCAAAATTGTTAGTTTGATAAAACTACTTATAAACCTATTTCAGTGGCATACTTTGAACCTCCACGCTAGAACCATCAGTCCAAGACGATCGGTAGAGTCGAAAGTGGAGCTCGCCTTTGGACTTATCAAAAGTTTTAGAAATTTATTCTTTCAACTTCTGGCCAACATGAAATTGGTCAAACTTTTGCAAAAAATCCTCAGTAGAAATGTATCTATATGGCTTTTCATTGTCCTCCCAATACTGTTCTTGATCCTTTCTAGAGGTAACCTTATGCAGAAATTCTGTCCTTCTAACATTATGATAATATCATCAAACACATCAAATGTCTCAGGTGTTAGCTGCATAAACAATATGACTATTGTAGCTTGCTTGATGTGTGCAACCTGTTGAAGACACTTTACAATCTCAAAAGTAGTAGAGCTGTCCAAGCCAGTTGATATCTCATCCATGAATATAGTATTCATTGGAGACATTATCATTTCCTCGGTTGTTCTCTCACCGCCAGAAATTCCTCTTATCATGGCATTACCAATTATGGTGTATGCGTAATCTCATCTTGAACGAGGTCATATCTTGCTTCCCCCTCGCATGTGGTAAATTCATACTCAAATGCATTCCTATACCGAACCTACCTTCAACCAAGAAGGAATTTATTAAAAACACTCATCAAATTAACTAATAACAAGAATTTATAAATTAATAGCTATTGTTTCTAAATTCCTCTAATTAACAACATAATGGATTAATAATGATTAAAAACACCAGGTACAAGCATGTATTTATTTGATAAAAATCTTGGTTTTTAAACTCATGTGGTGATCATTTTTTAAAAGGCTTTCCAGATTATCCACATTGCTAGAGAACGAGTGTCAAAAAATGTTGATAATAATCGTTGTCTAGCAATGTTGATAAAAATCATAAAAACATGGACAAAAATGCAGCTCAATAGGGAGTTTGAAGAGGAAGTTGACTCAGGTGACGAATAAGTCTCTCCCTCGGATGGAAATTTGGGATCAACAATCCTCACCTTCGAAGTAATACGCGGGGAGGGACCTCCGTTTGTGACAGAGATAAATATGGCTGATGATCCCTAATCCAAACCCCCCCGAAACTATAGCATAAGGATCAACGACCCATTTTTCGATCACTCATTTGAGGAAAAGAGGAAAGCTTTCTTGAGAAGCCACCAAACAGAGAAAATCAAACTGCAACCCTGACCACTGAAAATTCTAGCCCCGCCACTGCCTGAGGCACCCCTAAGGCTAGATCATCATCAAGTTCACCCAACACACCTATCAAGATGATTTTGAACCCAAAGTTCGGGTACAATATCATCGAAGAAATGAAGAAAAGGTGAGCCAATATATCCCTTTACAAACTTGCTCGAATAGCCAACCAAGATGATTTGATTCTCAAGGAATTCACCAGCCCATCATCCACAAACAGGCATACCTCAGCGGCAAGAATCGTGAGCTCCACACCCTCCCAAGCCTTGGTGAACCTCCAATCCATTATCAATGCCGTCAATGCCAACTCGCAAGGGTCCACACCCCCATTTCTCTTGTCTTTTGAGATTTTCAATTTCAACGTCCACAGCTGCGTCATCAATTACGGTGCATCTACCTACATCATGCCCCTGTCTATATGAAAAAATTAAATATCCGCCCTAAGAAAACCAATGCTAGGATCATTCAGCTTGATAGGTCCAAGGTTCCTATTGTGGGAGAATTGAATAACATCCTAATACGTCTCTCCTCAGACTCCCGACTTCATTAGTGCATTGACATAGTTTTCGTGGATATTCCGGAAGCCTACGGTCTGCTACTAAGCCAGGATTGGTCAAGAAAAGTACAGGGATACTTCGCCACTGACTGATCCCATTTGTGGCTCCCGTGCAAAGGTAGGAATAATCAGATCAAAATGTACAATCAAAATTCACTTTATGAGAACTAATCACATTTTAGGGGATGACATCATCCGTAATGGTTAAGGTGGCATTGTTTGAGTTAAAGGTACTTACTTGTCACATTCTCAATGGTGGATAAAAACACATAGTAAATTTTATCTCACAGTTTTTGAATAAAATAATATTATTGTCATTTCATACTTTTTGAAAGAAACAATGCATATCCCTACACAACACTCATGTATTTACACATTTTTCAATAAATATTTTATTTCTATATTTTAAAATATTTATTTTTAAATTATATATTCATCTCATTTTATTTAATATTACAATTTCAAATTAATTATAAGTTAATATGTATAGATATATATTATACATATGAAATCAAAATAAATAAAAATGTAACCTTGTAATTTTAGGATAAATCAAATCTATAAATAATATCATTATTATATTAATAGCAATATAAACCTATTATATTATATTAATAGCAATATAAACCTATTAAAATTAAAGAAAAAAAAACATTTTAGTTTTGTAAGATGAAAAAAGGTATATTAGTTTTGTATACTGAAAAAAGATATATTAGGTTCAACATAGTTTGCGACAAAAAAATACTAAATTTCATTGTATATAAATTTTCTATTATATTTATAAATATAAATTAAATTTATTTCAATACTTTTTTTTCTTTAATTTTAAATAAAACTCAATCCATTTCATTACGATTATATTAATATTATATATTAATATATATAATATTATGAAAAATAATCTAAATGTTATAGAATATATATTATAGTCCTTTTTATATTATATATTATTTTTTCTTATGTTATAAATCAAATCAATTCAATATGTAATATAAAATTCACACATAAAACAATATATTCTATTATTTTTATATAGTATATTAATTACATGTTATTATGTAATTTAAATAATATAAATTTTAGTTAGTAATATATTTTATAATTAAGAATTTATGAATTTATATTTATATTTTATTTTAAGTTATTTAAATACAAAGGACAAATGCATTAGTTGTGTAATGATAATGATTTTTTTTTTTGAAAATATCATTCTTATTTATAGTCACATCAATACAATTTTTTTTTTATTAATATTATTTACATGATTCCTCCACAATGAGAGGAAAAAAAAAAATCTCTTATCCAAAATACACCTCATAGGACAGGTTCAACCTCAAAATTTGGACCATTCTGGCTTGACAAATGTCCAAAAGGAATCCAAGATAGAAGAATTGTGACAGTTAGTAGAAGCGTCACGCCTCCTAGCAGAAGCCTCACACCACTTTGAGGGTGATTTTGACTGACTTTTAGGCACCCATTTTCAAATCTGAGAGTTAGGCTAGTGTTGTAGCTGCTACAACACCCTCCGAAATTTGGCACTAGTTTGAAATTTCGGAGCCCCTGTTGCTTCTGCTAAGGACGATCTTGCTCCAGTCTCTACCATGACCTAAAACAACCCACCTTGGACAGGTAATCTCAACCCAAAAGATGAATTCAGGTTTTTTCTAAGTAAAGTCACAAAGTCACAAAGTCATTCTTCTTCCAAACTTCAACAAGTTGTGACTTAGTGGCCTTGCGACCTGACCAAGGTCGCCAGGTCGCTATGTCACAAACTGTGTCAAAATCTACTCTTTGCGACTATGCGACCTCCAGGTCACCAGGTCATGAGGTTGCATACGCACCCGACTAAGCATGACTTGCGACCTGACCAAGGTCGCCAGGTCGCTAGGTCGCAAACTGTGTCAAGATCTACTCTTTGCGACTATGCGACCTCTAGGTCGCCAGGTTACATATGCACCCGACTGAGCATGATTTACAACCTTGCTACCTCCATTAATGACCACACATGTGACCCCTTTATAAATTAAAGGGTCGTGTAGGTCGCATTTGACCTGCGTGACGGAGCAAACAAGATGTCTAACAAGACAATCAAAGTGCGATTTTTCCCTCGTAAGTCGCTGAAACGTCCTTCAATTCCTGTTGATTGGCTATGGCCTTACCTGCCCCAAACCTAGGCTATTAATTTCCTTAGATACCCCTCATTTTCAATCCTTAGCCCTCACTATCACCGAGTTAGGGTTTCCCTGTCTCTTTATGATCCTACCATGCCTAAGCCCATTTTAACCCCTCCTTTCTCCTCCTGCCACTGTAGGCACCCCTCCCTGGCCTTCCTATGAGCCTTTCAACTCTGATTTATTTTCTTCACTTAGAGTTTGATCCATTTTTCCAATTTTCCCCGCGGGTCGCAACTACCTATTTTTCTTCAAAAAAACCCTAATGCAACCTCGCGACCTGGTCACTAAGTGGAAAAGTTGCAAAGTTACTGTCGACATAATCATGACTTTGCAACATTGCGACCTTGTGACCATGCAACCTGGTCGCTGAGTCGCAAAGTCGCAGAGTCAATATTGTTCACACAGGCGCGACTTTGCGACCTTGCTACCTCGTTGCTAGGTCGACAAGTCGCAACCTTTCCAATTTGGATTTTTGCGATCATCACAGGTCGCAGCGACCCAGCCTGAGCAAACAAGGCCTTAGTTGGTACATTCAGTTGTTCCTTTATTTTTCTTTCATGATGCCTGTCTTATCATGGGAATTTTTTCTAAATATGCTAGGGAATATTGAAGTTGAGCTCAAGTGCATCTATATCTCTTTGGCCTCAAGCGACATGGGGCCTCCTGTAGTTCGAATAAGGAACAAAATCTAGGAGATAGAGCTATCATAAGGAGATATGTCTCCTCCACCACCTCCCATATATTGAGATACCGCCTGTGTCTTCGGGAAAGGTGACAAGATGTCATGGTATCAAGTCTACCAAGAATTCACAAGGAAAGAATTATCGGAAGACCTCGTAGACTGACGGGTATACATTCAGGTCAAGAGGTCAAAGCTACATTATGTGGGCGCCCACCCACCAATCTTCCCATGCATAGAAGTAATCGAGTGGATCCTCCAAAAGGTGGACTCAAAGTTCTGGGTCATCCGTGATCACGCCAGAGAACCTTTTTCCAACCTAATTGGGAAGGACGCAGAAGTGTACTAGTCACTCCCAGCTAGGGAGGAATATTTCAATGCCCAGTGGATCACCACACATGATTTTCCAGTACAAGATACCTTGAAGGGTTGGTGGGAGGACCCTGAGAAGTTCAAAGGGAAGAAGGATAAGGAGTATAAAACCAAAATCCTAAGAAACGTATACAGGCTGGTCGTAGCTATGATGTGCAGGATGTATGGCAAGAAGGACACCACTACTTTTAATGGAAAATGGGTTCCACTCATGTATGCAATCACCTCCTAAGTCACTTGTTTCAACTGGGCACATATAGTAATGTCGGCACTGAAGGTGAACATATCAGCAGTCCAGGTACCAGAGGAGGGATGTGCATCAAAGTTTTACATGGCTTCCTACCTCTTAGATGCAGTGTGCTCATGATGTAATTTTGATGATTGGCCACACAACTCGGACGCGACACATGATGGGCCTATCCACAAAGATCTGAATGTGTTATAGTCTACCAGGCACAAGCAATACATTGATCCCATCTCAGAAAATTTTATCACCGCACTCTACTAGCACCTTTTCAATGAGGATCCTCCCTGCATGTCCAAAAGGGCCATGGAGACAATGATTAATTTAGCCCATTGGTTCCCATTACAAAAGGTACCTTTGTTAGGGTTTTTGGATCATTCAAGACACCTCACACATTGCCCAAGTTTGTCACTGACAAAATACTATTACAAGAGGTGTGCTATCAATTGACAAGCAGGTTCTCTAAGAGGCTAAGTAAGGGCAAGAAGAAACCGTGGCCTACCCTCCCACTCACTATTAGTGCCTACACAGTCAAAAATTTCAAATAATTGGAAGTGGAAGTAGAAGACATCAAGGGCTTCCACTTTGTAAAATTAGCCCACACATCCTATGACCTTGAAAGGATCGTCCCCACACACTAAAAGTGGGCCAAATTTAACTGGACCTACCAGCACACAGAGTTCCCTTTGGAAGAGAAAGTAAAAAACTGGTACAATGCAAACAAGGAAGCAACCCATGAAGGAAAAGACATCGTGGATGGAGACCAAGAGGGTCAGCACCAGGACAATTAAACTCTGCAAGGGATAGTGGATGATATAAAGTGAAAAGACCCCTTAGGAGGAGCATTGACTTCCCAATCTAAGAGGCTGAAGAATACTACAAGTAGTGATCCTCCTAAGAATCAACAAGAAGGAGGGAGCAAAGGGGCCGAGGAAAACTTCAGAGACCGAGCAGAAGAAAAAAGAGGAAGAACTCAAGAAAGCCCAAGAGGCCTTGGCACAACAACAGGAAGAAGAGAAATGAAGGAAACATTCCGAGGAACAACAAAAGAAATGACGGAAAGAGGAACGCAAAAAGAAGCAAGTAGAAGAGGCCCACAAGAAGAAGGAAGAAGAAGATCAACATAAAAGGGAAGCTGAGAACAAGTTGAAAGAAGAAAAATATAGATAAGAAGAGGAAAATAAGAGAAAGAAAGAAGAAGCTCAGAAGCTATAGATAGATACATCCAAGGAATCAGAGGGAAGCAAGTCACAACCCTAAAAAACTGGGAAGCAAAAAGACCTGCCACATATTGACATACCCCCGACAACTCCCATGATAGGGGGACACCTCCCACTTTCAGAACTCAACATCCTGAAGGAACATGACGATGATGTAATGGATCTGACAATATTCTCTTACGATTAGTACACTCATAAGATCAGGAAAGAGAGGAGAAAATTCCTTGCACGGAATCCAGGCGAGCCTCTCGCAGTGACCACGGAGAAAGAAATAGTCCTAGACACAAGGACTAACCCCTTAAGGATAGCATCGGCTGGAAATTCTCTTGTAGTTGCCACCAAAGAGAATTTTAGTAGGATGAGTAGAGAAATCTTATTTTTGCAGAATAGACTCCATGCGTTTGAGCAGAGGGTTGCTCAGGTAGAGGAGGAAAAGAAGGCCCTAGAAATTGAAAATCAAAGGCTCCAACTTGCACTCACTCAAGCCAGCGGACTACAAGCTGCCATTCAAGGGGAATTGGACATCGTAGGAAGCAACATAGTGCAGGTATAGGAGGATATGATAACTATAAAACAAACAGTTTCTCATTTGGTAGGGGCCTAAGCAGAAACAAGGAAAAAGGCTGCGCAACTGAAAGAAGCCTCCGTAGCACTAGAAAACTTGCTCGAATGGTCTAAAAGGTACCCACAAGTCCCTGCCACTTTTCCAAAGAAGGACAGTATTCCCACTCATAACGATAAGGTACAAATACATATGAAGCTGCAATCCAGAGAAAAGCTCACAAAAGATGTAGAGAAGGTAATATCTGCCTATGAGCACCTTATTAGTGGCATAGATTCGATGGAGGAAGTGCACACATCCCTTCCTTAGGTACACTGGCCAAGAAAAGGACAAAGGAAGAGGTAATGTGGGATATCCAATCATTCTTAGAACCCATGATTTGAAGCCTAGAATCTTCAAAATCTAAAGGTACATGTATCTCTCTTTCAGAAAATGGATTGAGGAGTAATCCTTCACATGAATCTGGATTAAGAGTTTCTAAAGTAGTAGATTCATTAGATATTTGGAAACAATTTACTTTAATAGAATCTTCAATAACTTGTACAACAATATGAAATTCTATGTCACATACCCCTTTAATCCCATCGTTTTGGGCTTCATTCTCATGCTGCTAAAAACAATAAATTTCAAAAGGATTTGTAATCTACTTTTCCTTGATAATTGACCTGAGAAGATGAATAAACCAATGGACTGTCCATTTCCTTTTTTTCTTGAAAGGGTTCTCATACTCCTGACCATGAAAATATGGATAAGGCTGCAAAAATTTGTTAACTTCATGGGATATAACTTGACTGTTAGGATGCAGATCTGTTTCATCTTCAAGAAAATAAGGAGTTTATGTGTGTTGCAAATGATCCTTTGTATCAAGGCATCTAATCTCTGTTATTTTATATTTAGAGTAAAATTAATGAAGGGCCTCTATGATCTCATAATTTGTAAATTCTAGATCCTCATAAATACTTTCAAGATACTAAATGAAACCCTCAAAATGATGAAAAAAATTATGTACAAACAACAAATATGAATAACACTCTTTATAATTTTCAAATAAAAATGAATGAAAATACTTTAAAGAACATATACTAGTTGGTCTCAACCATTCATACCATGTTCTTGCTTTATCTTCCATACTAGCCATAAATATCTTCATTAATCAATCCTCAGGAAACTTAACTTTAAGTCTACGGACAAGCATATGGAACTTGATCGAGTGCAAGGCAATATCATCTCTCTTTTCATCTTTGAACATGGGAAGATAAGATAACCAATCAACACGAGGCATATGATTTGGAAACCTAGGGGTATAAAACCGATCCATAGGAGCATACTTGGCATTCTTTCTTGCAGTTGAACCCATATTGAAAAATTGAAGTCACCAAGAACTTCTTCAAGATACTGATATTTGAGCAGTGTAGTCACCATGAAAATTTTGAAATTTTGGATTCTTTGACACTGGATTCGCCAGGTGAAAGATGCACAACCTTCTTGTGCCTAACCATTGTTAAAAATCATCAATCAGAGCTAATATTTTTTTTCTTTCTCGAGAAAAAATTAACCTTCGCTCCCTAGAAACAATGCAAAAAATGTTATTACTCCCCTCGTTTCCCAAGCCTGAGAATGGAACTGAAGGAGGTAACCTCAAACCAACCTTTAGGTCAGGTAGATTGCCCTACCAAAACTAGAGAGGGCTCTGTCAATGTCACTTTACAACAATGAGATGACTGGATATATAATGATCTTAGGCTATTTATGATGCTCAGTAGATTAGGGTTTTGTTTGTTTGAAGTTTTTTCTGGATAGGAATGACAATCAAGGAAGTAGGTCTAGGGTTTAAGTCTAATTTCAAAGATTAAGTTTCAGAGACAAGGATGAGGCCACATAGCTAAACTTAGGAGCATAGCTGATTTGTCATTGTGTATAGGGTGTGAAAAGAAAAAGAGTTAGAATGAGCATGTTAAATGAATTCATTCATCAGAGAAGTATACACATCCATGAAAATCTTATAAAACAGAGAATAGAAAGCAATGATTTCTACTCATATACTAATAATATTAACATACAAAAGCATACATGTGATGAAAATATAACATAAAATTTAACTTGATGAAGTAACAGAGAAAACAAAATGCTCAAAAGCATACCCATGGAGTCCCAAGATTATAGCTACAACATTCTTTGATTTCGCTAAAAAGTATTTTGTACAAAAGATCCACTGCAAATAAAAACTATTCAACCTCTAAAATGACTTGAGTTGGACTACATATAGAAAATAGAGGAGATGCAACCTCATTGGGTCGAAATCTTATCCAAAAAACTTCATAAATGCACCCTATGAGTCAGTTTGTAGTTTTTAGGGAAGTTAGAAACAATCCCCCCAAATTAAGGTAATAACTAGGAGTGTATGTCTCCTTGATTAATTACTTGATTCCTCCACAATGAGAGGCAAAAAAATCTCTTATCCAAAATACACCTCATAGGATAGGTTCAACCTCAAAATTTTGACCATTATTTCTTGACAAATTTCCAAAAGGAATCCAAGGTAGAAGCATTGTGACAATTAGCAGAAGCGTCGTGCCTCTTATGAGAAGCGTCACAACACTTCGATGGTGATTTTGATTGACTTTTTGGCACCCATTTTCAAATCTGAGGGTCAGGCTAATGTTGTAGTCGCTACAACACCCTTCGAAATTTGGCACGAGTTTGAAATTTCAGAGCCGTTGTTGCTTCTGATAAGGACAAGCTTGCTCCAGCCTCTACCATGGACCTCAAAAAACCCACCTTGGACAGGTAATCTCAACCCAAAAAATGAATTCAGGTTTTTTCTAAGTAAAGTCGCAAAGTCACAAAGTCACTCTTCTTCCAAACTTTAGCAAGTTGCGACTTAGTGACCTTGAGACCTGACCAAGGTCGCCAGGTCGCTAGGTCGCAAACTGTATCAAAATCTACTCTTTGCGACTATGTGACCTCCAGGTCGCTAGGTCATGAGGTCGTGAGGTTGCATATGCACCCGACTAAGCATAGCTTTCGACCTTGCGACCTGACCGAGGTCACCAGGTCGCTAGGTCACAAACTATGTCAAAATCTACTCTTTGCGACTATGTGACCTTCAGGTCGCTAGGTTGCTAGGTCGCGAGGTTGCATATGCACCCGAATAAGCATCATTTGCGACCTTTCTACCTCCATTAATGACTGGACATGCGATCCCTTTATAAATAAAAGGGTTGTGTAGGTCGCATTTGATCTGCGCAATGGAGCAAACAAGACGTCTAACAAGACAATTAAAGTGCAATTTTTCCCTGGTAAGTCGCCGAAACCTCCTTTAGTTCCTGTTTTTTGGCTATGGCCCTACCTACCCCAAACCTAGGCTATTAATTTCCTTAGATACCCCTCATTTTCAATCCTTAGCCCTCACTGTCACCCAGCTATGGTTTACCTTCCCCTTTCTAATCCTATCATTCCTAAACCCATTTTAACCCCTCCTTTCTCCTCCTGCCACTGTAGGCACCCCTCCTTGGCCTTCCTATGAGCCTTTCAACTCTGATTTATTTTCTTCCCTTAGAGTTTTATCCCTTTTTCCAATTTTACCCACGGGTCGCAACTACCTATTTTTCTTTAGAAAATCCCTAATGTGACCTCACGACTTGGTCGCTGAGTGGAAAAGTCACAAAGTACTGATTGTCCATGCAATCACAACTTTGTGACCTTGTGACCTTGCAACCTCGTGACCTGGTCCCTGAGTCACAATGTCGCAAAGTCGGGATTGTTCACATAGGCGTGACTTTGCGACCTTGTTGCTAGGTAGCTAAGTCAAAACCTCTCCCATTTGGATTTTTGTGACTATCATAGGTCACGACGACCCAACCTGAGCAAACAATGCCTTAGTTGGTACAATCAATTGTTCCTTTATTTTTATTTCATGCTGTCTGTCTTATCGTGGGAATGTTTTCTGAATATGTTAGGGAATATCGAAGCTGAGCTCGAGTGAATCTCTATCTCTCCGGCCTCAAGCAACATGATGCCTCCTGTAGTTTGAATAAGGCACAAAAGCCAGGAGATAGAGCTATCAGAAGGAGATATGCCTCCTCCACCACCTCTCATCTATTGAGATACCACCTATGTCTTTGGGAAAGGTGTCAAGATGTCATGGTATCAAGTCTACCAAAAATTCACAAGGAAAGAATTACCGGAAGACCTCGTAGACCGACAGGTATACATTCAGGTCAAGAGGTCAAAGCTACCTGATGTGGATGCCCACCCACCAATATTCCCATGCACGGAAGTAATCGAGTGGATCCTCTAAAAGGTGGACTCAAAGTTCTGGGTCATCCGTGATCACGTCAGAGAACCTTTTTCCAACCTAATTGGAAAGGACGCAGAAGTGTGCTAGTCACTCCCAGCTAGGGAAGAATATTTCAACACTTAGCCGATCACCACACACGATTTTCCAGTACAAGATACCTTGAAGGGTTGGTGGGAGGACTTTGAGAAGTTTAAAGGGAAGAAGGATTAGGAGTAGAAAACCAAAGGCCTAATAAAAGTATACAGGCTTGTCGTAGCTATGATGTGCAGGATGTATGGAAGGAAGGACACCACTACTTTTAATGGAACACGGGGTCCACTCATGTATGCGATCACCTCCTAAGACACTTGTTTCAATTGGGCACATATTAATGTCAGTGCTAAAGGTGAACATATCAACAACCCATGTACCAGAGGAGGGATGTGCATTGGAGATTTATATGGCTGAACCTCTTAAATGCAGTGTGCTCATGATGTAATTTTTATGGTTGGCCACACAACTGGGACATGACACATGGTGGGCCTATCCATAAATATCTGAATGTGTTCTAGGATACCAGGTACAAGCAAGACATTCATCCCATCTTGGACAATTTTATCACCGTGCTCTACCAGAACCTTTTCAATGAAGATCCTCCCTCCATGTCCAAAAGGGCCATGGAGACAGTGATTAAGGTAGCCCATTGTTTCCCCATTACAGAAGGTAACTTCGTCAGGGTTTTTGGATCATTCAAGGCTCCTCATGCATTGTCCAAGTTTGTCACTAAAAAATTATTATTACAACAGGTGTGCTATCAATTGACGAGCAGGTTCTCTAAGACGCTAAGTAAGGGCAAGAAGAAACTGTGGCCTACCATCCCACTCACTATTAGTGCCTACGTATTCAAATATTTCAAAGAATTGGAAGAAGAAGTAGAAGACATCAAGGGATTCCATTTCGTAAAATTAGCCCACATGTCTTATGACCCTGAAAGGATCCTCCCCGCACACTACAAGCGGGCCAAATTTAACTAGACCTACTAGCAGATAGAGTGCCTTTTGGAAGAGAAAGTAAAAAACTGGTACAATGCAAATAGGGAAGTAACCCATGAAGGACAAGCCAAAGTGGATGGATACCAAGAGGGTCCGCGCCAAGATAATCAAAATCTGCAAGAGATAGTAGACACTATGAAGCGAAAATACCCCTTAGGAGGAGCATCGAATTCCCAATCAAAGAGGCTGAAGAATATTACAAGTAGTGATCCTCCTAAAAATCAACAGGAAGGAGGGGACAAAGGGGCTAAGGAAAAACTAGAGACCAAGCAGAAGAAAAGAGAGGAAGAACTCATGAAAGCCCAAGAGGCCTTGGCACAACAACATGAAGAAGAGAAATTAAGGAAACATGCCAAGGAACAACAAAAGAAACAACATAAAGAGGAACACAAAAAGAAGTAGGAAAAAGAGGCCTGCAAGAAGAAGGAAGAAGAAGATTAGTAGAAAAGGGAAGCTGAGAACAAGTTGAAACAAGAACAAGATATAACAGAAGTGGAAAATAAGATAAAGGAGGAAGAATCTCATAAGCTATAGATAGATACATCCAAGGAAGCAAAGGGAAGCGGGTCACAACCCTTAGAAACTAGGAAGCAAGCATACCTACCACATATTGACATACCCTTGACAACTCCCATGACAGGGGGACACCTCCCACTCTCAGAACTCGACATCCCAGAGGAACATGAGGATGATGTACTAGATCTGACAAGATTATCTTACGATTAGTACACTCATAAGATCAGGCAAGAGAGGAGGAAATTCCTTGCACGGAATTCAGGCGAGCCTCTCGTAGTGACCACAGAGAAAGACATAGTCTTGGACACAAGGACTAACCCCTTAATGATATCGTCAACCGAAAATGATTTTGCAGATGCCACCAAAGAGAATGTCAGTAGGATTAGTAGAGAAATATTATTTTTGTGGAACAAACTCCATGCGTTTGAGCAGAGGGTCCCTCAGGCAGAGGAGGAAAAGAAGGCCCTAGAAACTGAAAATCAAAGGCTCCAACTTGCACTCACTCAGTCCAGTGGACTACAAGCTGCCATTCAAGGGGAATTTGACATCTTAGGAAGCACTATGGTGTAGGTATAGGAGGAGATGATAACTATAAGACAAACAACCTCTCCTTTGGTAGGGGCCCAAGCATAAACAAGGAAAAAGGATGAGAAACTGAAAGAAGCCTCCGTAGCACTAGAAATCATGCTCGAATGGTCTGAAAGGTACCCACAGGCCCCTGCCACCTTGCCAAAGAAGGAATGGATTCCCACTTAGAACGATAAGGTACAGAAACAGATGAAGCTGCAATCTAGAGACAAGCTCACAAAAGATGTAGAGAAGTTAATATCTGCCTATGAGCACCTCATCAGTGGCATAGATTCGATGGAGGAAGTGCACCACATCCCTTCCTTAGGTACGCTGGCCAAGCAAAGGACAAAGGAAGAGGTAATGCATAATAACCAATCATTCTTAGAACCCATAAAAAATGTAGCTGCCTCACATGATCTCCCAGCCTGTAAGGAAAACATCGCTCAGTGCATTGTTACACCAGTCTGGATCTACACCAAGCTGGCCTCTCTATCCAACTAGATGAACACAAAGAAGCATAAATTAGTTCTAGATGCTCTTGAATGTTTTCATAGACTGGGAGAGGACATGCCCAAAATCACTCCAATGGCTGCCGATTACCTAGCCTAGCAGACCAATCCATTCGGGGAATTTTGAGGTCTAAAATGGGCCTCCTAAGGAAATAATAAAATAATAGCTAAACCAATAAAATAATATTTATGAATTTTCAATTCACTTTTTGCACCACAATCCATGTAACCATAGTTAAATTCAATTGAAAATTTGTACCAAAATTAAATTAATAAAAAAATTGTATTGATGTGACTATAAATAAGAATGAGTTTTCTAAGAAAAAATCATTATCATTGAACAACTAATGCATTTGTCCTTTGTATTTAAATAACTTAAAATAAAATATAAATATAAATTTATAGATTCTTAATTATATTTTATGCTATTAATTAAAATTTATATTATTTAAATTGTATAATAACATGTAATTAATATACTATATAAAAATAATATAATATAATATAATATAGGTATAGGGATATGCATTGTTTCTTTCAAGAAATATGAAATGACAATAATATATTTTTATTCAAAAAGTGTGAAATGAAATTTATTATGAGTACTTTACTTTGACTTTAAAAGTACTTAGAGAACTATCATGGTTAACCATGATTTTTTATCCAACATTGAGAATGTGACAAGTAAGTACCTTTAACTCAAGCAATGCCACCTCAACTATTAGGGATTATGTCATCCCCTAAAATGTGATTGATTCTCATAAAGTGATTTTTGATTTTACATTTTCCTTAGGAGGCCCATTTTAGACCTCAAAATTCCCCTAATGCTTAAAGAGTAGCAACAGGTAGAAACCCCAACCCTCTCCATCAAAAAGTTTCTTCCTTGAAAAGAATGGGTTAACAGGTCGCAGGAATAGGGAGGTTGCAGGTCGTAAATGTTGCCCATTTGCAAGTCGCAACGTCACTCAGGTCGCAAGTTGCAAATTATCCCAAATCGCAGACCATACCAACAGTCGGGAACATGAAAGGGCATGGTGACCAAAGGTCATTTTTGATTCTATTGGTACTCCCTCGGGAGATAATGTAAGGACCTTTTTTTAGACTCCAAAAGGAGAGAGAGAATGAATACAATAAGTGTTTTTGACTCCACTATTAGATCTGCTGGAAACTTATGTGTGTTGACATTATGAATATTATGTTCTCATGTGCTTGGTATCATTTGTAAATGATTAATCTGTGTTTATGTTCGTGCATCATTTATATGTTTAAGCTCTTTGGATATATGAGTGGTACGTCGATGTTTAGCATATGGATATGTTAATGACTTAGTTATTGATATTTCCTTCAATCTTTAAGAAACATGCTTAAGAAATTGAAGGGTGTTTTGATCATAGTGAAATGTTTCTCTTATGTTCAAACAAGCCTCTGTATGAGCATGGCCCTAATGATGTTTTGCTAACAATACTTCTTTTTGCTGCATGCTTGAAATCTCACTTTGCTATTCATAATGTTTCATTTTCAGGAGAACCCCTCGACCATTTGTCTTGTATTGTTCGAGTAGCCCTACATTCTCATGATCTTGAAATACACCTCTCTCTGAGAAAGGGCATACATCTCATCAGTTTAAAGACAACCATGCCTACATATCGTACGGGATCCCTATCACAAATGGTTTAGGTTCTAGTTGGGAATTTATGCCGGGGATATACAATTACTGTTGGCAAGGAATTTTTCCCTATCAATAGATTTTTCACTAGAAGAAGGGCCTGAGGGAAGGCTCCCACCATGCAAGTAACATCCCTGTGCACACTCCATAGAACCCCTTCCCCAGACCAAAACAGGGAGAGATTGGGTTTGAAAAAACTGGTCCTCCACCTCTCGAGAATACCCTCCTGAGGAGGAACCACCTTTCTACGAGGTCACGTCAAGCCAACTAAGGTCTTTACACCCACTCGCCCACGATCTCATTAGAGGTCTTCAAAACCTCCCCGCCACCGGTTCCCTCTCCAATTTGTGAACCCCCGGAACACATCACACTCGCTAGGGTGTCCTAGTTAACTCTGTACCTCAACTCATAAGCATAATGCTTGAAGACTATGCAGATGCGGTCAATCAACTCTCAGCTAAACCTCTCGAAATCCCCTAAGGGGTCAATGAAGGAGGCCCTGAAGTTACTGGATCCCAAACAAATATCGGTCCCCAAACCAGTCAGCCTTTGAATGAAAACACCCAAGCTAATGACCCACCTAGGGGAGGGGCCAGAAGAGGTCGGGGAAATAAAGGCCGGGGGAATGGTTGAAACACATACCATACTCATCACCAACACTAAAAATGGAATAGACAACCCTTCCTTTTCAATGGTAACTTCGGTGGTTTCATAAACTTGAGGAATTATATAAATCTTGAAGATCTCAGAGTTAACTGAAACCAAGACATTCACTCTCAACATTAAGGCAAAGCTTCCAGGTCCGGCGCTGGGAGTGAGTCCAAAAATGAAACTGAGCATGTTTTCATCCCATCCTATCATAGGGAAAGATGGGTGCAACCCCTAGCCTGGATGGCATAGAATCCTCTGGGCCTCTGTGGTCCTCTTCACGACATGCCCTGACACCCAAAGAAGCACCTTCCCAAGTTCGATCTTGAGAAGAGAACCCTGACCAAGGACCACATTAGTAACTTCTACCTGGCCTTGCAAATGATGAGGGTACAATTCGATGACGTATCATGCCGACTCTTCCCGAACACCTTAGAGAACAAAGCCGCTACTTGGTATCACTCATTCCTTGTCACTTCCATTTCGACTTGGGAGAAATATCGCCGCACCTTCCTTGAAAATTTATCTGAGGACAAGACCCCTTCTATGCTTCTCATGGAGTTGAGCACCCTGAAGTGAAAAAATAAGGAGAAGGTCAAGGATTTCAACCAGTGTTTTGAAACCATATTGAACAAGTTTCCCCCGAACATGGCCCTTGACGATTCCATCACTATATACTACTACACAAGAGCCCTGCCTCGGGACATCATTGTGTTCATTAAATGCGAGCCCAGAGCCACTCTAATAGAAAATTTCACCACTGCCCTCGCCTTCACGAAAGATATGCTTTCAAAAGGGGCTCTAAACCATGACAATTGGGATGACCAAAAATTTTCTGGGAAAGGACACAACTCTCAGCCAATAAATCTGGGGACAAGGATACAAACCCTTTCGATTTTGAAAAAATTGCAAAATCCCTAAAGCTGTTGTCGAATGAAGTATCTGATTTGAAAATAAAGAAAAATGACACTTCCTCAGGTGGCAAAGTTAAAAATCCTATCTTTAGGCAATATCATGCCTAACCGTCCTCCGCCTAATCCCAATGCGAATTTCAACGTGGAAGAGATTGGAGAATATAGCTTATGCTCGTTTCATCAAGATTCCCACTCTGAGAGACCCTGCCCTCAATAGATTAATAGTATGACTGCATTGGTGAATCAACTCCTAGAAGACAAGACGATAAGGGAGTTTGAAGAGGAAGTTGAATCAGGTGACGAAGAAGTCTCTCCCCTGGATGAAAATTTGGGATCAATAGTCCTCACCTTCTAAGTAATACGTGGGGAGGGACCTTCGTCTGTGACAGAGATAAATATGGCTGATGATACCCAATCTAAACCCCCTTGATACTGTAGCCTAAGGATAAAAGGCTCATTTTTTGATCACTCATTTGAGGAAAAGAGGAAAGATTTCTTGAGAAGCCACCAAATAGAGAAAATCAGATCGCAACCCCGACCATTGAAAAGTCTAGCCCTGACGCTACCCGAGGCACCCCTAAGGCCAGATTATCATCAAGTTCACCCAACACACCAATGGAGATGCTCTTACACCCAAAGTCCGTGTACAATATTATTAAAGACATGAAGAAAAAGCGAGCCAATATATCCCTTTTTGAACTTGCCCGAATAGCCAACCAACATGATCTAGTTCTCAAGGCGTTCTCTGGCCCATCATCCACAAGCAGGCCTACCTCAGTGGCAAGAACCATGAGCTCCACACCCTCCCAAGCCTCAGTGAACCTCTATTCCATTATCAATGCCGTCAATGCCAACTCACAAGGGTCCACACCCCCATTTCTCTTATCTTTTGAGATGGTCAATTTCAATGTCCACAACTGCATCATCGATTACAGTGCATCTACCAACATCATGCCCTTGTCTGTATGCAAAAAATTGAATATCTGCCCCAAGAAAATCAATGCCAAGATCATTAAGCTTGATAGGTCCAAGGTTTCCGTCATGGGAGAATTGAATAACATCCTAATACATCTCTCCTCAGACTCCCGAGTTCATTAGTGCATCGACATAGTTGTTGTGGATATTCTGGAAGCCTACGGTCTGCTACTAAGCTGGGATTGGTAAAGAAAACTTCAGGGATATTTCGCCATCGACTGGTCCCATTTGTGGCTCCTGTACAAAGGTAGGAATAATTAGATCTAGGTCGAAATATAACCTTATATGAAACATACTGTGACTGACCTTGAAGAAAAAAACAAACCCATCAACTTTTCTCAAGAAGATTTGGGCATGTGTTTCTTAGAGGATGCTTTTGGGTGCTACCAAGCCACTCAGTCCCCAGTCTCCCTGGGCACCTAGTTAGAATTTCTCCCTTATACTGTGTCTTACCTTGCCATATAAAAAATTCCACCCGATGACTCCGTCTCAAGTATATCATCTGTAAACACATGTGATTAAGAAACACCCAAGAACAAAATTTGGACCCTATACTACGACGGTTCCAAGACCCATGACGGGGCCAGTGCTGGCTGTATTTTGATAGATCCCCAGAAGAACAAGTTCATGATCTCTTGCAGGTTAGAATTCTAATGTACCAAAAATATGACTGAATACGAAGCATTGAACCTGGGCCTAAAGAAAGCAATCAACCTCAAAGTCAACTGTTTGAAGGTAATCAACGACTCTGAAATAAACACCCAACAGGTACGCAACACTATTCACTGCCTATCCCCCCATTTGAAAGGATATCAGGAAGAGGTATGGTATTTTATTTCCGCTTTCGATGATTTTGATATTAAGTCAGTACTTAGAATTCATAATGCGACAGTGGATAAGTTAGCAAATGCTACCGCTAGGTTTTCCCCATTAAGGGATGGATTTTATATTGAAATTATTATAAACCTGTAGTGTTGGATAATGTGACTAATTTCCACATTTTTAATGATGATCAACATGTGTTATATTTCATGTTAAACACATATGTTTTCAAGGATTTAGTGTTGAGGAAGAGGAGCATGATTTGAATTTACAAAAGGAAAGGGAAGAACACAAGGCGAACCGATTACCCAAAGGGGTTGTCTCCCTCGAGAAGTTATTTGATCTGTAGAATCGAATTCGGGGACCTCCCGATACAAAGGTGAAAAGTTCCACCATAATGCACCAAAAAGTGAACCTTCGGACATAAGCGGACCCGAAGTTCATTAATCTCGGTACCAAGTGCACCCCCTAGGAGGGACAATCCTTTATTGAATTATTTAAGAAGTACCCAAATGTTTTCGTGTGGACATACAATGAACTACAAACTTATGACACACTAATTATCCAACATGTGATACCAATGAAGGAAGGCGTCAAACCTTTCCAATAGAAGCTAAGGAAAGTACATCCAAATTTGGAATCAATGATCTATAAAGAACTTAAGAAACTCCTGGATGCCCACATCATTTTGAAAGTCTGACATTCAACATGGGTGTTGAATTTTTTCCCAGTCCGCAAGAATTCCGATGAAATCCACTTATGTGTATACTTCCAAAATTTAAACTGATATTTCAATAAGGATAACTATCCGGTGCTCCCCATGGAGTAGATTATTCAAACAATATCAGGGTCAGAAATGTTCTCGTTGCTGGATGGTTTCTCAGGATACAACTAGGTATTGGTAGCAGATTCGAACTGTTTGAAGACAACATTTAGGACTAAGTGAGGAACTTTCGCATTTAGGCGCATGCCCTTTAGCCTAATTAATGTTGGGAAAAACTTCCAAAGGGCCATGGACATCGCCTTCCGGGGGCTAATGGGAAAAAGTGTGGTGGTCTACCTTGATGACATCACTGTGTTCTCTAAATATAGACATGACCACCTACACCACCTCAAACAGATCTTTGAGAGGTGCCGAATATACAGAATCTCGTTGAACCCCAAGAAGAGTATCTTTGCAATATCAGAAGGAAATTTGTTGGGCCACATCATAACCTAGGACGACATAGTGGTGGATCTAAGCCGTGAAAAAGCCATCGCCCAAATTACTCGCCCATGTAGTACGAAATCCATGCAGTCATTTCTTGGAAAAATCAACTTCCTCTGAAAATTCATGTCAGACTTTCCATAAATCATGAAACCTCTGCAAAATATGATTAATAAGAACACAAATTTTAAATGGAATCCACCCGAGAAAGAAGCGTTTGACAGTATCAAGAAAGCCAACATGAAAGCACTTTCCCTACACAGCCCGAATTTCAGCAAACGTTTTATCTTGTATAATTTTTCCTCAGATTAATCACTTGCAGCCATACTTACCCAGAAAGACGACAACAATGATGAATGGCCCATATATTTCATGAGCTCAGGGTTGCAAGGTGCCAAGTTGAACAATCCAGACATCGACAAGCAAGCCTATGTGGTATATAAGGTAGTTAAGCATTTTAAGCCATACATTTTGAAGAATCATGTCACAGTTTTTGTACCTCACCAAGAAGTCCGCTCACTGTTTGTGCAGCATGAGCTGGGTGAGAGACGAGGCAACTAGATGGCATGCCTTCAAGAATATGACTTATAATTCAAGCCTGCACACATGATCAAAGGGAAGGGGTTATGCCGAATGGCTGCTGACCCGAGGGAAAACGATGAGGAGTGTTGGGAACATGAGATAGAGATGTACTAGGCCAACAACGCACCTCAACAAAATTCCCCATCATGGTACATAGATATCCTACAATATCTTGGTTGCGGTGTCATGGAGACCACCTTGACGGCCCAAAAGAAACGAGTAATAAGGCTGAAAGTTGCATCCTATCAAATTTTGCAAGGAAAACTATTCCACAATCATCACAACAACGTCTTGCTACACTGCTTAGAACCCAACGAGGCCCAAAAATTCCTAGAGGAATTACATGATGGCCCGGCCGGTGGACACTATGCGGGAGATGCTATACTCATAAGGTTATGCGAGCCAGTTTTTATTGGCCCACTCTGTTTAAGGATGAAAATGCCTATGTTCAGAAGTGCCCCTCGTGTCAAAATTTTTCCAGCAGAGAATCCAAACCTTCTGCTACGTTATAGTCTGTCACAGTGGAGGAACCATTCCAGCAATGGGGTCTAGACGTGATTGGGGAAATACTGCCACACTCCTCCAAGCAACACTAATATATCCTCACGGCCACATATTATTTCACAAGGTGGGTTGAAGTGATACCGTTACGCCAGATCAACGACAAGGAGGTAATATTTTCATCACTCAGTACATCATGACCAGGTCTGGTGTTCCAACCTCTCTCATCTTTGATAATGCTACATATTTTTCATCATTTAAACTATATAAATTTACTTTATAAAATGATATTTTTCTAAAACGTTCTGCCAACTACTACCCCCAAGGGAACAGGTTAGCTGAGTCACCCAATAATAACCTCATTCGGATCATCAATAAGACCTTGCTATCCCAAGACTGGAACTGGTACAATGCCCTAGAAAATGCCCTCTGGGCTGATCGGGTCACACCTTAAAATTCCTTAGGAACCTCTCCATTTTTTTAGTCTATGGGAAAGAGGCCATCCTCCCCCCTAACCTCTCTCTCCTTACCTTTCAGTTATCCCAAGAAACACATGGCACCTCATGCCTTGCCTTGTAAGCCCACATAGAAACCCTACTAAAACTAGAGGAGGAAAGGCTAAAAGCCAAGGAAAAATTCACCACCCACCAAATCCGAATAAAAAAATGGTTTCATAAGAAATCCGTCAGGAACAAGGTCTTCAAAGTTGGCGACCTCGTCCTCAAATGGACAAGGCTCACGAAGACAGGGGAAAACACACCAAATTCCAGGCCCTGTGGACAGTCCCGTTCCAAATCAAAGAGAAGGTCAGTCCATACATGTGTATACTCTATAACTCAAAAGGGAGGATTGAGAAGCTCTTGGTGAATGGGCATGACCTCAAACATTACTTCACTTGACGACCCCTAGGCTGTCTCCACACTCTGTACCATAGTCTTGTTTTCTTTGTTTCATCGCTCTCCCCATGTTTCTTTTGTTTTATTTTGTTGTTTTAATAAATGTCTTGCCTTGAGAAAGTCCCCGGAATTTCATCCCTCAGTGCCTCAAGTTGAAGGATCAATGCAGTAGTTACCCAATAGGCAAACTTTACCAAAATCTTCGCATGTGAAGAATCAACCCTGAAACATAAAGTGGCCCAAGTATGTCTATGATAGCCACCTCGTGGGCGAAACATGACTAAGTCACAGGACCCAAGTGCAAGTAGCTCACCCAACGCACCAAATCGGAAACTATTTCTAAAAAGTTAATGGTGAAATAGGTCACTGGATGAAAGGGGAAAAGGGCCAACCTTAGACGGCAAAGGGGTATTCGGGAAAACCCAAAGGTCTCCAAATAAAATACCAGGATCAACCTCTCTTGCAAGTAACATAAGTCAGGATCCCTCATCCACCCAGGCAGTATTTGACACATACAAATAAGTTCCTTGAGCACATAAAAATAAGTGCTATTAGCACATGAAATAAGGTTAAAGGATTGAGAAAGGCTTCTTGTGCAGAGAGGTAATGCGACAAATCCACCGAGGTACTGACTAGGCTCGCTGGAAGTGGAGAAACATTCGTGCCTCCTAGGGAGTGACTTTGCCGAGGCCCATCAAGCTCACTGGCAGCGGAGAAACAAATGAACCAAATGACTATACTGAATTCCTTGAAGCCCATGAGGTTACTCAAACCCCTCCTGTTCGGTCTCCAGGAATGGAAAGCACGATGAACAACATTCCACGCAATGCGAACGGGTGAAGTGAACACATCAAGACCATAGATGAGGTGAGTGGGACCCACAGAAGTGGAAGGAAGAGCCTGCTAAGTCCCCCCTACCCCCCCAAGATTAAGCATAGGCAGAGATTATGGGTTCTACCAGTGAATTGCCAATTGTTGTAGCCACTACAACACCCTCCAAAATTTGGCACCACTTTGAAATTTCAGAGCCCTTGTTTCTTCTGATAAGGATGAGCTTGATCCATCCTCTACCATGGACCTCAAACAACCCACCTTGGACAGGTAATCTCAACCCAAAAGATGACTTCAGGTTTTTTCTAAGTAAATTCATAAAGTCGCAAAGTCGCTCTTCTTCCAAACTTCAGCAAATTGCGACTTAGCGACCTTGCGAGCTGACCAAGGTCGCCAGGTCACTAGGTTGCAAACTGTGTCTAAATCTACTCTTTGTGACTATGTGACCTTGCGACCTAATGACCTCCAGGTTGCCAGGTCACAAGGTCGTGAGGTTGCATATGCACCTGACTGAGCACGATTTGCGACCTCCATTAGTGACCACATGTGCGACCCCTTTATAAATAAAAGTGTCACGTAGGTCACATTTGACCTGCATGATAGAGCAAACAAGACGTCTGACAAGCCAATCAGAGTGGGATTTTTCCTAGGTAAGTCACCAAAATGTCCTGCAGTTCCTTTTTATCTGCTATCATCCTACCTGCCCCAAACCTAGGATATTAATTGCCTTAAATACCCCAAATTTTCAAGCTTTATCCCTCACTGTCACCCAGCTAGGGTTTCCCTTCCCCCCATGCCTAAACCCATTTTAACCCCTCCTTTCTCCTCTTGCCACTATAGGCACCCCTCCCTGGCCTTCCTGTGAGCCTTTCAACTCTGATTTATTTTCTTCCCTTAGAGTTTTCTCCATTTTTAGCATTTTTCCCTACGGGTTGCAACTGCCTAGTTTTCTTTAGAAAAGCCCTAATGCGACCTCATGACCTGGTCGCTGAGTTTCAAAGTCACAAAGTTCTGACTCTCCATGCAATCGTGAATTTTCAACCTTCTGACCTTGTGACTTCGCAACCTGGTCGCTGAGTCACAAAGTCGAGATTGTTCACATAGGCGTGACTTTGCGACCTTGTGACCTCGTTGCTAGGTCACTATGTCGCAACCTTTCCCATTTGGATTTTTACGACCAGCACATGTCACAGTGACCCAGCCTGAGAAACCAAGGCCTTAGTTGGCCTTAATATGGGAAAGGTGTCAAAAATATCAAAACACAGAGTTGACCTAGTATCTCTGCAAAAGCGTAGTGAGAACTAGGGTTTGAGTGAAAATGATAGTTATGAGAGGTATGAGTGATATGTAGTGATTTGGTAAGGTATATGAGTGATTATTAAAGGTTATTAGGTGATGAAACTAGGGGGTTTTCAACACAATCAAGACAAATATCAATGAAACCAAAAATGTAGCTGAAAACCCTAGAAGATGGAATCCACCCTTTGCTGAAGAAATTGAGCTGAATGAAAGGTGAGGGATGATCAATTATTGACTTGGAAACCTCTGAAACTTGAGCAATGATGAACTGACCCTTTTGATGGTTTCTTGGAGCTTTAAATTAAAAAACATAGAAAATTGCCAATCTTTGGATGGCTTTGGAGAGTTCTGAGCATGAGAGAGGAGCTCTTTTGACCATGTAGCATACTTCTTGAAAAATGAAAAGTTTCTTTTTTTTATTACCTATCTTTGATAACTCCCAATGAAGGTGATTTTTATGGTAAAAATGACTCTTGTTTGCCTTCTTTCATGACATGATTGGAGATTATGATGGCGAAACAAAGTAAACCTAGACCATGACCTAGATGGAGGTATGTTGATTGACCTATGACCCTAGATTATGATGAATGTCATGACCTTGAAATGATGATTTCCATGAATGGAGTGAAGGGAGTAGCATTTTAGACCACATTAAGTGAACACAATTTTATTTGAGAATTGGTTCAAAAACATGAAATTTTGACATGGGACCACAACCAAGTAAAACTGAAAGAGTGTATTTGACCACTGAACATTAAGACACTAACATTGGCTCTAGCTGGGGATGGGAGCTATTTCAGGAGGTGCCAAGAACACCGTAGACCAAATAGCCTCATCCATTGGGAAATGGAGTAAAAAATAAAACGCTAGACAACCAAATGACTAGCTGAAACAAAAACTGACTTTGACTCAAAAAATTGACTACTGATTGAAATTACTTATGGAAGAAGACCATCGGGATCTTAGCGCCTTTTCCTTAGGCTTAAAATCCTATTGATAACCACCCACCCACTTAAGATATATATAAATCATGTGATATTTCCCCTCCAGTGTAACCAATCCAGAAAATGGCTACTTACTTGAATTCTACTCACACTTTCCTCGAATAGGAAAAAGGAACAAAAGTTAGGAAACTCAAAGTGTCCACTGAACATGTGCTCATGATTCATAAATACAAGAAGATTCATCTTCCAAGATGGCTGCAACATTCTAGAAATAGGGTCTTCAAAATCACGCGAAAGGGAAGTATGTTCTTGAAAATCTGTGTTTGAGGTATCCATATTATCAAAAGAAGAATGTGCACATCCATAGGATCCAAGAAAAACTCCTCTTCTTCAATAGACTTTTAATTTTCTGAACCTGGAGGAAGATCATCATCTACAAAAGGCTCTAAAAAACCTCTTCTTTTTCACTAATTTCCAGCAACTTATGATGGTCAATTTGAAGCCTAACATCTTCAAAATATGAAGGTACATGTATCTATATTTCAAAAAATAGATTCAGGAGTAATCCTTCATGTGAATATGAATTAAGAGTTTATAAAGTATTAGATTCATTAGATATTTGAAGTATATTAAATTTAATTGACTCTTCAAAATCTGGCACATCAAGATGCAATTCTATGTCACATACCCCTTTAATCCCATCGTCTTAGGCTGCATTATCATGCTGCTAAAAATAAGAATTTTCAAAAGGATTTGTAATATGATTTTCATCGATCATTGACCCAGAAGATGAATATACCAATGGACTGTATATTTCCTTTTCTTGTTTGAAAGAGTTCTCATACTCCTGATCATGAAAATACAGACAAGGTTGCAAAACTTTTTTAACTTCATGGGATATAACTTGATTGTTGGGATGTAGACCTGTTTCATCTTCAAGCAAAGAAGGAGTTGATGTGTGCTAGGAATGATCCTTTGTATCAAGGTAGCTTATCTCTGTTATTTTATATTGAGAGGAAAATTCATGAAGGGCCTCTATGATCTCATAATCCATGAATTCTAGATACTCATCAATACTTTCAAGATACCTAACGAAACCCTCAAAATGATCACAAAAATTATGTACTAGAGAAAATATGGATAATAATCTTTATAGTTTTCAAAGAAAACTGAATGAAAATCCTTTAGGAGCATACTTGATTTTTCATTGTGTATAGGGTGTGAAAAGAAAAAGATTCAGAATGAGGATGTTAAATGAATTCATTCATTAGAAGAGTAGACACATCCATGAAAATATTATAAAACAGAGCATAGAAAGCAATGATTTCTGTTCATAGGCTCGTAATATTAACATATAGAAGCGTACATGTGATGGCAAGATAACATAAAACTTAACTTGATGAAGTAATAGAGAAGAAACAATTCTCAAAATCATACCACCAGAGTCCCAATATTATAGCTACAACATTCTTTGATTTCACTGAAAAAGAGTTTGTACAATAGCTCCACTGTAAATAACAACTATCCAACCTCTAAAATGACTTGAATTGGACTAAATATTGAAAATAGAGGGGATTGCACCTCATTGGGTCGAAATATGATTAAAAACACTTCATAAATGTACCTATGAGTCATTTCCTAGTTTTTAGGGAATTTAGAAACAGTCCCCCCAAATTTAACTAATAACTAGGAGTGTATGTCTCCTTGATTAACTACATGATTCCTCCACAATGAGAGGCAAAAAAAAAAATTCTCTTATCCAAAATACACCTCATAGGAAAACTTTAACCTCAAAATTTGGACCATTCTGGCTTGACAACTGTCCAAAAGGAATCCAAGAAAAAACATCGCGCTAGTTAGCAGAAGTGTCATGCTTCCCAGCAGAAGCATCGTGCCAGTTAGCAGAAGCGTCTCGCCTTCCAATAGAAGCATCGCGCCACTTTGAGGGTTATTTTGACTGAATTTTAGGCAGCAATTTTAAAATATGAGAGTTAGGCTAGGTATCCCTATGTGTATCCTTCCCATTTCACTCTAAAAATTGAGAAAATACTCCATGGAAGGCCTTCAAAAAATCATTCTCCCAACCTCACTCCAGAAGTGTCGCACAGAGGCAAAATGGGTGGCAGAAGCATGAAAAAAGTGGATTTTTCTTCAAAACTGGAAGGTGAAATGAAAACCTGAGGTAATTTCTATGATGTAGAAGAGAAAATCCATCCAAACATATAATATTTCCTTCATTTATATGCTCTTAGAGAAATCTTCACGCTGTTGCATGACGCTTTTGCAAAGGTCAATTTTCCAGATTTTCCAAAAACATCACTACAAAAATAGGGCTTAAATATGGATTAATATCTCTCTAACCACAACTTTGTCTCCAAAAATGAGAGAATTTTTTGTTCAGTGGTATGTTATGAACAAAAACCTCCTCCTTTTTTCCAAAATACTTTACCATTTTCTTAGAATCCAAGTTTAAAATTGATCACTAAATATTTGCAGAAGCGTAATGCACTCTCAGCAAAAGCATCATGCCACTTTGAGAGGGTGTTTGGAGGCCTTCCCTAAGGATTTTTGGGCTGAAATTGGTATGGTTGGAAATCTTAGGATTTTTTCTACACAATGGATTCATACAACACTGCCTTGCCTTTCTCCAAACCCCTGAAAAATTAACTTGATGACAACTTGTCCAAAAGTGAAGAAAATGACATGGAGCAACTGTATGTTGGGAATTTATCTCCAATAATAACACCTGCACATAAATTGAAGGATATTTTTGTTTTTTGGTCTATTATTTAAAACAACCTCTTTCACTTTTTTAAAATTCAGCTCCATTACTTCAGAAATTGATTTGAAGCAAAACTGTCCATGTGTGTAATATAAACCCTAGAAAATGATCACAAAACTCTGAAAATGATGCCATGGGTCTAAGTTGGCTCAAACATGGAATTATGACCTCCATTTTTAGGCTTTCTCTTCTCACCTTCCTTGATTTTTTTTAGTAAAATAAAACCCTAGCTTGTGAAGGAAAGGGAAAGTGAAAACTAGGAAAACATGATAAAATGGGGCAGCAAGTTTAGGGAGGGAAATGGAGGGGATAGGAGTTAGGGAAAAATATTAAAAAATTAGGGGAGGTAGGGTGATGAGTTAGCTACATAATGAAAGTGAAATTTTTGTAAATGGGTGTGGGAAAGGCAGCAAAAAGATCAAAACATAGAGTTTACCTAGTATCTCTACAAAAGCGTAGTGAGAACTAGGGTTTGAGTGAAAATGATAGTTATGAGAGGTATGAGTTATTGGAAATAATAAGAGGGGGGGGGGTGAATTAGTATTTATTTAAATTAGATCATTAGTTAATCTTCAATTATTATCAGTGTTTGTACAATGATAGCAGCAAACAAGAGGAACAAAAATGCACATAGTTTTTAAGGTGGAAATCCACTCCGGGACAAAAACCACCTAATGCTTTTCTAATAATTCTTTTCAACTCCAATTGAAAATAAAGCTCCAACTTCCTAGAATCTAGAAAAGAATTCTTCTCCAGCTCCCACTGGATGGACGCTCCAACACTCGAGATTCTTCAGTAGTCACTGAATGGATGCCCCAACACCTAATGAGCTACAAGTCACCCTAGCACCACCCTACCACCCTATAGAAGAATAAAAGAAGAATGGACTCCCGTACCAGGGAAAATGGTCCACTTTACAATGATATAGAATGATGTAGAAGAAGAATATATACTAGAACATAACCCCAACTTTGACACAACCACCTAATGATGATCCTAGACCTTCCAACACTGCCTCTTCAACCCTTGGCAGATAGACACTAGTACAATTTATACAATAATGTATTTACAATGACTAAGTACAATGATACCTTTACAATGATTGTATGCAGTGCTGCCCACTTTAAGACTTCATATGATGAACTTATTGCTACTGTTATGCACCTTGGTTGCTACTCTTGTCATGCTACCCTATGCTGCACCTTGCTTTGCTTTTCTTCCGTAGAAAGTTTGGTCCTTTGCAACCCTTGACAACACATGACCTAGCTTTTTTTTGCCTTCTAGGAGCTCGATATTGAATATGGTGTATCTCTGTTATTTCAGATCTTCAATATATTATTTTTGGTCCTGTAGTAGTCTCTCTGAGTTATATTTCCAGTGCCATAGGTCTGACCCCATTTGGTTTCTTCAAGAGAGAGTTATACCCAATTTCTCACACTGCCCTAATTATGGACTGTTTCAGCAGAGCGCACTTGTACGACATGCCACATGTCACGTTTTCTTAATTTGTCTCTGAAATTTATAAAGAGAAAACTATAGACTGTGCAATATCTTCCAATTTTTACAGAATTCCAATCCGATACTCAAAGAGATATTTATGACGATTTTACCAAGGTCATTTCTTTGAGATGAATTTCAGGAGCCTGTAAAAACCCTTACTTCCACAGATCATATCTCCAAACATATTGCACAACTTGATCTAAAATTTGTACTGTAGTGTCCTCAGGATTTCGGCTTCTCCTCATAAAAATTTCAGCTTCTGAGCCTTCGTAGAAACAAAGTTAGAGCGAACATTCCACGATGACCTGTTTCAGATGGCCAAATCCCATGCCTAAGGAGGAAATGAAGATCACAATATATATGAATGCTTAAGTTGAGAGGGGCTTCAACAAGTGAACGTGGGAGGGATTTTAGGAGCTTAAAAAATATTAATTATGACTTTTCAATGACCTATGCCCCAACCCCATGGGGTTTTAGCCCACTAACTGGGGTACAAACTTCAAACATGAATATCTCTCAAACCGTGAAGAATTACATGGCGTGCCATATATCAACGGAAACATCTCGACAAGTAGAAACCATCAAAAGCATTATTGACCCAGAATATATTAATTTTGTAGGTCAAACTTCCCATTCAATATTGGGTTAGCCCCTAGTGCTGCTTGGGTTGACATAAATGACAACCGTTGATCAACAATCTCCCCCTTTGGAATTGATGGCAACATAAGTAATCCCCCTGTGATCATGACACCTCTTCCTACAATATTCTCTCCCCCTTTGACATCAATGGCAAAGGGTAACTCCCCCTGAAACACAACCATCCTACAGACCTGTACACACTTCCACTGACGCTGACACACAACTGTCCTACAGACCTGTACCCACTTCCACTCCCCATTTATATTCTGAAAAAGGAAAATCTAATCAGAACTTGGGAGAATCCCAAGTTTCTGGCGAAGATATTCCAATGCTGGTGAATATTTAATATGTGATTATTTTGGTGCTGCTTGGAATCTTGCTACTTGTCCAACTGCTTGCATAACATCTGGTCGGGAGGCTGTTACATATAGAATACTACTAATCATAGATTTGTACAACCTTTGATCCACATCCTTTTTTTTTTTTTCACAGAGTCGGTTGCTGATTAATATTCAAAAAAAGGAGAGGCGATGCTCCAGAATTACAAGGAAGTATTGGTAGGAGGAAAGCCAAATGTCGATGTTTTTAGTATCAATTCCTTTTTTACATCTGGCTAGATTTATAGTGAGAAAGAGAGCAGTGGTATAGATTCTAACGAACTGGAGTAATAAAAGACAGATTTTGCATTTCATAATTGAAATTTAAATGAATGATGAGATTGCCGCCCGTTGAGGTCTTCATCTGTTTCATAAAGTTGCGCTGTGCCAAACATGACTGATCATCGTGACAGGGAGCAGATAAGTCGAACAGGGGCGCAGAAGTCAGAGGTGCAATTAAAACAATAATAGAAGAGCTGTGACAGGCATAGGCTTGGTGTGCTGGCTGGTTTGAACAGGGATCGATGAAATGAAAGATGAAAGTGGTCAAAGGATGACTGAGTGCGCTCGATGCATCAAGGGAAAACCCATACACAGGAGGGTGCGTAGAGTTTAAAGGACCGTCACAGAGGGAGAGAGATTTTGAGAGTGCAAAGTTTATATCTGTGGGCATCGTATTCAAGGGACAAGTAATTGTAGTTTGTGACTTTGCAGAGGGTCTGAGCATGGGTTTTCGGAGACCAAGAGTAGAGATTTGCTGTGGGTAGAAATTACTGAGGAGAAAAAGTCTGTTCATGGCAAGAAGAAAAGATGATCTGAGCCATTACACCGGACGTTTCCAACAGAATGTGAACAAGCTCTGTTTTCCCTTTTATCAGCTTCTTTGTTGAGGGTTCGTAGTACATGATAAAAGAGATTCCCTTTCATCTGCTAATCAATGGTTTGGCAACGCCCTATGATTTGCTTAAGAATCAAGTTGGGGGCTTTTTTGTTGCATATCATCAAATTAATAACAATGGCTGAATCTCCAATGATAACAACTGTGTTGATGCCGAGTTTCTGAAGCTGGAGCAGGCCTTGGTAGAGAGCTAAGGCTTCTGCTTTGTTATTGGAAAAGGTGCCCAGGCCCCATTCGTAATCCACTAGAACATCACCATTGCCATTGTAGATGAGTCCTCCAGCCCCAGCCATTCCTGGGTTGGACTTGGAGGCTCCATCAAATAAGAGATAATGAGTATTGAAATTCCCGAGCCATCGTGCAAATTCCTCTTCTTTCATCCTGAGTTTCCAGCTATACTTGGAATTGTTTCTGCTACTGGGATTGCTTCCATTTTGGGCTATATTGTTTCTATCTAGAAGATACCCTATGTAATTTCTTTCTTCAACATGGAGGTCCAGCGTGTTCAAATGCCCTTGACATTTCGTGGATAGGGCTTCCAAATTGAGACTCCAGGCTTTGTTGTAGAGCTTTCTGACGCTGGTTTCTTTACCTTTGAAGATCACGCGGTTTCTTGCCAACCAGATGTTCCATAGAAGAGTACAAGGTAGGGCATTCCAAACCCGTCGAGCAATGTTGTTTTTTTTTTCCTCCACGGGTAGTTTTTTTTCCATATGTGCAATGCTTCAAAGAAGCTTGTGCTAGGCTCCCAAGGGAGATCTTGGCTTCGAAAAGCTTCCTTCCAGCAAGCTTTAGCAAAAGGGAATTCTATGAAAAGATGTTGGCTTGTCTCTTCATCAGATTGACAGTTTGGACAGCGAGAAGGCCCAATTATTCCTCGCTTTCTAAGGTTCTTAGAGGTGAGAACTTTCCCTCTTAGAAGGATCCATAGAAAAAATTTGATTTTTGGAAGAGATTCTGCGTTCCAAACCAATATCCACTGCGCCAAAATAGCCATGGGGAAATCATTGTTGTAGATCTGATGGTAGGCAGCCTTTATGGTATAATTAGTACCTGATGGATCCCATCGAAAATCATTATCATCGAAGCGATTGGAAGGAGCTGTACCATGGAGATGGGTTTGCAGATTGTTGAGGCTGTTTTCTATGTCTGCCGGTATGCAGGGGAAGATCCAGCCTTTCCAGATATGAGTGTGGGCATCCCATTGAGAGATCTGGTCCAGAGTTTGAATTCCTGTGCTCTGAAAAAAGTCTAGAATCTGCTGCGTTCCAGGCCATCGATTTATGGGCTGTTGCCCCATTATTTTATCATCCCAATCCTAATATCGCTGCCGCCTTTGGGCACTTTGGAGGTATTTTGTTCAAGAAATGGAATGGCTTTCTTACAAATCCTCCAGACTTTAGAGCACGTTCTGTTAGGGAGCTCAAGGTCCAAAAGCTAATGCCTTGGGAAGCCGAGGTATTTTTTTTCTAGAACTGTCTTCCACCAGGCATTCTTGCCAGTAATGAATCTCTAAACAAGTTTGCCAGTAAAGGCAAGGTTTAGAAGTTTAGGAGATTTGATTCCTAGCCCTCCTTTCTCATGCGGTTGAATGACCTGCTTCCAGCTTACCAAGTTATTATTTTTTGTTTTAGTTCTCCCTCCTTGCCAAAGAAATTGACGAAGGAGAGCATCCATTTTATTATGAAAATTGGCAGGGGCTTGCATGAGCATAAAACAATACAAGGGCAGGGAAGAGAGAACTGCTTTAAAAAGGATGAGGTGCCCTGCTGGATTAAGCCAAGAGGTGCCCCATTGTTGTATCCTCCTTTTCATCTTGTCAATAATAACTTCCCAGGCAGCAGCTTTCAGGTTGCCAACACTCACTGGCATGTCCAGATAAGTAAAATGCTCCCAGTACAGCTTACATGGAACTCCAAAAATATTAGAAATTCTGTGAATAATTTGTGCTGAAGCGTTCCAACCATATATACAGCTCTTGTGGTAATTTATCAAACCTCCGGAATAGCTCATGAATTGATCTAGTAGAGCTTTGAAGCGGCTGGCTATGATATTTGATGCTCCCCCCATTAGAAGAGTATCATCAGCAAACTAAGAATGGTTGATGTTCTTGACTCCATTATCAAATTTAATTTCGGTGATGAGGCCCATGCGACAGTTGAAATCCAGAGCTCTGCTGAAGGATTCAGCCATCAGAATAAATAGATAGGGTGACAGAGGACAACCTTGTCTTAGTCCTCGAGAATATTGGAAGGAAGGTCCAGGTCTACCATTAATAAGAGGGGAGATCCATGGGCCAGTAATGCAGGCTTTAATAAGGTTGATGAAGGTTGTGGCAAATCCCATTTGATCCACATCCTTAGATGAGTCGTCTATGTTCAATTTGCAACCAAGTAAAGACATCTCGAAATCACTTTGCACCTTTGTAGCAAAATTCTTACTTAGTTGATCATCATTGCTACCAATTATTGTATCATCCTCTTTAGCTATTAGACATGCTTTAGTTGCTTCATCCAAAACATATATGTCGTTTGGAGCTTCGATCAATGTATTTTTGCATACACTTAAATCCATACACGCCTTTCCCGATTTCAATATTTCTTCGTGAGTTGAATAGTATTGTGTGTCCTTGATCACACATTTGTCCAACACTGCTGCGTATCATGATTCATGTTTTCAACTAGTAGAACACACACAGAGAATCTTTAAGCTTCGAGGAGTGATGGCCCTCGATCCCATAAGCTTGAAGATCCATCATTTCCAAAGGACATGGTTCCATCCTTCTTCTCTTTTAGAGATACAAATTTATTTCTATCTCCAGTCATATGCGTTCAGCAACCGCTATCAACATACTACACATCTTTGTTCTTCTGAGCCTTGAGAGTGAGAGCACAATTATCATTCTTATTCTTCTTCCATGTTCTTTCATTCTGTGGCTTCGAAGATTCTTCTAGAGGATTTTCAAGTCTGCAGTCTTTGGCTATGTGTCCAAAGTTTCACATTTGTAACATTCCAATATTATTTCTTAAATGTTCAAATCTATTGATGTTTCGCTCTAGCCCCGGGAGCACTATATTTGATGACCGGGACTATTATTCCTTGCCTTAGGGTACATGCGAAGATTCTACAACTTTATGACCAAATTTTCCACATGAATAACAGTAGCCATAAAAAATATGTTGGTACCTGGATGGAAATTTTCGTCGAGGAATTGTCTTCCAAGGCTATTCTTGCGAATCTTGTCCAATGAAGTCTACATGCATGTAAAATCTCATAGGTTCTTTGTATTTTGTTGTAGAAGGTCCTGCTCCTTCTTCTTTGTAACCGATGCTAGTTTTGTGATTGTAAGATCGTTGATTGTTGATGAGTTCTTCCAATGCCCTTGAGCTATTGGCATAGTTTTGGATAGTTTTTCCTTTCTTCACTTCCTCATGCAGTGAGAATACTTCGGCTTCTAATTCTTCCCTTTCTTGGTTGCTTTCTTCCAACTTCTTTTGAAGTGACTCTTCAATGCATTTTTGTTCTTCAACTTCAATTTTGAGACCTTGAACTTGTTCTTCAAGAGTTTTGGAACGGATCTTCTCCGCCTTGAGATCTTTTATAAGCTTGATTGCTTCCTCATAAAATTTGTCTATGGTCCATCCTTCTTCTTCGTTGTTTGATACCTCTTGCTTATTGTGCTTGGGTTTATTATGCTTGGCCATAAACAATACTCTCTCATTGGCTTCTTCTTCACTATCATTGTCTTCATCGGATGATGAGCTATCTTTTTTAGAGAGAAAGTTCCTTTTGGATCCTTGCTTGTTGAATTTCTTAAAGCCTTTCTTTCTTTTTGAGTTGCCATTACTTTTGTTTGGACATTTTGCTGCAAAATTCCCAACCTCATTACAACTGAAACATATCAATGGAAGTTTACCTTTGAATTGTCCCTTACCAATTTGTAGTTTTCTCGTGAAGTAAGCATATTCTTCATCTGAAAGACCTTCTTCATCATCTCCCTTTTCTTCAAACTTGCAGGTGCATGTCTTTTCAATTGAAGGTTGTTTATCCTTATTGGTTTTCTTAGATGCAGCGAACGTAGTTTCTAGATGTGAAGTACCCTCTTCTTCATCAAATATTATTTCATATGCTATGAGAACTCCATGTAATTCCTCTTTTCTAAGTTTGTCCAGATTTGTACTGTATTCTAAGACCGATACCTTTGGGTTGAATCTCCCTGGTAATGTTCTAAGAATCTTCCGTATAATAGTCTTCTCGTCAACTGGCTCTCCCAATCCTTCCAGAGTATTGGTTATTTCATCAACGTATTGGAAGTATGCAGCAATGTTGCAATCTTCTTTCATTCCGAGTTGCTCAAATTTTTCTCTATAGATTTGAAGCTTTGCTTCTTTGACATTTGAGTCACCTGCATATATATTCTCAAGCTTGTCCCATACATTTTTGGCGGTTTTACAACCCAACACCTTATGATAAGCAGATTCAATAAGTCCACTGATAATAATATTCTTTACTTTTGCATCATTTACCAAATTCTTCTTACCTTGTTCATCTGTGGTTGATGTAAATCCATTTTGAACAGTGTCCCATACTTCGTAACCTTGTGCCAAGAGATAGACCTCCATTCTTCCTTTCCAAAGTGCATAATTATTTTCATTGAATAGAGGTAAACCATTCTTGGTATGCTCCATGACCTCCTTCCAGCTGTTAAACTTCTATTGAAGGAACCAAGCTCTGATACCAATTGTTGGAAATACTGAGGGGGGGGGGGTGAATCAGTATTTATTTCAATTAGAGCATAAGTTAATCTTCAATTATTATCAGTGTTTGTACAATGATAGCAGCAAACAAGAGGAACAAAAATGCACACATTTTTTAAGGTGGAAACCCACTCCGGGAAAAAAACCACCTAATGCTTTTCTAATAATTCTTTTCAACTCCAATTGAAAATAAAGCTCCAACTTCCTAGAATCTAGAAAAGCATTCTTCTCCAGCTCCCACTGGATGGATGCTCCAATGCCCAAGATTCTTTAGTAGTCACTGAATGGATGCCCCAACACCCAATGAGTTACAACTCACCCTAGCACCACCCTACCACCCTATAGAAGAATAAAAGAAGAATGGACTCTCGTACCAGGGAAAATGGTCCACTTTACAATGATATAGAATGATGTAGAAGAAGAAGATATACTAGACCATAACCCCAACTTTGACACAACCACCTAATGATGATCCTAGACCTCCCAACACTGCCTTTTCAACCCTTGGCAGATAGACACTAGTACAATTTGTACAATAATGTATTTACAATGACTAAGTACAATGATACCTTTACAATGATTGTATGTAGTGCTGCCCACTTGAAAACTTCATATGATGAACTTCTTGCCACTGTTATTCACCTTGGTTGCTACTCTTTTCATGCTACCCTCTGCTGCACCTTGCTTTTCTTTTCTGCTATAGAAAGTCCTGGTCCTTTGCAACCCTTGACAACACATGATCTAGTTTTTTTTTGCCTTCTAGGAGCTCGATATTGAATCTGGTGTATCTCTGTTATTTTAGATCTTAAATATCTGATTTTTGGTCCTGTAGTAGTCTCTTTGAGTTTTCTTTGCAATGCCACAGGTCTTACCCCATTTGGATTCTTCAAGAGAGAGTTATACCCAATTTCTCACACTGCCCTAATTATGGACTGTTTCAGCAGAGCGCACTTGTACGACATGCCATGTGTCACGTTTTCTTCATTTGGCTCTGAAATTGATAGAGAGAAAACTATAAACTGTGCAATATCTACCATTTTTTACATAATTCCAATCTGATACTCAGAGAGAGAGTTATGACGATTTTACCAAGGTCACTTCTTTGAGATGAATTTCAGGAGCCTGCAAAAACCCTTACTTCCATAGATCATATCTCCAAACATATTGTGCAGCTTGATCTGAAATTTTTACTGAAGCTTCCTCAAGATTTCAGCTTCGCCTCTTAAACATTTCAGCTTTCGAGCCTTCGTAGAAAAAAAGTTAGAGAGAACATTCCACGATGACCTGTTTCAGATGGCCGAATCCCTTGCCTAAGGAGGAAATGAAGATCACAATATATATGAATGCTTAAGTTGAGAGGGGCTTCAACAAGTAAAAGTGGGAGAGATTTTAGGAGCTTAAAAAATATTAATTATTAATTTTCAATGACCATGCCCCAACCCCATGGGGTTTTAGCCCACTAACTAGGGTACAAACTTCAAACATGAATATCTCTCAAACCGTGAAGAATTACATGGCGTGCCATATATCAACAAAAACATCTCAACAAGTAGAAACCATCAAAAGCATTATTGACCCAGAATATATTAATTTTGTAGGTCAAACTTCCCATTCAATATTGGGTTAGCCCCTGGTGCTGCTTGGGTTGACATCAATGACAACCACTGATCAACATGAGTGATATGTAGTGATTTGGTAAGGTATATGAGTGATTTTTGAAGGTTATTAGGTGATTAAAATAGGGGTTTTACAACTGAAGCAAGACAAACATCAGTGAAACCAAAAATGTAGTTGAAAACCCTATAAGAGGGAATCCAACCTTTGCTGAAGAAATTTAGATGAATGAATGGTGAGGGATGATAACTTACTAATTTGAAAACCTCTAAAACTTGAGAAATGATGAATTAACCCTTTTTATGGTTTCTTGGAGCTTGAAAGGCAAAAACATAGCAAAATTCCAATATTTGGATGGCTGTGGAGATTTTTGAGCATTAGAGAGGAGCTCTTTTGATCATGTAGCATACTTCTTGAAAAAGGACAAGTTGCCTTAGTTTTATTACCTATATTTGATAAATTTGAATGAAGCTAATTTGTATGGTGAAGATGACTCTTGTTTCCCTTCTTTCATGACATGATTGGAGATTATGATGGTGAAACAAATTAAACCTAGATCATGAGATAGATGGAGGTATGTTGATTGACCTATGACCATAAATGATGACAAATGTCATGACCTTGAAATGATGATGACTGTGAATGGAGTGAAGGGAGTAGAAATTAAGACATAGACAACATTTAGTGAACAAAATTTTATTTGAGAATTGGTTAGAAAGCATGAAATTTTAACCTAGGACCACTACCAAGTAAACCTGAAAGTGTGTATTTGATCACTGAAGATTAAGACACTAACACATTGGTCCCATGGTGTTTTTTATGAACCCTAGGGGCCTCAAAATCTTGAAAAATTTGCATGAAAATAAAAAAATGAACCATGGAAGTTGGATAAGGTTTTTAGCTCCTACCTGGGTTTGACAACACTCGAAATCGTTTCGTTGATTGGTCATAATCAACTACAGAAGATGGAGGGAAACATGACTATAAATACTCACTGTTGAAGGTAGAATGTGAAATGGTGAAAATGAAAGGTCATTTTAAATAGTTATGGTCATTTTCTCATTATTTTATTCATTTTGAGTATTTTTACCTAGATATGCTTCATTTTTACTATGAAACATGTATTTTTAATCCTTATTGTGGTGTTTTGAGCAGGTCGACAACTATTAGCAGGTTTTATTATGCTTTGAACATGTTATTTTGACCAAAGAGTATACTTTTATCTCTTTTTTCGGACTCTATAAACCAACGAAAAGGGAAAACCCTTGGAGTCCTCTTCACCTCTTTTCAGATTCCCTAAATATGAAAATATTTTTGAGCACTTGTATTTTCGAACTTGTAAAAATAAATGAAAAGATGTATACTTAGTATAAGATTAACCCTTTTCTAGGCTGAGATAGACTAGCTATGAAAAAGGAATACCTTAGTCGAACATGGATAAGATATTCTCTTGAGTATTGTTTTATGCCTTTTCGAACTTAAGAGAGTATCTACGAAAAGTAACATCTGGAGTTTTGTTTTTTGCCTCTTTTTAAAAATCTCTAAACATGAAAAATATGTCGAGTTTTACCTTCGGTGGACTCGTTAAAACATCAAACAATGATGAACTTGTCCAAAATGACAAGGACAAACCTCTCCTTCTCAAGGTTTGTTAAATAGACTCAGAGGGATTTCATCCTAAGGATTAACTTACAGATCAAGCATATGTTATCCTCCTCAAGCTTGTGAAAAAATAAAGAGGTACTGACTAGTATGGTTAGGGAAATTGGGAAAACAGGGGATTCGATTCTGCTAAGGGAAGCGTGTCGCTCTTGAACATGACACTTTTTCCACTTCATCTCTATGGCCATTGGGTTGGGTAATATTCTTGTATCTCAGTGATCATAACATTTTCAGAGCCTCCATTATGGTTTTGGGTCAATGCTTCCAACTCCATTAAGTGTTTCTGGTGTACAAGAGAAGTCATTCAATTTATTTCCACTACACTTTCATTTCATGTATGCCTTTCCTGATTCAGTTTCATATCAACACTATTCTGATTATTCTATATTAATCCTGATATCCATTTCGTGTCATTTATGGGGGATACATCAAGGCCCTCCTGAGATGGTTCACTTCCTGTCGACATAAACACATGATCTAGAAAGTTGACTTAGAGACACCACTTTGGTTCCTTTGTGCTTGCATACATCAATAGAAAGTTTCCTTGCTCTCAGTGACATGTTTACTTCAATGGCCTTCGACTGAAAGATTCTTTGTGGTGTTCGACATCGGCTCATTTAATGACACCATACTAATTGTACCGTAGTACCTTGAGATCCATTAATATCATCAATGTTTTTTCTCGCGTGTGTTAACGGGTTATATCATCGACTAGTAATCAAATGGTGTCTACCATGTTCGACTCCAGCTCATTAACTCACATGGTTAGAGACTCGTACATTAGTTGGGTGTGCGAACGAGATATAAGACCTTGTATTATGGTTGAGATTTTAGGATTTATGCAAAGATCATGATGTATGATGACATCGTTCATATAGACAGTCATCCAGTCATGGGTCCACCAGTTGCATCTGTGGATGAATCTTTTGATAATTGTACACATTATGTTATCTTATGATATGAGTGTTTGTTTTTTTGTAGCTTGGGAGGTACTCCAAGCCCTGGTTTTCGAGGGTTAGAGCTCAAAGCGCCACAAATGGGTTTGTGGGCTTGAGATCCAAGTTTGGGGGTTTTTCACCCATCGTGATTTGGGCCAAAACCGTTATAAGAAATCGACATGTGATGGAGGAGGATGATAGTGCTCGGTGATATGATTCCAATTCAACTAGAATCATCTGATTCCGAGTTTTAGTAGAGAGAAATGATTTTTTGAAGTTGAATAATTAATTATTGGTTGTCAAGTCATGTAGGTTTGATGTAAATAATTCCAATAGAAGGGTCTCTTCACTAATTCATGGAAGCCCCTCTTTAGGCTATAAAAAGAGGGTGAGAAATTATGTTAGAGGAATCCATTTGGTGAGCAATACATCCTCCAAATATCTCTGAAATTGGAGTAGGCTGCAACAAGGAGAAGTCAAGTGACAGTGTGAGGGAATATACCCTAAAACATCGTGGGAGGGTCTTTTTTTGGAGGACGAGTGTTGTAGGTGACAAAGAACCTATTTTAGGATTTTTTGTGGGTGAAAATAGATTTGTTGAAAGGTATTCCTTAGGTAGAGATTGTTGTCTAGTAGGCCGAGGGACCAAGGTACAAAGAAGAGTTGTGTTAAGGGATGGTTGGGTTATCAAAGGGAGGCCGAGATCCACAAATTTATATTTTTCTAAGCCATAGGACATAGAAAACAACTAAGGCTATTTCAAAGGCTGTGTTGGGGTTAACTAAGCCTCTTAAAATGGATTAGTTATTGACTGCGTGGAGGGTGAAGGGATGAAGTTTGTGCCCTAACCAGAGTTGTAGGAGCAACAAGCAAGCGTGGAGGAAAAAAAAGTTTTGTGGAGGTGTGTTGGGTCAAGGGATTACTGTGTTTGGATCATGATTGCAAAAACCTGTTGGTGCCATGTGGATGACATGCTGTGGTGGTTAAGTGTCTTCCTAGGTGTAGAACCAATAATGTAGTTTTGGGTCAAAGTGTTGACTATTGTGTGGACTAGTTTGATGGGAAGCTTTAGGGGGCCTTAGAAGTTATTTGGAGGAGATCACATGAATTTTTGGGAGGCCTACCAGGCAGAAAAGGTGAAATCAGGCACATTAGATCAGAAGGCAAGAGGAAAAAAACAAGGTATGTTGTAGATGGACCCTTGTATGATGGATTGATGGTGTCCTAGGCGAGGACATATTGATGGTGCCTATATTTGCATAATAGATCCTCTATTATAGAGAAGAGGGTGGACTGGTGGAGTCTGTGGGCAACCATGTGTAAGGATCTCCTAGGTGTGGGGATTCCTTAACTAGGAGCAGATGCTACAACGTGGATTTGGTCTCCCGTGGATTGTTGGAGGGAAACATGAGAGAAGACCAAGTGTGGACGATATTGGGCACTTATGGTTTGCTGGAGGATAGCCTGGTAGTGTCCATTCTGGAGCCAAAGTGGAACAAATTGATGGAAAAAGGTGATTGTTGGCCTGGGTGTTGTTGAAGCTCAAGGGTTTGATAAGCCAAGAGCAGTTTTGTGGAGCCCGAGACTTGTGTGTGGAGAAGGACTTCTACAATAGATGATGGTCAGTCCTCCTAGCCTGTGTTCATTGTGGGAGATGGAAATATTACAATGATAGGTAGAATCCCTTCGTGCTCTATGTTGGTCTTCATCATTGCAGTGCAGGAAGACCATAATGGGCTGAAGTCCCTGAGTAGTTGAGGAGAAGCAATTGGCATATTGAGAGTTGTTCATAAGCGGAGTTTTGAACAACTCAACAAGAGTATCGATGTGTTGTGCCCTTGATGGACAAAGGGACAATTAGAGAGAAGATTGGATCGTTGAGGTTCAGTGTCCAGATGGACTTGGAGCATTGATAGATGTAGGAGCTATAGATCGGGAGATGAAGGACTGGGAAGGTACAAGGTACGACCGAGAGGAGTTGTGGGAGCATGATACATTCAGATGGTTAGAGTATCTTGTTTGTATCTTGTACTAATGGATGTATGAGCACCATTATCCCTAGTATTGGATCCTTAGACTATTGTATTATATGTTGTTAATATAACGAAGTTAGGTTGAAAAATTAAAAATTTTTCTATACTATATGCATGTGTGATTATTGCTTTATATTTTTGCTGTGCAAAGTAGTTCATGATTGAGATTCTTGTTTTGGTAGTGTTAGATATTTTAAGACTCTATCCTAGACCCAAGATCATGGAAATTAAACATGGTATTACAACATATCTGATATGAATCAAAGTATGCACATCGAAGAAACTCAGAGGGATTTATTGGTGCCTAGATCATGGAGAAGAGGGTGCAACTGAAAACATGGAGATGTGGTCTTGACAAGTTACATGGCGAGATGGGCAGGGAGTTTTGGTGGATTGGTGGTGAGCCTGGTGAACAACAATTTGTTGTAGGGAAGATTGTTGATCATGGAATTTCCTTGACGTGCCATGAATGGTTGGGATAACTCGAGGGTTTCTTTGGCATGGAAAAGATAAGGTTGATCGAGATAAATTTGTGTGAAGGACTGGATATTGGCATGCTAGAGTCTTCATCAGATCATCATGGTGCATATCAGAGATTGGCGAGATTTTCATGAGTGGTATTCGATCAAGGATGATGATTTCTTGTGGGAATGAGATAGTAGAGATCATATAGGCTTAGAGGGAATCTAGCCTCAGACAGAGCGTCCCTATGGAGGTTCAGGATCTTCAGGTTTAGATGTGATGAGGCAGAGGCACTACTGAGATTTTCGGGTTGATATATAGGGTATGCTGCAGTGATCGATGCCAGATGGGCTAGTGTCGTCACCATATGAAGATGGTTACCTCCTAGTCTTGGAAGTACCTCCCTTGCTAAGAGTGTGTCTTGATTTTTGTGTATCTTGGGAGGAACTCCAAGCCCTGGTGTTTGAGGGTTCGAGGTCAAAGCGCCACAAATGGGCTTGTGGGATTGAGATCCAAGTTTGGGGGTTTTACACCCATTGTGATTTGGGCCAAAACCATGATGAGAAATTGACATGTGATGGACCAGGATGATAGTGATCGATGATACGATTCCAACGCAATGATAATAATCTGATTTTGACTTGTTAGAAAGAAATGAATTTTGGAAGTTGACTAATTAATTATTGGTTGTCAAGGCATGTAGGCTTGATGTAAATACTTCCAATAGAAGGGTATGTTCACTAATTCATGGAAGCCCCTATTTAGGCTATAAAAAGAGGGTGAGGACTTGTGTTTGAGGCATCCATTTGGTGAGTAATACGTCCTCCAAAGAGCTTTGAAATTGCAGGAGGCGGCAACAAGGAGAAGTCAAGGGACATTGTGAGGGAGTCTTCACTAAAACAATGAGGGAGGGTCTGTGTTTGGAGGATGAGTGCTGTAAGTGAAAACAAACCTATTTTAGGATTTTTTATGGGTGAAAAAAAATTCGTTGAAAGTTGTTCCTTAAGCGGATATTGCTGGCTAGTAGGCCGAGGAGCCAAGGTACAAAACAAAATTGTGTTAATGGCTAGTTGGGTTGTTTAAGGGAGGTCGACACCCACAACTTGTTGTTGTGCTAGGCCGCAAGCCATAGCCAGTAAGTAATTTTGTTTCAAGGGTTGTGTTTGGGTTAACAAGGCCTCCTTGAGGAAACATGGATGTGGAGGGGAATTTCCTTGGATGAATACAACCATGAATTTTGTGCCCTAACGAGAGTTGCAAGAGCAGCAAGCAAGGGTGGAGGATAACAATGTTTTGTGGAGGTGTGTTGGGTCAAGGGTTGAACATGTTTGGATCGTGATTACAACAACCTGTTGGTGCCATGTGGATGATTTTTCATGGTGGTGAAGTTTCTTCCTAGGTGCATAACCAATAATTATGTAGTTTTGGGTCAAAGTGTTGACTATTGCGTGGACCAGTTTGATGGGAAAATTGAGGAGGTCTTAGGAGTTATTTGGAGGAGCCCACGTGGATTTTTGGGAGGCCTACTAAGCAACCAAGGTGACAAATGCACATTATATTGGAAGGAAAGAGGAAACCAACAAGGTATGTTGCAGATGGATTGATGGTGTCCTTGTTACACAGTAATTTGTCACCATGATCACTTCTCGTCTCTGATCCTAAAGTGCCTCATGACAGACCTTATGCAATGTTTCCACCATGAAGAAATATGTAAATAAATCCCCTTAAGACTCAAATAAAACTGCCTTGGAAGATTACTAAAGGAACTTGGTCAAAACCCTAGTTTTCTGGGTCAGCACGTATCCTAGTTTCATGCTCGCGTTGATTTTAGATTGAAATTTCTAGCTTAGCATTGCCATTGCCCTTATTTCTTGGAAAACTGCACTGATCCCTTTCTCGCATTGTTTCCTCAAATGGAGGAGAAGCGTTGACCTCTAGAAGTTCCTAGGCAACAAGTTGGTTTTTAAATGGTGGTGATAGAGTCGACCTCTCTGATTTTAAGAGCTTTGATCTCATGCATGGGGGTTTATCCCTTAGAAAGTGGACCTTCTTCCTTTCATGGGCTCTGAACCTCTTCTCCCTTCCTATAAATTGGTCCCCATCCTTCCAATATTGGTTGGTAATTATTGGGTTGATCTGAACTCTTGCTCCCTTTACATTATTGCACTGTGATAATTCCTAAGTTGTTTGGGAGAAGGAATGCTTTAGAGCTTCAGCGAAGAGCTCAGATTTTCACCAAAGGGAGGCTTCCAACATCAAGGCCCAGGTTGTAAGATATTATTTTCATCTTTATCAATAAAACATATGATGTTTTATTTCTATATTTGTCTAATCATTTATGAAAATATTCTGGTACTCCTTGATTTGCTAGATAACTAATGTTTAATGATTATTATGTATTGGATTATGTTTGTTGTTGCCTCTTGATCATATGTAGGTATTCTTGTGCCACTAGTAGAAAGGAGCGAGCCTAAAAGGATCGTGGATCAAGGTCATCATCAACGAGTTCAAACATAGCATCAAGAAAAGGCACCTCTATCTATTTTCTTGTCACATTTGAATATTAGCTAAGAAATATTTGCATTATAAAGTATCTCAAGTTGCTAGACCCACTCTAGGGCTAGAGAGATTGCCTTTGTTGGCAAAGGGAATTTATCTTGACAACATAATTTTTGACTTTGCTGGGGACTTAGCCTCTTAGCCTTCCTTTCCTAGATTGATATTTGATCAGTTTGACCAATCACTGAAATATAAGCTTGCTTAGGTCTCTATTTGTTTGCAAAGGGTTTGATATTCATTTCACTGTGTCAAATTTAGTTTTGGTGTGAAGCTCTTTTTTTGTTTTTCCTTGTTTTGAGCACCCAACAAATTTTCTATTTTCACAGTAGTGCTTCTAGTGCTTTTCTACATAGAACAGTCACGATGATTTGAGTTTCAGCACCCTTCTGCTCATCACAGAAGCGTTGATCTCATACCTAGGAAAATTTGGGGTTCCCCCTTGTTTTTCCAGTGTGTCCTGGCCCCTGAAGAATGTCTGTTGAGTCTCAGTGACCTCCTGCCTATGTGTTTGGCTTGTTTGTCTTCTTTGAAAAAGTGTTTCCATTTCTTTGACTTGCTTGTGAGTTGGAAGATTTCTGACCATTTCAAACACCTTTTGTCGCATTGCTTCTGACTTGGTTTGAAGTAGTTTGTCATATGCATTGGTCATCACTGCATTTTAAATCTTACCTTCAATTTAGTGTCAAACATGAGATCACAAATTGTTTGATATACGAGTTTAGAAGAGTGTCTTTTTGCAAATTAAAAATAAAACTAAAAGTGATTTTCATTTTAGTTATTTGATTTTTCTTGTCTTTATCATTTTAAAAAAGTAGTGAAAAACATTTCATTCATGTATATTTAGACCGATTTTGATTTCCATTCGATTGAAAGAAAAGTGAAAAGTGTGGTTTTTTCATTTCTTCATTCATTTCGTTCATTTTACTTTTGATTGCATTTCAAAGTAAAAAGTAAAAAAAAAAATGGTTTCATTTTATGCATCTTACTGGAAAAGAGAGATGTTTTCATTTTTTCAATAAGTTGCATTTTTGGGGAAAGTGAATTTGATTTGAAAGAATTGAATTTCATAGTTTTTAACTAGTTTGAGAGGGCGAGCGGGGGGGTGGGGGGGGTGCATCATTGTTTTTTGCACTAATTTCACTCTTGTTTGTATCTATTCCCTCAATAGTTTAGATAGACTTCATTGAAATGGAAATATTTTATTTTTTCATTTAGCCTACATTATAGAATTTAGGTGACATCGATTTTGAGCCAAAAACTGAAACTTAACTTAAGAACAACATTAAAATTTACCAAATTTACCTTAAGGAGCATTTGGAATTAATGAGAACATTTAGAGGTCTAGGCTAGAGATGTGTTCTGGCATCGCAAAACGTAGGAGTTGTCGTTAACGGTCTACATTACAACCCGAGAGTGATATCAAATCCAATGTATGGAAGTATATTGATGTATGTTAAGTATATTTGGGGTGCTCTCATCTAATGGTTACACCTTAGACAACACTACTATTGAAAATAATCCCACGTACCTTCGCGTATATTTGGGGAGACACAATTAGCAGTGGAACCGAAATATCCTGTAGTCAATTTGCATTTCCACTACTACAAGGATATACCTCTTTGCGAAACCTTATTTCAGGAGCTTCCGACACAACATCTTTATTTCTAGATTCCGTTTGGTCAACAGGTATTCCCCCAGCTTTCGGCCCATTCATTTCGAATGTGGTTGCCATGTCTCAACCTGTTATTCGACCAATAGTCACTATTAGTCAAATGACTATTTTGATAGGATCCTCTACCCCCTTCTCTCCATATATGATTATTGCAATTCCACCATTGAGTGGAAAATCTATGGTTTCTTCCATGCTCAGGGGGAAATATATTCCTCTTTTCCTACCTCCCCTCTCAGGTGGGGGGCCACTAAACTTTGGACCTGTTCTTGGGACGGTACAGCCTAATGTTATTCTAAGTGGGACATGGTTTTCACAACCGATGAACACTATCATAGGAACCATTCCTTTAAGTGGTCAAACTAATTCAACCACATTGGTCTATCAATAGCCCCACATTCAGTATTCTCAGGTTCAACAACCTCTCCAAAACCGAACGCACCATATTTGTATGTTCATCAACCTAACATCCTTCATCAATATTCTCAATGACTGAATGTATAATATCAATATGTTCCTTGAACAAACGCCTCCTAGTAGTATGTCCAACAACCCCAGCTTCCTGCAGGTGTTGTTGTGACTAACCCTCAGTTTAGTCCTTATGCCGAAACTAGTCTGAATCTCCCTCTGGGTCAACCTGGTCCTCACCCTAATAAACCTAGTACTCAGTACCAGCCACTTTCGTATGGTCACTACCAAAAACCCTAGCTTGGGCCTCAGCCTGGTGCTCAATATCAATAGATTCTTTAGTAATAATAGCAGGAATAATTTTAAGGATGGAAAATTATCTTGAAGTTTAAAAAATTGGCGAATCTCACCAGTCCCTAATATGCAAACTATAAAATGTTTATTGATGTATTTGTAAAATTATTCAAATTTATAATGATATTATACATATTGTCTATATAATGTTGGCGATTTTTAACATAAAATAATCTTATATTGTAAAATTTGGGTGAATCATTTTTATAAAAAAATGGAAATTGGCAAATCTTTTTTTTGGAAAAACCATGGAAAATTAGCCCACCTGCGAATATTAGCCCCTAAAATTTTCCATGACTAATAGGCCTAGTTGGGACCTCAAATTGGACCCTACATTCAACAAGGACCACAGGCTGGACCCTATGTTCAACAAGGACCACAGGCTGGACCCCATGTTCAACAAGGACCATAGGTTGGACCTTATGTTCAACAAGGACCTCACCCTGGACCCTATATCTAGCAAGGTCCGCAACCACGAATCTAGCAGGGGCCTTATCAACAGCCCCAACAAGGTCCCTATGTTCAGCAATAGCTACAACAAGGTCCTTACTAGCAATGGGGGAAATATGCATATCCAGGACAAAATACACCCTATTGGGGGCATAATTCGTACCAACCAGGTTGGAACCCTCGACCCTATTCTCCTCATCATTTTCCCATGCCGTTTCTAGCTACATTGGAACTTCCGGATGTGTCAAAGCTTACAAATGACCCTATCCAACATCAATTGCATTGGCTGCCAATTCCGACCAAAATCCCAGGAGATTATCCTAAATTTGAAGGCAAGTCCAGAGAAGACCCCCAAACCCATGTCATGAGTATCACTAGTGGTGCTCTTTTAACTCTTGGTTCAATGATTCAATTAATATTCATATTTTCCAACGCATTCTGACCGGTATTGTGGCCAAGTGGTATATTGAGCTCCCTCGAGCTTTTTTCGTTGATTTCAACTCCTTGCCTATGGATTTCCTTACTCACTTCTAGTTACATGTATGGTATGAAACCGAGATCCACCTCCTCACCTCATTGAAGGAGTAAACTGCTACTCATATTTCGTATCACATTCATGAATGGCAACGTCGCCACAACCTCATAAAATTAGAGATCCCTGATCACTTGTTGATTGAATGGTTTACAAAATAATTTGTTCCAAGGATTTCTAAAGATATTGCCATGGGTGGATGTATCATATAAGAGGAAGTCATTTCGAGAGCTCAATACCTTGATTTAGTTTATTCCTAATATGGAACTATATACAAGATCCTTCCTGACGTGCTGCAACCTTCAAGTGATCCAACACCATCTCAGTCTCCGCTACACCTCCGGCTGATGGCGTTATAGGGGCAATGACCCATGATGATTGTAGTGCACCCAAAGCTTCTTTGAAATCTAATTCCACTATTGCTACTGCACCCTCCACTTCTTCTCGTAACCAAAAAATCCCTGTAAAACCTTCAAGGTAAATGTCACCCAATCTATCGCAGCAGAAAAATCCTCGAAAGGAAATAAAAAGGGTAAAGGAAAATCCAAATCTGACAACCCTAAACAGGATTTGAAAAATTAATCTGCTGCACAAGCCTAAATATCCTTGTTTAATATGTGATGATGATCATTACATGAAGGATTGTCCTCGGCATGTTGAAGTTTCTTGGCTTCTGAAGGGCACCCCTAGGACCCTGGCTGTCTTGAAAGATCCTTTCCCTTCTCAACAAACACAAATGGAAGGTCAACCCCAATCATCTAGAAAATATCAATTTTTCGTGGCTGAAACATAACCTATATCTATTACCACGAGATCAAAATTCTACCCCAATCCATCCAAAGCTCCTATGAAACTGGAAGTCATATATCACCCTTCCTCTTCCATGCCTCCTAATTCTGGTTCTCTCCAGATCTAGAGACCTAGTAGTGAATCCATCATTCGACCACCCCCAAAAGGTGTTCTTCAGAAATCGTATTATAATCCGAATGCGAGAGTTGTGTAACAATACAATATTGTAGAGGATCTTGCTCAAGCGCCTTCGATGATGTCAGCTTTGGAAGTCCTCCAGTCATGTCCATCACAACGAAAGGCACTACTTTATGCTATTGGAGGGATTGATCCCATAGATTCCAATATTATTACTTTCGATCTTGAGAATTTCGTTCCTCACCTCCCATCTCTGGTGTATTTTCCGATTCAAGTTATCGTGATGAGGAAAACCATTCATAGGATTGTTTTTGATGAAGGCGCTTCGACCTGCATCATGTCTATCGCTTGTTGGAAAGCCAACGACTCTCCTCCATTGAGCTAGTACCCGAATAATTTGGAAGCTTTAGACGACAGAGGTTCCCAACCGTATGGTATTCTCAAATAATTACCCATCCTATTGGAGGGAAAAATGGTAAATTTAGAAGTTGAGGTGGTAGATGACAACTTGAATTATAATCTCCTTATTCAACACAATTGGACTCATGCCATGGTTTTCATGGTATCCACCCTTTTTCTTGTCCTCTGCTTTCCTCGTTAAGGAAAAATTGTGACTATTGGCCAGTTAGATTTATTTTCCTCTGATTCTTCAACAGGGAAAATTCCTTATGAGAACATCAGACCAGGTCTATTCAAAGACTCATCCCTTATGGGAATTTTTCCACTTTTGCCTTCGAATTTTTCCAATATCAATATGATTTCTTCTGGTCATGATACATGGATTGTTCCCAATCCCGACAAGCTTGAAAGTTTTGGTGATGTTATGCCTTTAAGCCCTGCTGAACAAATGTATCATAGAGTTATTATGGCTTCTAAGGCTGCATCTAAAACTAATGACCGATTGATTTCTTCTCTGGACACTTATGAAAAGCCTCCTTGGTTTGGTTCTTGGGAATATGATGATCCCTTGAATGAGACTTCCCCCACCGACGAAATTATTGTGGAGGTAATGTCTCTCGAAGAAACCCCATGGGATGATGGACATTATCATTCCTCATTTCTTCCAACGCTAGGTGACATATTCGCCTCTCTATAATCCCATGGTTCGTCTATACTGACTGACCCATTTTAGAATCCTATCTTGATTCATGAAGTGTTGTCTAAAGGGAACATGGGAAATATTACTCCAACCATTCTGGTCGAAATATCTGTCAAACCAGGGATTGTCGAGAATGTTCACATTGGTGCATCTTGTTCTCTGGACAAGATCAAGATCTACACTGAGATTTTCCAGGAATTCTGCAATGTCTTCACATGGCCATATGAAGAGATGAATGAAATTGATCCAAGTATTTTCGTGCAAAAAATCCATACCTATTTTGACTTGAAACTCGTTCATTATGTGCACCCAAGAAATGATGTTGCCATAAAGGGTGAAGTTGAAAAACTTCTCAAAGCCGGTTTTATTTATCCCATACCATTGACAGATTGGGTCTCCAATATTTTTCCCGTTACTAAGAAACAAGGGACCATCCGGGTTTGCGTTGATTACCGTGATATAAATCGAGCATGTCCTAAGGATAATTACCCCACTCCTTTTATCAACCAAATCATTGATGAGTGTGTCGGGATGAGATTTTTCCTTTATGGACGGTTTTTCTAGCTATAACCAGATCAACATTGCTCCAGTTGATCAGTAAAAAATTGCGTTTATCTGTCCATGGAGGAAATTTTCCTGCAAAAATCTTCCTTTTGGAATGAAGAAGGCGGGGGCCACCTTCCAGCGAGCTATGTCATATTATTTTCATGACATCAAGCACATAGTTTAGCCATTTCTTAACAACCTTCCTGCTTATTCTGTGAAAAATCGAGGTCACCCGAAACACCTCAGAGCCATATTTATTCATTGTCAAAACTATAATATCAGGTTGAACCCTCATAAGTGCGTCTTTTGCATCGAATCTGGTTGACTCTCAGGTTTTTTGGTGTCCAAATAAGGCATCTGAATCAATCCTCTTAATGTAGAGGTAATCATCAACTTTCCTCCTCCCTCTTCTGTTCATCAACTACAAATCTTGCTGGGGAAGACCAATTTCCTCTGTTATTTCGTACTGAATTACGCTAATCTTGCCAAAGGTTTTACTCGCTTATTGAAAAAGGGAATCCTATTCATTTAGGACAAAATTTCCCAAAGCTCTTTTGATTCTTTGAAATGAGCCCTCATTAGTGCTCCTCTACTGCATCCTCACAATTATCACCGCGATTACTTCCTATATTTGGTCACCGTAGACATCCCTATCGGTATGGTGCTAGTTCAGGATGACGATGATGGTCAAGATCATGTAGTGTACTACTTGAGCAACAATCTATTTGATGTTGAGACCCGTTATGCTCATGTAGAGAAACTCGCGATGGCGGTTGATTCCACTCCTCTTGATTAGTCGATTCTAGATGAATAACTCTTTTTCATCAGTACTCTTGATCCATGGTGCGGAGACATCATCGTTTATCTCTAGACCCAAAATTTTTGGACAAAGATATCGCACTCAGAGTGACGATGGATTCGTTACAAATCCCAACTTTACCATATCGTTGCAGACACTTTATATCACATTGGTGTTGACTCCGTCCTCTGTTGATGTTTAACACTTGAGGAAGCTGAGAAAGGTCTCAATGACTGGCACTCTAGGGCCTATGGTGGTCACATATCCAATTATGCTACCACCCAAAAAATCCTTCGTGCAGGGTATTTTTGGCCTCTATCTTTAAATATTGCATTATTGTAGTATGAAAATACCATGACTACCAAATCTACGCTCGGGAAGAGCATGCCCCACCCTCACCCTTGTACCCAGTTGTGACCGTCAGACCATTTGTGAAATGGGGCATAGATTTCATGACCTGTAACCCTTTCTCTGCCGAGGGACATGGTTATATTATCATTTCCGTTGATTATTTCACTAAATGTGTCAAAGAGATGCCTACATACGATAATGGAGGTCTAAATGCAGCACAATTCCTGTTTAATCATGTCATAGATCGGTTCAGTGTCTTGAAAGTGATTGTTACTAATCATGGTTCTCATTTTCGAAATCATATGATGATATAGCTTGCTACTCAGCTGGGGTTACATAATAATAGCTCCACTCCTTGTTATCCAAAGGTTAATGGCTAGGTTGAAGCTATTAACAAATTTTTGGTGACCATGTTGTAGAAAACCATTGGGAAACAAAAACGAGATTGGCATCTCATGATCTTCTCAGCTTTGTGGGCTTACCAAACTTCTGCTAAGACTGCCACTAGATTCACACAATTCCAATTGGTGTATGGTCTAGAGGCCACACTCCCGATCGAGAGTGAAATGCCTTCTATGAAGCTAGTTGTTGAACTACTTCCCGGTACTTCATCAGAAGAGGAATGTTTTATTTAACTTCAGCATCTCGATGAGACCCAAAGACTTGCTGCTTTAGTCATTGAAGCACAAAAAGGACGAGTTAAATCTCAATATGAAAAATTTTTCCACCCTCACATTTTATCTGAAGGTGACTTGGTCCTGCTTTACGACCAAGCCCACGATAAATTGGGAGTTGGGAAACTGGAGCCAATGTGGCACAGGCCGTATATAATTCAACGAGTATTGGAAAGAGGAGCCTATGACCTAGAAAATTAAGAAGGAAACCAATTGGCTGAGCCTAAAAATGGGCTCTATCCGAAGAATTATTACGCTTGATCATGAGTGTGAAGCTTTGTACATTAGTGTGCTTTGAGTGGATTTTTGGTGTGATTGTTTTCTTTGCAAACATGTTTCCTCTGCTCACCTTATGCTCCACTTGGTTTGTAGATGTCATCGTATCATTGCATCGATTTTTCTGATGGCGCTTGACGTAGCACATGAAACCTGTCTTCTGTAGCATGAGCACTCTTTTCCCTTGATGGCGAGTTGATTAATTTACAATGTTTGGGTCAAACAACTAACAATATTGTTGAATATAGTGCGGTTATTGAGCTATTATCAAATGCAATTGATCTCGGAATTAGAGATTTGGCTATTAATTTAGACTCACAACTTGTTGTGTTACAATTAAAATGGCCATTATTTTGTGCGAAATCCTCAAATTTTGTGCATGTATTTGTGTTCTTGATTATTGGAAATATTTTTATTTTATTACATATCCACATATTCCAAGACTTTTAAGCACATTAACAGATACATTATCAAATTATGTAATAGATAAACATTTTCGCAACATGTAAAAACCAACACATCTTTATGATACAAAAGTAGGCGTAGAAACATGCATATGTTATATATCGTGTCTATCAAGTCTGTTACATAAAAATCTCCAAAAATATGTGTTCTGTGACAAAAATGTCTCTCTGAGCCTACATCAGTACAAAAATGTAAAAACAGGGCTACTATTCGCCCACATGGTACTCGTGATAGCAGGTGACCGCTCAAATCACTCGCTAGAGTAAATGACAAAGTCTATCTGGAGCCCTGACTATATGCCTCTGAAAGAAAAGAGGAATATCATTGAAGGTAGCATAATCTAGGATGCCTCTCGCGAGGCCTACCAAGTTCTGCTCTAACTCGGCTAATGGGTATGCTCCCTCCTCATAGGGGACATCCTCCACCGAGCAGGATACCCTCCTCGCAATCAATGACATGCCTGGTGGTATCTGAGGACCCATATCTATAAAAACATCATAAGTTTAGATCTCAAAATACATGACAAAAAAATTCAAAAGTGAAAAATGTAATTTTTTTTTTTTTAACCTGCATCAATCCACTGTGTGCCTGGCGGAACAGGTAGATTTGGAACTCCCCTGAAGTCGATGCCTGCATATGAATATTCCTCAACCATAATGAGTTGACGAAAAAAACAACTGAAAAATTTTGTAGGGAAATGCATCTACTGGCCTCCACCCTAACGAGGCATGATCTCACACCAGCTCATTAGTCTCGGGTCCCTCGCGGCTGGATCATGGATATCCAATTGTTGATACTGGAACAAAGGTACTCTCTCCAAGAAAAAGGTAACCAAGATGGACCCATACCCAAACTGTTTCAGTCGAGCTGTTTTGCACTTGATCACTTCATGTTAGCCAATAACCCCTAGCACTAGTTAAAGATAGTAGGGGAAATACAGTCCACCACATACTGGAATTGAGATTTCATTGCCTCATGCAACGCCTGGGCTCCAACCACTCAAGTCATGCAGTGAAGGATTGTGCATGTTATCACTCCGTAATTCTGAGGTTGAAGACAAAACCGTGGAGGTAACATCAAAACTGATTTTGAATCTAAGAGCTAGCCCTCCTAGACTCATAAAGGGATCTCTATATAAGTTTTAAATTTGTTTTAAAGAATATATTAGGCTAGATATGATAGCAAATAGTTTGGTTTTTTTAATTTTTTGGTTGGAACAACAAGGGAAATGGACCATTGGGTAATCGAGTCAAAGAGGTCTAATTCAATCAAGGCAGTTCTACATGGAAACTTACAGGGCAGGATAGGCACCTTTGTTGGTTTCTTGAGATTGTTAAGTGATGTGAGAGAAAATATGAGGAAGGAGGATTGTAGCAGAGCAATTAAGAATTCCAAAACTAATCCTCTAGTAGAAAACATAGAAATTATACAAATCCAAAAACATAGTGTTATTTTAAACAAATTCTGCTCTTAATTAATTTAGAATTTATGAACAACAAATGAATAACAATGAAAACACAGATACAAAGTCAGATGCACTTCACCAACATGAGTGACACGAGAATCCTGTAATGCTGCAACTTTATTACTGAAATTAATCAAAGGAGGCACTGTGAGGTGCTTTACCACATTGGCCCAATCCTACAAACAAAATCCCCCTTGAATACTTCGAATACATGAAGTATTTATGCTAATCGTACAAAGAATGTCGTATCAAATAGGAAATCTGTTATTAATTACAAAAATAACAGTTTTTGAATAATGTGACCAAAAAAGTGGAGTTGTTGAGAACATCTGGACATCTGGCACTTTTTCTAGGAAACAATTATTGAATGATCTGATACGATTGCACTTTGGGAGGCTTGATTTTATCCTTGTTTTTCTGCTACAAAATCAGGAAATAAATTGACTCATCATTATCTGTTGTCAACAAATCTCATTAAGATATAACTTTGACTACCACTTGTGCTATAATTTCCATGTGTACCCTGTAAATGAATTTTATGTCTGCTATTTCAGTGGCTAGAAATTTGAAATTTATTTTCATTAAAATCTGGAAAGGATACAATTTCTTCACTGCTGAATCTGTTGAAATATTCTAACTGCTGATTTGGTTCTTCGAAATCTGAATTTCTAACTTTTATCATCCTTTGTTTTGTCACAACTATTTGAGGAAAAATATATTGAAATTAAATCATTAAATGAATTTCATGATTAAATTTCTCAATATATTCATTTGAATGTTTTAATAAAAATATATTTTTCACATCCAAGTGTCACTTTCCTCTCCTCATGGATTTTGAAAAACCATATGTTGTTTGCAATTATCCTTTTACCTCTGTAAATGTAATTCCAAATTTACATGTTCCTATAGATTTAGAAAAACCATATGTTGTTTGCAAAACCATGTCTCCTTTTACCCCCAAATTTACATGTACCTGTAAATTATTTTTACCTCTATCTCTTTTACCGGAGACTTTTATCATAAAATGAATTCACATGAATATCATTTTGTTGTCCTACACATTAATTTCATAACTATATGATTGCACAACCTCCCTTTTTCATTTTCGTGCATGGTAAATTTTTTTTCATGCACAACCTCCTATCCATAAAACATTTATTCAATATCTTATAAAATTCCATTCCCGCAGACCTTTATAAAAGTCAAACGATAAATTTAATGGTTTTTCGAGGGGAGTTAATGGTTTTCGGAGGGGGGTAAGTTAGTATGAGGTTTAGGCTTGGGGGGTGCAAAATTTATGCGAGGTTGACAACTGTAAAATTTGATTTATTTTGCACACATTTCGAGGGAGGGTTATGATATAAGGGGAATGTTAATGCATGAATGCGGGGTGGGTTATGAAATTAAAATTATTCTAATGTTTTAGAGTTTATATTTATTGTTTATTTTTGAATTAATTTTAATAATTCAAAATAAATAATTTTATAACTAGGCAATTTTTTTTTTTTTATTGTTTACATGAGTAAACTTCATCCTTCTCTATCTTGTGATCCAGGAATTGGAATTGGGCGCAAGATATATCGTTGGAAAGCTTTTTCCAAGGAATTTTTGATGGAAACACCTTCAAACTGATATATCATGAAAAATATCCCTAATATTTCAAACTTGGCCTCTTCTTGGAAATAATTTGTAGGATGAAATATTATCTATAATTTCATATGACTGATAGAAAATATTCAACCGCCTTTTGATCCCTAAATTATAGGACCCTAACAATGCATAAGGGTAGAACTATGATAAAGGATATATCTACCTTCCTGATCTCAATATTTTGATCCCTAGGACAATGTCTCTAAATAATCATACTGGTACTCTCACCTCCTGTGTGAGCTCCAGAGAGTTGGATTATCTCCCATCTCCTAGAAAATATTCTGATGAAATAGATGTCCATGACATCTAATTCCAGTTCCTAGTCTCCAATTATGAATATCTGACGATCTACATCCTACAATCCAATAAAAAACTGAAGCAGCTGTAGTTGAGCTCTCAACCTTGATGTTTGAAAGAACTTTATAAATCAACAATTGTGCAATACATTTACGCAATTGCGGTCTTGGAGTGCTTGGTGGTATTCAACCTCGTGGCCTATTTCTTTCCATTTGATGACTATCTCTACTGAAATCACCTGCAAAACACGTTCAAAAGACATTTTAGGAGCTTTCATCGAAGTAGTTTTTGAAATCATCCACTGGAAACCAGTATATTACTCATCTCAAAAGCTTCCTCGTGGCCAGCGTGACTGTCCAAATTAATTTGGTGCTGGTGGCGTGCTACTCTAATGGGCTAAGTGTGACCAACGTGGGTCTGATAGCTCGAACCCGTGTCAACCGCAGGCGATTTTGAGGTTTGAAATCCCCCCCCCCCCCTTCCCATATCTCAATTTATAAAGCTAAATACTTAAAGAATGGAATTATACCTGGCACTAACGGATTCCTGTGTGGTGTCCTGGATCAGCTGCACCATTGATCTAAAGTTAATAGGGAAAATAGGTAAAATGCACTTCTCCAATTTAGTCAAAATACAAAGGTGAAAATGAATTCACTTTTTGTCTATTTATAGGTTTTTGAAATATTTTCGCCATTATTTTTCCTTGATATTAGTGATGTTTTCCATTTTTTGTGTAGTAACAGGGCCTTTACACTGTTGGTTATTATTTCTAATGCAAGTGAGTTTGATTTATCTCTTTTTCGGACTCGATAAAAATAAACGAAAAAGGAACCCCCCCTGGAGTCAACTTTCATCTCTTTTCCGACTCTCAAAAAATGAAAATATTGCTGAGTACTTGTCATTTCAAACTCGTTAAAGTAAATGAATTGACGTAATCTCGATATACGTTTACCCCTTTTTTGGGCTGAGACTCACTATTTACGAAAAAGGAATACCTTGATCAAACATGGTCAAGAGGTTCTCTCGGATATTGTTTTCTACCTTTTCATATTTTAGAGACGATTTACGAAAAGGGACATGATGGAGTTTTATTTTCGTTTCTTTTCAAAATCCTTAAACATGAAAAGTTACTGAGTTACCCTTTCGCTGGACTCGTTAAAAATTAAATGGTGAATACTTGTAACCATGATGAGGTAGAGTTCCTCCTTCCTAGGGCTCGTTAAAATTACTGGGATGGATTCATTCAAAGAATGCACTTAAAAAATCAATATACATTATCCTCTTCACGCTGGCTATAAAAAATAAAGAGGTAATTGTTAGCAATAATGGGGGAAAATTGAAAGTGAACATCCTATGTGTATTTTGGGTAGCTTGTCGCTCTTGAAAATGACACTCATTTGCAACTCGTGTCAGGTTGGGGATATCCTTCATTGGTCATCTTGCCTCCACGGATTCGGGAAATCCATTTTCCTCCTATTCTATCACCATTTTTTGTCATCATGACTGTTGGAGAGGTAAATCCCTTCTGTGGATAGAGGCGATCCCTACTAGTCCAGATCGGGTCTAGCAACAATCAAGTCACGCTAAGACGTAGGTCTCTAGTTACAAAATGACAAGAAATGATAAGTTTCCTACCTCAGGTCCTATGCGATGGTTGTCGACAGAAGGATGACGCTTCCTGTTCTCCGCTTTGGAAGATCATGATCCTTTCGCTTAGCACGTACGAACACCTACACAAATGCGAAAAAACATGACGATACATAGCATAGAATCTAAATCTTGTAACTATACATCAGTCAAAGAAGATGTAATTCATTGCATCGAAGATAAAGATACATGAATGAAACCATAATCAAAGTTGCTTATCATTAATGAAACAAAGGAACGATACAGCCTTAAGCTCTGACACTGGATCTTCCTTCGGTGGGGTCGACAGTGGAGCACGTCTCAATGAAGCTCGTCAGGAATGGGACAAAACTCTCTCTCTTTGGCTTGGCTCTCAAAGGCTGTCTCGCGATAGTCTCCTTGCTACAGATTCAACTCTTAGTACTATGATTACTAGCTTGCTAAGGGAAAATGGAAAGCTTATATAGATGGTGGAAGGGGAGTTGGCATCCCTACAATTGTGGGATTGGTCCTATCCTTAAGGAAGCTTCCATGATAGGTGGAAAACCACCTCCCATACATGGAGATCCGAAGCCAAACCTCCCAAATCATTTTAGAGACTTGTTCAAGAGTTGGTTGGAATCAAACTTCCACCATTTATTTTTAAAAAACAATCCTTATTAAGCTTGGCACGAGTAATACACTGGGACAAAGTGCCAGTTGGCGCGCCCTCTTTGGTGGATTTCCCCCATTTGCGCGAGGGTTGAACTGGTTGGTAGTGCCAAGGCCAAAAGGTCTATTTTTATGGTTTTTTACAAGAAATTGTCTTCAGAGGAATGATTGTCCTTGTCAAGGGGGATGCCATGAAAGTGGTTTCGGGTCATGTCACTGCTCACAGGTCACGGAAAAGGCCCTCCAATGTGCGGCACAGGGGATTGCAGGGATGGTGACAAATTACTGTGTAACACCCATTTTCTATTTATTTTAAGGAAAAAAATAGCTACTTTTTCCTTCCCTTGTTCTAGACTAAGCCACCCAGGCTAGGGAAGGCACTTATGTCAGCAATCATAGATTCGTATAACAAGCCCAAACAAAGAAGAGGAAGATAGATTAGCCAAGATTTGCTCATCGTCACAATTTCCTTCTCAAAATTTTACCACATTGTTTTGTTGAGCCAAAAAAAACACTTTTCATGCATTGTATTATTAAAAAAGATGTGAAAGAAAAGACATAACACAAAAAGAAAAGAAAAAGAAAAAGAAATAAAGAAAAGGTAAGAATTAAAAGAAAAGCAACATAAAATATGGGAAGCAAGAGATAAATCAAATGAAAAATTATATTCGAGGAAAAGTGCATGATCGATGCAATCCAAAATAAAACTAAAATGCAACCAGAATTACTCCTAACCTAACATGCTAGAAGGTCAAGGCTAAGTGAAATTGAATTTCCAATGTAGCCACTGAAGTTAATTCCAACTTGAAAGTAAAAATATACAAGTGAGTAAAAACAACATAAATAAATAATTAAAATTAAATATAAATCCTTGAATACCTTGCACAAAAAAGTGAAGGCCTTTCCTAGAGGTAGAAATATGTTCCATAACAATTAACTTTAACCATTGCACAATCATAACCTTTTTATCTGAACAAAATTCATACAAACCTTGAAATATTCTCGTGAACGTAACTTTGTCTATGTTTTCACCCTTAGAAAACATTAAGAAAGATTGAAACTTATTATTAACGACAGAGCTTGCTAAGTAATAATGCTCTAGCAAATCATAGATTTGATCATGAAATCTTAAACAATCCTTTTGAAACCATGGAATTCTTGAGAGAGTGAGCTTTCAATTAGTGCATTTGAATGATATAGAGAATCATGTGAGGGTAAATTCATTTATTATTGTTCAAAATCGTTGTGAAGATTGTGAGGACCTAACATAACCATCAACAAATGCTAAAGTTCCTCAACTGCTTGACAAGTATAACAAACCTGGGATAAAAGTTCATGTAATAAAGGTTAATAAAGGAAAAATAAGACCAAGTTCATGGGACACGTATTCCAAGAATAATGCTAGGAAAAACATCCTAGTGGGTGTCACTTTTGATTTATTTATGGCTAACGAAACTGGAAAAGGCATTGGAAAAGGAAAAGAGGAATTAATTGGCATTTACTTACGAAAAATAAAGGAAAATAGGAGAAAAGGGAGATGAAGGGTCACAAATTTGCATCAGATGAAAATTGAAGGAAAATAGAGGAAAATTAATAAAATAGAGGCGTAAAAAATAAAAAGGATTATGAGGATAATTTTACAGTTTTTTGTCAGTTCAGTTTTGGTGCTCTCTCTATTATCTCATACTTTTGCACACTTAGAGCATTCTTGGAGCACTCTAGCATTGGAGAAAGGAAAGAAAAGGAAGGACAAGGAAAGGAAAGGAAGGAAAAGGACAAGAAACGAAAGAAAGTACAAGAAAATAAGGTTGGATCAAGCAGCTTCAACAGGAGGGTTTTGCAGGAAACAAGTTTCCTATGTGATTTCCTAGTTGAGGTGTGAATGCATGGAACATGCATTTATTCATTTGGTTCATTTGATGTCATTGGCACGGGTTTTTCCAAGTTTGATAGTGGTTTCATCCTTGCCTTTCCATTTCCTGGATATCCATGGTGTTATGGGATTATTTTCTTGCTTGAGCTTTGGATTGCTACAAGGTTTTGGAATCGGGTGAGGTGGTCTCAGGAAAATTCCCAAGGGTTTGGAGTGGAGATGGTTTAATATTTGGGAATCGCTCAAAAGGTGGGTGGATATAGGTAAATTCCTCAAGGTAATGGTGAAGAAACTATGAGAAATCCAATACTGTTTGGGTTTTTTGATATCTTGACCGGTTTTAATGAGATCACGGTAACCTGAGGGTGTAGGTGGTTTAATCTTTGGGAAGCCCTGGTTGTTTATGCCTTGAGATCCCACATTCATGCTTGGAATATGGTACTATGGTGATTGGCTGAAATGAATATTTGGTTCATCCCAATCTATGGTTGGGTGGTACGTGGAATGTAGAAATTATACAAACATATGTACATCAATGGATTTCATCATATCAAGTAACGAACTAAAGTTATATATTGAATCCTTCTACAAATCAATTGCGGAAAATAAACACGATCACCAATCACAACAAGTAAAGAAAGAAACAAATCAAACCAAAACACAGATATTTTCATGGGGAATTTTGGCTTCTCAAAACCCCTCTAACATATATTGTATATTCCACAAGGAATCATGAAACAATTACAATGCACTCTTCTCACAAGAGTCTCCTGCACTCTCACAACTATCTCACACTGTCCTAGAAAAAACTAGCCAACACTTATCCAATTCTCAACCCGTCTTCAATCTTCCTTGCTCACATAATTCCTGATGAATTCAATCCCTATCCTTTAGGAATTTCAACCTTCCTCAATTGCGTTGAGTATCATGGACATCCTGTGGTGTTTTAACTGCATTTGGGCAGCCTGCTAATATCACAACTAATATTTAACTTCCCTTTAACCTTTATCTCAACTGGGTCTCCACTGGAACTAACATGCATGCAACTATTAATAGTAAATCGTAAGTTGCATGACAGATCATTGCATGTGAATTAAATGTGATTTAATTCACTTGATCTGTCACTAGTGCAAAAATAGTTACAACTAGTTCAACTTAATTTAACTCACCTAACTGAGTTAACTGATTACTCATGCATTAAATTAATGCACTTAGCTGCAACTTGAACTCTAAAACACATAGAATCACTCTGCGTGCCTCACCAACCACCCTCAACTCGAAATACATGAGCTAACTGAGTTTATCACACTCAGTTAACTATTACAAGCGATTATGAGATACGATTACATTTTATTGTCCAATTTAATTAAGGCATAATTAAATTTGACACGTATCCAATTTATTAAATAAATTAAATTTCACACTAATGTATCGCTAGGACCCATCACTACTCGACCTGTGGTCCCACACTAGTGTAGGTGTTGTCATGTTGTTTCTAGATGCCAATTTCACTATTTCTTGTTGCAAATTTCAACATGGAAGTCCCAGACTTGGTTGAATTTTGCATAAGTTAATAAGAGTTATTTTCCTATTGTAATATATGAGTACTTGTACTTGTTATTATGGTGATTTGATGGCTATATTTTCATGGTTAATAATTTGGTTATAAGCATGGATTTGTAATGTGCTCTAGCTATGACTTGTTTGGGATTTGATAAGTATTTGATGGTTAATTAACGAATGGTCTAACAAGTGTTATTAAAGCTATTATGAGAGGGAATTAGACCTTTTTGGTTATTCTCAAATAAGTTTTAGACTCCTATGATCATATATGCCTTCATGGCCTGTAGCTTACATGTTTACGATGTGTTTGACGAAATTATTGTCATGGTTAAGCCTGGTTAGTTCAAGTTTGTTGTGAAACCAGCTCCAAAAATAGAGGAAAAGAGATATCAACACCTTAGAAATAAGCCACTTCGAGGGGGAGACCTCCAATACATTACATGAATGAACAATTCTTGGATGATATAAATTACAAAACCTCCTTTCTATATATAGGAGTCCATGGGGCTACAATGTAATCCTTGTGGTGCCACAATGTAATCCTAGCTGACCTAACAATAATAATTTAAGGGCACAATAATAACAATATGGGGGTTACAAGGGTACAATAATAATAATAAGGGGGTTACACTAGCAAAAATAAGGGACTATACTAGTAATATAGGGACCTAACATGCCCCTCTCCTTCAAAAAATTGTTGTCCTCAACGCTTGAGTAGCTCTGGGTGCTTCTGTATAAAATTCTCATCCTCCCATGTAGAATCTTTAGTGGGTAAGTTCTTCCACTTGATGAGATACTTTGAAATTAATCGATTCCATAGTTGTCGAGTTCTTGTTTCCGTGACCGCTTCAGGTTCCAATATGGTTTTTCCTTCCTCATCAAGTTCTGGCAATATTGTTTGAACTGGAAGAATTTCACCTATAACCTTATTTAAGCATGAAACATGGAAAATTGGATGCACTCGTGAAGAAGCAGGAAGCTTCAATTTGTATGCCATAGTACCAATCTTTTGCAACACCTTGTAAGGATCATAATACTTTGGCGATAATTTATTATCCTTCTTAGCTTGCTTGAGGGACATTTGTTTATATGGTTTTAGCCATAAAAATACCCAGTCTCCTACATCAAAAATTCTCTCGCTGCGATGTTGATCTGCCTGTTGTTTCATTCGATTTTGTGCCAAATTCAGGTTGTGCTTTAAGAGTTGGAGAACTTCTTGTTGATGCTCGATGTGATCTTCCACGACTTGAACCTTTGAATTTTCTCTTAAAGATGATGTGATGGATGGTGGATGATATCCATAAAGTGCCATAAATGGGGTCATTTTTTCTGCAGTATGGAAGGAAGTGTTATACCACCATTTAGCGAGAGGTAACCACCTGACTCATTGTGTTTGTTTATTAGATACAAAACAATGAAGATATCCTTCCAAACATTTATTTACTATCCTAGTTTGACCATTGGATTGAGGATGATAAGATGAGCTATGAGCTAATTGAGTACCCAAACAAGAAAATAGCTCCGTCCAAAAATTTCCAGTAAAAATGGGATCTCTGTCTCTCACAATAACCCTTGGGTTTCTATGTAGCTTTTGAATTGTGTCCATAAATGTAGTAGCAACTGTACTTGCTTTAAATGGATGAGATAATGCAAAAAAGTGTACATACTTGGTAAGTCTATCAACTGCCACCATGATGACACTCTTTCCTTCGGACTTAGGTAAACCTGTGATAAAATCCATTGAAATATCCTCCCAACGTTGACTTGGAATGGATAAAGGTTGTAGAAGACCTGGGGTCTTAATTGTCTCAATTTTATTCTGCTGGAAAACCAAATACTCCACCACAAAATTTTAAATATCAGATTTAAGGCCATTCCAAAAATTTTTTTTCTTCACCCTGTGGTAGGTTTTTAAAAATCCTGAGTGTCCTGCTAAAGGAGAAGTGTGCAATTCCAAAAGAATCTTTTGTTTTAGTTGGGAATTCTTACAAAGATATAAGCGATCTTTGTACCATAAGGAATCATTTTTCCAACTAAATGTATCAAATATACTAGGATCTTGCTGCAAATTTTGAATGAGTGTCCACACTTTTTCGTCCTTCTTCCATTCATCTCTTGCTTCAGTTATCCAATCTGGTTGGATAATAGAAATGGCACAAAGCAATGCTTCCAACTCTTCATTCTTTCTTGAGAGTGCATCTGCAACAACATTTAACTTCCCTTTTTTGTAGATTATTTCAAAGTCATAACCCAACATCTTTGTGACCCATTTTTGCTTCTCTTCTGAAGATAGTCTTTGCTCCAAAAAGTGTTTAAGACTATCATGTTCAGTTTTTACCTTGAAGTGTCTTCCCATTAGGTAAGTTCTCCATTTCTTTAGTGCATGCAGTATTTCTAACATTTCCTTCTCATAAATAGGTTTCTGTAAATACTTTCCTTTGATTGGACGAATTTCAAAAGAAATGGGTCTTCATTCTTTCATTAAAAGAGCACCAATTCCATTTCTTGAGGCATCACATTCCACAATAAATGTTTTTGTGAAGTTCGGTGTAGCTAAGACTAGTGTTAGGCACATTGCCTCTTTAAGATGTTCAAAGGCCTTAGTTTCTTCAAGAGTCTATGAAAATGCATCTTTCTTCAATAATGTTGTTAGAGGTGCTGCTATTCTCCCATAATTATTAACAAACTTGCGATAATACCCTGCTAACCTGAGAAATCCTCGCAACTGCTTTATGGTTGTCAGGACTTTCCATTCCTTAATGACTTTAATTTTGTTAGGGTCTACCTTAACACCCTCGTAAGATACAATATGACCCAGATATTCCACCTCTTGTACTCCAAAGAAAAATTTGGATGTTTTTGCATATAATTGTTTCTCTTGCAATAATTTGAGCACCCTGTCAACATGTTGAACATGATCCTTCCAAGACCTGCTGTAGATTAGTATATCATCAAAAAATACTAGCACAAATTTTCTAAGGAAGGGTTTTAAAATGGAATTCATCAACCCTTGAAATGTAGAAGGTGAATTAGTAAGGCCAAAAGGCGTGACCAAAAATTCATAATGACCCTCATGAGTTCTAGATGTTGTTTTCAGAATATCTTCAGTCTTCATTCTAATTTGACGATATCCTGAACGAAGATCCAACTTGGTAAAATAAATTGCTCCATGTAATTCATCCAATAATTCATCAATCATAGGAATGCGAAATTTATATTTAATGGTGAGCTTATTGAGCTCCCTATAATATATACACATGTGCCATGATCCATCCTTCTTATGTACCAATACCACATGAATAGAGAAATAACTTTGATTAGGTTGAATTATACCCGCCTCTAATATTTCTGCAATCATACGTTCAATTTCGCTCTTTTGGACATAAGGATATATATAAGGCCTGATGTTTGGAGGAACACTTCTTGGAATCAAATGAATAGCATGATCATGATCACGAATAGGTGGGAGTCCTTTGGGAGTTTCAAAAACCTTGCAATGATTGTCCAAGACTTTTTGGAGATCTACAGAAATAGATGATTTTGATGTTGGAACTTCTAGTGAGCATAATTGTGAAATTATGCCTCGTTGTTCTTTATTTAGAAATTTTTCATGACATTAGAGCTTATTATCTTTCCCGGCTTCCCTGCAATACCCCGTAATTCGACTTCCTTTCCTTCTAAAAAAATTTCAAGAAAAGTTCTTGAAAATTAAAAGCTACCGTCCCCAAAGATTGTGACCATTGTACTCCTAGTACAACATCAGCACCTCCCATAGGAATGGAAAGCATTGGACTAGTCAATACATATTCCCCCATGGTTAGCTTGATATTATGGCATTTTCCAGAGCAATTTATAGTTCCTCCATTTGCAACCATCACTTGACATTCTGGTGCTGGGTATAGGAAACAATTTAATTCCTTGGCTACCTTACATTGAATAAAATTATGGGTGCTACCTGAATCAATCAACACTATTACCTTTTTCTTCTTGATATGTCCTTCTATCTTGAGAGTTTGAGGAGTGGTAATTCCTGCCAGTGCATTACACGATATGGCCGGATTCATTTCTTCCTCTTCTAGGGTTGGTTCCTAGTGTATATCCTCTTCTTGTTCATTTTCTTCTTCCTCTTCACAATCTATGTAAAATAATTTCTTCTCAGCACACTTATGACCTTTAGTGTATTTGCTATCACAACTGTAGCAAAGCCCTTTTGCTCTTTTTTCTTCCAATTGTTGTGGTGTCAACCTTTTAGGTTGTGGAAATCTAGGAGTAGCAACACTTCCCTCTTTATAGAAGTGAGTGGTAGGCTTCCTTGTCGCCATAATTTTACATTCAATTTTTCTTGTCAACCTGAATGCCTTCTCCAATGAATTAGGTTCCAAAACGTGAACTTCATGTTGGATGTTATCCTTTAAAGTACCTATGAAGAGATCAATCATGTGTTCCTCTGGAATATCAATTACCGTTATATTCAATTTTTGGAATTCCTCAATGTGCTCTCTGACTAAACCCTTTTGTTTGAGATTTAGCAATTGGCTAAAGAAGGTGTTGCTCTTTGTATCCTCATAATGTGCTATCATTTCCTCCGTAAAAATTGACCAAGTGACAATTTTTTTACGGGAGCAAAGCCATCGATACCATACACATGTATTTTGTTCTAAATGTAAATTTGAAATGCATATCTTTTGTGTGTTTTGCACATTATTGAGATCAAAATATTGATCCATTTGTAATATCCATGTTATAGGATCCTTTCCATAAAACTTCCTCATATCCATTTTTGGAATATGGTGGTTCTTCCCGCCAACATTAGAGTCTATGAAATCAAGATTAGGATTTATTTTGTTCTCATCATGAGTTTCCTCTAATATATTTTCACCATTAGGAAACATTTGTTGTATCAACTATGTCAAACCTTCCATGTCTGCTTTTAGACCATTCTTCATGTTTTCCATATTAGCTTCCATGTCATCCATCTTAGATTCCATGCCAGCTTCCATGCCATATATCTTAGCTTCCATGCCATTTTTCAAACCATCCATCTTAGATTCGATGCCTTTCTTCAAAACTTCCATGTCATTTTTTGTTGCTCTTTGCGAGAGCGAAATTTGTTGCACTTTCTCTTGTAAATTTGATATGTCATGTTGCCATTCTTCGTCTTCATGAGTCATAGTAGAGCCTTCTAAAGGCTTAATGGGTGTTGAATTATTTTTAGGGGCCATTTTAGAATCTAATACTGATATATATTGTACAATATGCCCTTGGAATCAATTCAACTTGATTCTTCAAATAAGATTTATGCAATTCGGGAAAAAAAATACACACCTTTTACTTTCTTTTGAGGAGCTCTATATTGAAATTGAATTATCTCTGTAATTGCAGATCCTAAATATCTGAAATTCAGCCTTGTAGTGGCCCTATAAATTTTCTTTCAAATTTCACAGGTCTGACCTGCTTTGGATTCTTCAAGGCAAAGTTATGTTCAATCTCCCCCAATGACCTAATTATGGACTGGTTCAGTAGAGAAAACTTGTATGACTTGCCACGTGTCACTGTTTCCTCCTTTGGCTCTGAAATTTATAGAAAAGAAACTAAAGTCCGTGTATTGGCGGTAAATTTTTATAGCATTCCAATCCGATGCTCAGAGAGAGAGTTATGAATATTTTCCCATGATAACCTCTTTGAGATGAAATTCGGGAGCCTGAAAAAGACCTAACTTCCACAGATCATATCTATTAAAATATTGCGAACCAAGCTCTGAAATTTTGCGACGATGTTCCTCAATATTTTGGCTTCACTCTCTAGACATTTCAGCTTCTGGAAATTTGTAGAAAAAATGGTATATCTAAAATTCCACGATGACCGGTTTGGAGTAGCGAAAACCCTAGAATCCAAAGCTCCAAAACCAAATGTTGTGAAACTAGCTCCAAAAATAGAGAAAAAGAGATATCAACGCCTTATAAATAAGCCACTTCAAGGGGGAAACCTCCAATACATTACATGAATGAAAAATTATTGGATGATACAAATTACAAAACCTCCTTTCTATGTATAGGAGTCAATGGGGCCATAATGTAATCCTAGTGGGGTCACAATGTAATCCTAGCTGTCCTAACAATAATAATTTAAGGGCACAATAATAACAATAAGGGGGTTACACTAACAACAATAAGGGACTATACTAGTAATATAGGGACCTAACAAAGTTCTTGTTTAATTTGTGTATGATTAGCATTTTCATGATGTCACTTATCATTCTGAGAAGTTACAACCAGTTCTCAGAAGTGGTCTAGAGGCTAGCCAAGAAAGGTGGCTCAAATCTTGGAACCGCACCCTATGAACTAGGAATTTTTGGCTATAACTTTAGGGATGGAAGCTTATGCATGTGGTTGGAGGGTCATAATCTCACCCTTTCAAGCTTATGCATGCAGTTGTGGGCCTAGGTCAGTGAAAAAGCTATCTAGATTTGGGTTTGGCCACCTTGGGTGGTTCTTTGGCCGCTGAGTGTCCTGTAATCCTTGAGGGATGTTTGTAAGTTTTCAGCTGTCAGCCCCACATCCATAACTGAATCTTGGAGGTCGGGTCATGGCATAGTAACTCTTTGTCTCATGTTTATCCTAGGAATCTAATGAAATTGAGTAAATGTGGGAGGGGGGTGTTACAAGGTGGTATCAAAGCATGGTTCAAATACTTTGACTGGATGGGATAGATGCATGTTGGTATGCATGCATTTTCATGGTTATGGTTGTCATGCATGAGGTCATTATATGAAATTAATGTTATCATGGATGATGTCGACATATTGATAGTATTATGTACATATATATATCGTGTTAATCTGGATTGATTCTGCATATGAGATATCCTCCCCTGAACTTCACAGAGGTATGTTGATTATGTTTTTATTTGGTTATCTCACATGGTATGATTGCAGGAAGAAGAAGAACAGATATGAATAGGATAATGGTGGATTATAGTTCACAAGACTCTCCTTATAGATCAGATGAGTGGCCAAGAGATGAGTACTCTCCTGACATAGCAATTACCTTGAGAAATCTAAAGACATAAATCACAAGTTGCAAGGTGGATAATGATATAATCATTGAGTTGCAAGAAAGGCTTGCTAGGGCACAGGAAAAGAAAGTAGAATTCAATGCAGGTATCCTTCAGATCTTGTCAAAATTTCAAATATATGAGCAACCGTAAATCAGTTATGGATAGGAGTACATGACTAAAGGGGCATATGGTAGCAAGACTCATAGAGGGCACAAGTTGGCCAGGGATGACACTATCATATATGGTAGGTTATTGGATAAACCTAACAGTAGAGGCAGTGGTTATGGGTTTTATTCTAGTTTCGATTCACACAGGTATCATGGTCATCATCTATATCATGGGGATACTTGTCATATTAGTTTAAGAAATCCAAGCCTCCTACATTTGGTGGAGAGTTGAAGAAACCAGAAGATGAAAAGGTATGGTTTCTCTGGATGAAGAAGTTATTTAAGATGCATTACTATACAAAGAACATGAAAGCCAACATAGTTATTTTTCAGCCTCAAAGGGAAAGCAAACATCTGGTGGGAAGACGTAAGTCATTTCAGAGGTATAAAGAAGGAGAATTTGAGTTGGCATGAGTTTAAAAGACACTTCCGAAAGAATTATTTGTCAGATAGTAAGGGTAAGGAGTTCTATGAGTTGAAGATGGTATTTATGACAGTCGAGGAGTACACGACTAAGTTATTGGAGTTGTTGAGGTATTATCCTTACCTCAAGGATGAGAAGACAAAAGTTCAAAGGTTCATAAGTGGACTGCAATTAGCATTCAAGGATCAGATTGAATATGAAGAGCCTTAGTCATTGGAGGAACTAATTGGGAAGTTGAAGCACTATTATGAGAAATCAAAGCATAAGTCTGAGCCTACGTGAGATTGGAAAGGGAAAGATAAGACTAAAGCAAAGTGGCCAACACAACGAGCAAGACCTCAGGATGCAGGTGAGAAGGAAAATGTTTCTCCTTGTAAGAATTTTAATGCGGTAGAGAAGGGACATGGACCTCAGCCTCGAGAGTAGCAGAATAATGGTAGTGGTAGAGAACCATTGTAGTGCTGGATATGTGGCAAGGATCATCACAAGAATGATTCTTCATTGTATCAGGGTGGAATACCTCAGATCTATAGTGCTCATGAGGCACAAACAGTTGGGGATGTGGGCCAAAAAATTCCTCGGATCTATGTAGCATTTGATAACAAGTAAGAATATCACCAAGCATCCATTATTGAGATGGAAGGTAAGCTTTGTGATTGAGTTGTTTCCATTTTGATTGATCCTAGATCTAATTATAGTTATGTTAATCGTGACCTAGTGGATAAGTGTGGTTTGATAAAATAAGTGCATGAAGAGTCTTGGTTGGTGTAGTTGGCTACAAGTGCTATGTGTTAGTGTATAAATGTTCAGTGATCAAATACACTCTTTCAAGTTTACTTGGTAGTGGTCCTAGGTCAAAATTTCATGCTTTGGACCAATTATGAAATCAATTTTTTTTCACTGAATGTTGTCTAGGTTTGAAATGCTACTCCATTCACTCCATTCATGGTCATCATAATTTCAAGGTCATTTCATCCATTAATCACCTAGGGTCATAGATCAGTCAACATAGCTCCATCTAGTTTATGGTCTATGTCTCATTTGTTTTGCCACAAAAATGTCCAATCATGTCATGAAAGAAAGAAAAAAAGAGTCATTTTCACCATAAAAAGCATCCTCATTAGGATTTAGAAAATATGGGAAAATAAAGTAAAGGAAATATACTACATGGTTAAAAAATCTCCTCTCTCATGCTCACAACTCTCCACAGCCATCCAAATCTTGGAAATTTGCTACGTTTTTTCCTTTCAAGCTCCAAGAAACCATTAGAAGGGTCATTTAATCATTTCTCAAGTCTTAGAGTCTTTCAAGTAAGTAAGTGATCATCCCTCACTTTTCATTTAGCTCAATTTCTTCAGCAAAGGATGGATTCCCTCTTCTAGGGTGTTTAACTACATTTTTGGTTTCATTGATGTTTACCTTTCTTCAACAATAAAATCGCTAGTTTCATCATCTAGTAACCTTGAAACATAACTCATACACCTTATAAAATCACTACATATCATTTATACCTCTCATAATCCCCATTTTCACTCAAACCCTATTTTTCACTACGTTTTTGCAAAGAAACTAGGTAAACTCTGTGTTTTGACCATTTTTCCCTCTTCCTCATACCTATTTCCAGATTTTTCACTTGCATTGTGTTCCTAACACACTAACATATCTCCCCTATTTTTTCATATTTTTTCCTAACTCATATCCCCTCCATTTCCCTCCCTAAACGTGTTGCCCCATTTTCCCTTGTTTTCCTAGTTTTCACCCCTCCTTTCCTTCATATCAAGATAGGATTTATTTTTGCTGAAAAACATCATGGAAGGTGAGAAGAGAAATTAAAATAAGGGAGTTCATAGTTCTAGGTTTGATCTAACTCAGGCCCATGGTATCATTTTTAGTGTCTTGTGATCAAGCTAGGGTTTACATTGCACACAGGGAGAGACCTACTTCAAATTTTCTTTTTGAAGTAATGAAGATGAATTTGACAAAATTGAAAGATTTTTTTTTCAATCATAGACCAAAGAAAAAAAAACTCCTTCCTTTTATGCATGGGTGTTATTATTTGAGAGAAATTTCCAACATACAATTACTCCAGGTCATTTTCTGCACTTTTGGATGGGTTGTCTTCAAGACAAATTTTCAGGGTTTTGGAGTAGGGGTTTGCAGTGCTTCATGACTCCATTGTGTAGAATACATCCTAATATTTCCAACCATACCACCTACAGCCCAAAAATCCTCTGGGAAGGCCTCAAAACTCCCTCTCAAATTGGTGTGACGCTTCTACTGAGAGTGCGCTACGCTTCTGCAAATTTAGTGACCAATTTCAAACTTGGATTCTGAACAAGTGGGGAAGTATTTTGAAAAAATGGAGGCATTTTTCATTCATAACATTCCAAAGAAAAAAAAACCCTTCCATTTTTGCAAAAAATGCTATGGTTAGAGACATATTGATCCATCTTTGAGCCTTATTTTTGCAGATTTTTTTTGAAAATTTGGAGAATTGGTCTTTGCAGAAGTATCGCACAACAACGTGAAACTTTTCCTTAATTTAATAAATTTTAGACTTTATCTTCAATTTATTTTTCAATTTCAGGCCCAATCAAATGTTGGATCTCAAAAATCCTCTAAATGCACACTACATGCCACAAAATATCACTTTGTTCAATGAAGAGCTATCTACGGGAGGGTTGAGAGCTTTTCAAATAACAACAAAATGAGCACAAAAACATCCACTACTGTCTCTAATGCAAGCTAATGAAACTAGAAAAATTCTCTCTTAGAGTTATATAACACTAATAATGCGAAAGAGCTTTCAATTTTCACTAGACTAATCAAAACGCAAAGAAATTTATTTTTTTATTTTTCAATGTTTTAGAGAAGATGCAATAAATGAATCAAAAAACTATTGAAAACACCAATTCGAGAAATGACAGTGAGAGAGCTGAAACAAACAAGTTCACTCAAAACAAATGCATGCAATCAAAACTCAAAATGATGACAAAATCCATCAAAACAAAGAAGGATCTCGAAAAATACTCACACAAATCGTGCACTCTAGGCTTGGATTGAGAGAAAGTGGAACTTGAATGAAAGAGAGAACAATCACTCAAATAATGCAATGATATAATGGAATCTAGAAAAATGAATGCAAGGAAGTGAAAACGAAGTTGACCGAGAAAAAAAGGACCCAAAACTCCCACGGGAGGCTCAACACACTGAAGCACTTAGAAGCCCTAGGGCTAGAATGAAAAACTGATAGTAAAGGGTAAACAACTAGAGGACAAGGGCCAAACACAGTCAAAAAAGACTTCAAGGCACTCAAACAATCAGAAAAATGACACTAGGACCAAAATTCAAGCTCAGAGAGCCCAAAAGCAAGCAAACCCTAACACCAAATAGAGTTGGTTCGCCTGTTTGGCTGTAATCTGCACCAAAACAGAGTTGGCGCAGGGGCCTAACTAGCAACAAGTGCCAGTTGGTGCGAATGTCAAGCGGTAAACCGCGCCAATCAAGTTTACTATGGGAAAAGATGAAAAAATGACAAACAGAGACTGGATCAGGTCTTCCGGGGGATGAACAGGGGTTTCACACCAAAGGAGGTGAACCAGAAGAGCAAATAAATCAATCAAAAACCAAAAACAACCAAAAGAGAAAAGACTAACTCCAATTGAATCCCCAGTGGAGTCACCAGTTTTCTAAGGAGGTAAATCCCCTCTGCGGACAGAGGCAATCCCACTAGCCCAGATCGGGTCTAGCAACAATCAATTCACGCAATGACGTTGGTTCCTAGTTACAAAAATACAAATATCGCGATGGGTGCCTACCTCAAATCCCACACAGTTGCCATTGAAGAAAATATGACGCTTCCCATTCCTCGCTTGATAGATCATGATCCTTCCGTTTGACACATCTGAACACCTGTGCACATGCAAGGAAACAACGACATAAAATGAAAAATATAAAGCATGTAACTATACATCAGTCAGAGTGGATATAATTCATTGCGTAAAGAAATAAACACATGAATGGAACTAAAATCAGAGTCGCTTATATTATAAATAAAAAAAGGGAGACTAAAACCAAATGCTCTGACGCTATTATCTTCCTTCAGTGGGGCTGAGAGAGAAGTGTGTCTCAACAAATGCTGTCGAGAATCTGGACGAAGCTCTCTCTCTTTGGCTTGGCTCTTAATAGTTTCCTTCCTACAAGTTCAGCTAGCTTGCTAATGGAGAGGGCAAGCTTTTATAGATGGAGGAGAGGAAGTTGGGATCCCTATAATCATGGGATAGGCCCTATCTCTAAGGAAGCTTCCATGATAGGTGGAAAACCACTTCCTATACATGGAGATCCAGAGCCAAACCACCCAACTCCTTTTCATGATTCATTCAGGAGTTGGTTAGAATCAAACTTCCGCCATTTATTTTTAAAAACCATCCCTTAATAAGCTTGGTGTGAGTGAAACACAGGGATAGAGTGCCAATTGGCGCACCCTCTAGTGTGGATTTCCCCCATTGGTGCGAGGGATGAACTGGCTAGTCATGCAAAGGCTAAAAAATCTGTTTTTAGGGTTTTCCAGAGGAAATGTTCTTTAGGGGAATGTTTTTCCTTATGCAAGAGGATGCCATGAAGGTGGTTTCAGGTCATTTTACTATTCACAGGTCACGGGAATAGTCCTCCAATGTACGGGACGAGGGATTTCAGGGACGGTGACAAAATACTGTGTAACGGATGCCCCCTAAAGCATGAGGTTTGAGAGAGAGGGAGGGGTGAAATGCTTTATGAGAATGCACCCAACTAAAAACACCACCATCGAAAGACCTACATACAAGTATAACTAATTTCTCTGATACATGATATGTGGTATGAGCGTAGCCATCCATAATAGAGTGTACAATAACCGAGATCCCATGTATAGACGAAGCCATCCAAGAAGGATAAACAAGTAGACTTAGGTATGGTCACAGCCATCCAATAAAATGAGTCACGTAACTAATCATGATAATCCATAAAGAATCCGTAGCCTAGATTTCATCAGACAAAATCCAGGGTCTTGCGCTCCATCTTGACCTGAACAGAGTACAAGTTCAAGCATGTGAATAAGTGAGTTGAAGTTGAACATGCAAGAACATCGTATGATTACCAGCCAATAATGAAAGCTTTTAACAGATGCGAGAGGAACCACCAATAATGAGGATGGCCCTCAAGGTACTATAGGTACAATCCACGAAATGTGAACAATGAGCTAGAGTCGAACACCCACAGAGTCATCTGATCGAAGGTCAATAATGAAAACCTTGCGTCCAATGTGAAGAACCTGCCATTGAGGCATGTAGGCTCCAAGGTACCTGGAGGGAGTCTCTAGATCAACTTCCTGGATAATGAGCTGAAGTCAATAGGAAGTGAATTTGATCGAAGGTGGGCCATAGTTTTTCCCACATCATCGATGCGATACAGAGGAACATGATTTTTTTGAATCAAGATCAGTAGAGAATTAGAGGGAGGTTGAAAAATATAGAGGCCAACTTCTCTTGAACATATCGGTGGCACGACACTGGATTTGGCAGTATTTGGCATCAAAGGATCTGAGGTCATGATGACGTGGCAAAGAGCAGATGAGTGGTCAAAAGAGATTACCCAAACCCATGGAGGCAAGAAGAGAAAGAGATGAGATGTCCCCAACTCAACACGAATGCAGAAAAGTGCCATGTTCAAGAGCGACATACTGCCGACACGACGGTGATACTGGTTCCATTTTTCCCCACCATTTCTGGCGAGCACCCCAATTATTTTTGAAAACAAGCTTGAAGGGGATAACATATTCTTGTGATATAAGTTTGTCCTTCAGAAAAATCCAACCTAGTACATTTAGCGAGCCCTAGGAAGGAGGATCTCGAGTAACGTCATTACGACGGAGTCTGATGTCATCAGGTTTAACGAGTCTGACAAAGGAAGAACGCGACGTCTTTTCATGTTTAGAGAGTTTTAAAAGACAACGGAAAATAAAACTCCAACAATCCCTTTTCGTAGGTAGCCTCACAGATCCGAAAAGGTAGAAAAATATGTCTGAGAGAACCTCCTAGTCGCGATAGGCTAGGGTATTCATTTTTCGTAAATAATCTATCCTAGCCCGAAAAAAGGGGTAAAAGTATACTGGGTAGATGTCGTTTCGCAGCCAATTTAACGAGCTCAAAATGACAAGCGACTCAGCAATATTTTCAATTTTAGGGAGTCAGAAAAGCGCTGAAAGATGACTCCAGTAGTGGCTTTTTCGTGTTTTTACCGAGTCTGAAAAAGTATAAAATACAACTTGTGTCGTCGTCCTAGTCATGTGAAAACCTGTCGCTGCACAAAAAGAAAGTGTAAAACCCATTTTTTGACAAAAATATGATAAAATGTCATAAAAATAAGCTCCAAAACCTAATTTTGATTTTGAAAAGTTATAAATATGACCAAATAGTAAAACATATTTACTTTTTACTTTTTACCTCTTGTGCAGAGCGATAGTGAGTTATTTCCCTGTGATCTTGCAGTGACGATTGTGGACGATCCAGTGCACCATTCCAGATCTCGTCTTTTCCAGGTAAGATCCACTTCCATTAGCTATGTTTTAATCCATATTTCATAGGTTTCCATCGTGATTTGGCATCCCCGAGGGGAGGATTTGAAAATTTAGGGCTTCTGAGATTGGTGCGAGTATGAGGCACGGATCCGTGTCAGCAAAACAATCACGCCAATTGCGAAACCTCATTTTCCGCTCAAATTTCACAAAAATTGAACCAATCAACTGAATTTTTGAATGCCTAAGGGATCTTATGATGTGCTTCTGACCAATTTGATGCAGTTATAAGCCACAATGGTGATTTAATGGAAAGAAAGGGAGCATAGTGAAGAGGACGAAATGGCAATTGGGAATGAGCAATGCATGAATTCTCTCCAGAATTGCGGATTAAAGAAATTCTTCTTAACACCATGTCTCAGGGCACAACCTGAATTGTTACAATACTTGATAAGTATCTAGGATGATAATGAAGAGAAGTTTAGGCTTTGAGATCAAGTTCTTGAACTCGAAGTGTCTGATGTCTGCTTCATCACTGGATTGTCTCACAGAGGTCCAGTTCCGATTATGACAGGTACCAGGCCTTCTGGCAAAAAGATGTTGATGGTTATGGAGAGAGTGTGCCTAGGGGCATGAACAGGATCAGGTAGTGGCAAATTTAACATTCACACTGTTCTCGATCTAGCACTCAGAGTGGTGCTACATACTATTACGTGGGCCGCAGCGTCATAGGTGTTGCATGAGGCTACCAAAACACAGCTCCTCCTGGCGTCAGAATGTATGAATCTGACAGTATTTGATTGGGCCACAACCATAACCATGAATATCAAACAACAATTAACTAAATGTAAAAAGGCAGAACTGAAGTAGTTTGGGTACGGGTCACTATTGGTATCGTTCATCCTAGAACGATTGCTTATCTTCTAGGGCCAAGGGGCAATAGTCGCAGATCCTCCTTTGAGAGAGCCACAGATGGCTCGATGGGCAACATTGATGCCTAGAGCAGGAGGGGGCCAACAAATGTCATGGCCGCCTGAGTTCTTCGGATGGCTCCAGTGACAGTTGATTGTCATAGAGGACTGGCCCTATGCCAGTACTGATTTCACAGGAGACCCAGACCTTCCACTCCCAGAAGGAGAGGACTGGGATGAGGAGCTGGGTAAGAATATTTTTTATTTTATGAATTTTATGATTTTTTTTGTTATGTATGCATGTTCTAACAACTAATACTATATGTATGCAGATGTTGGCCTAGAGAGGCCCCCCGAGATTTCATCGATCGTGAGAAGGACCCCTCTCGCCTATGACCCTCAAGGTGAGGGGGGAGAGGGGAATGAGCTGGTTCAGAACTTAGGGGGAATCGCGCGTGGGATTCTTGATTATGCTCACCTAGCTGATGTCCCTATGGCTTATCAGAGGCACACCGTAGGGGTGCCTATTTGTCTTCATCGCTTACTGAGGCGATTGATGCAGGCAGTAACATGCTACCATGAGCACCATGCTGATTAGTCGCCTAGGCTTTTCATTTTCATATTTTTGAGAGACATGTTGTCTCCGGATGTAATTAAAACAAACACACATATTTTGGGATTTTATATGATGCACACACTGTAAACATTCGACACACACACACACACACACACACACACACACACACACACACACACACATATATCTATTTCTGCATGAATCTTTTCACATATGATGATTTTTTTACAAGTTGTGTAAATGTCTATCTAATACCATGTTAGCTACTACATCTGTTAATGTATTCATTCGTCTAGGCATATGCTGATATGTGATGTAATAAAAATTTCTTTCCAGTAAACAAATACGTAGATATAGTCTCAAAATGGATGGGTTCCTAACTGAATAATAACCATTGAGCTGTAACACTACTAGCTGTGAGTCCAGATATACAAGTAATGCACGAATACTGAGGTTAATGACCTTGCTCAAGAACTCCAAAATGACACTATATTCCGCGACATTATTTGTAGTAGGCTCTAGACAAACACCTTGTAAATTAACTAAATCACCAGCAGGATTGTAGATTACCCAGGTTGCCAAAGACAGATTCCTGGTACCGTTGGAGGCACCATCCGCGAAACGAACATAAGGATTAATAGACATCTACACAATCAGGAAGACCCAATCAGAAGAAAGATGCTTACAAAGCACACCACACCACACATGCACAAAAATGAATAAATCACCTATGTACACACCCTACACAAGAATGATTCAAGCGTAATACTTCTTCAGGTACAACCCATTTCTGGGCTGCGCCAAAGGAAGACCTTCATAATTGATCAGCTCATAAGCCCCATTTTTTAATACACGTTTAACGATATAGGGCCCATGCCACATAGGCTGGAATTTGCCTGCCCCAAGCTTGTCATGGGCTTGAACATACAAGAGGACAAGGTCCCCTTCGATAAAAGAGTGTGGAGAAATCATTTGATCGAAATGAGCTTCAACCTTCTTTTTCTATGTCTCGATAACCAAAGCAACCAAGTGGTGAGTTTTGTCCAGTCTTTCTAGAAATAGAAGACGTTCTTCCTCTGGGGAAGTGTGGGGTAGTAATTCCACAACCAACTTTAGTGAAGGGATCTCACATTCAACTGGATGAGTAGCTTCCAGACCATACACCAACTGGAAAGGTGTGAATCTGGTCGTGCTCTTTACTGACGTTTGGTAGGCCCAGAGAGCTAAGAATAATTGGAGATTCCAGTTGGATTTGTGTATACCAATTGTTCTTTGAAGCATCGTGACAAGAACCTTGTTCATGGCTTCAACCTGGCCATTTGCCTAAGGGTAGTATGGCGTCGAGCTATCATGACGCAAGCCCAACTTCGATGTCAGCTCTGCCATCATGTAGTCCCGAAAATGAGTGCCATGATCGGTGACGATGGCTTGAGGAACGCCGAAACGCGTGATCACGTGGTTGAAAATGAATTGAGCAGCTGTCTTACCGTCGGCAGCAAATGTAGGCATTGCTTCGGCCCACTTGGTGAAGAAATCTACGGCAACAATGATATAAGCATGCCCCCCGGCCGAGTGAGGGTTACATGACATAAAATCAATGCCCCATTTGGAAAAATGGCCTACGGTAATGACAGGATGTAAAAGGAGGGGTGGTGCATGCATCTTGCATTGGAAGATCTGGCACACATGACACTTTCTTACTGTAACAATACAGTCTTTAAATATAGATGGCTAGAAGTAACCCGCACGCAGAATCTTCTGGGCAGTAGCATAACTGGACATGTGACCGCCACAGGCGCCACTGTGACAACCGTTCAAAATTTTTTCAGCCTCTTCCAAGGTCAAACACCAGCGGAGCACAGAATCGACTCCGAACACAATATAAAGTATCTCTAACAATGCGATATGGTTGTGATTGATGCCGAACGCGATGTCGAGCATCCTTCGTCAACTCGGACCAGAAGGTAGATGTATGAAGGTACACAATGATATCACCATACCATGGATCAAGAGTGATGATTAGAAAGAGAGTTTCATCTGGGATAAGATCCTCAGATTGAGATAGAACAGAGTTAGTAGGGAGAGAGTAGATGAGATGAGCAAAAACCAGTGACTTCTTCAATTTGGAAGTAGTGAACTCCAAATCGAACTCCTGAAGGATCACAATCCATTTGGAGTACTTGCCCCCAATAATTGTCGGGACAAAATGTAAGTCATGGGGTTTTTTTCAGAAATCACGGTTACCGTGCGCAAAAGGATGTAATGGAAAAACCACTGAATGACCTGGACTGTAGCAAGCACCAAATTCTCGACATGGGCATAATGCGTTTCAGTGTCGAGGAGATTCCAAGACAGATAGTAAACCACGTGTTCATTTTCGTCATCGTCATCTTGTACTAGAACCATGGCTATCGTGCTAAATGCGGCAGCAAAATAGAGGTAAAGTCATGATGATAGTTGGCAGGACGTATTAATGGAGCGTTGAAAAGCAATGTATTAATTTTATCGAAGGATTGTTGAGCAATCTCGTCCCAACGGAAGGGAACGTACCATTTTAGAAGTTGCATAAACCCTTTGGCCACTTCTGCATAGTTTGGGATAAAGAGACATAAGAAATTCTCTTTCCCTTGAAGACTCTGAAGTTGATGCAATGAGGATGGGGAGGGGAGGTTAACAATAGCCTCAACCTTGAGAGGGTCTAGGCGAATTCCGTCTTTAGAGACAATGAATCCCAAAATATGACCAGAGTCAACACAAAAGACACACTTGTGAGGATTAAGCCTGATGTTGTAACGTCTGCAACGAAGAAAAATATGGTGTAGATGTTCGGGATGGTCTTCGCGTCGAGCTGAATGATCCGGTAGGTCATCTAGATACGGCTGAACAATGTTACGTATGTCATGAAAGGCATAGGACATGGCACGCTGGAAGGTAGCCCCAATGTTTTTCAGGACTAACGAGAGCTTCTTATAGGCGAATGTGTCCCACGGACATATGAAGGCAGTCTTATGTTGATCAGAGGGTAAAATATTAATTTGATTATAACCCGAAAAGCCATCCATAAGGGAATAGATCTCACTCCTCGCACAATCATCAATGATCTGATCTATAAAGGGAGTGGGATACTTATCGTTAGGGCAAGCCTGATTGATATCTCGGTAGTCAACATAGACCCAAATTGTGCCCTGCTTCTTATCCACAGGGACAATATTGGAAACCCACTCTGTCAGAGGGATTAGATATATGAAGCCCGCTTTAAGAAATTTTTCAACTTCTGCTTTTATAGCAGCGGCTTTTCAAGGATGCACTGGGCGCAGACGCTGATGAATAGGCTTCGCACCAGGATAGGTGGGAATTTCATGCACGACAATATTGGGATCGATCCCAGGCATCTCCTCATAAGACCACGTGAAAACATCTCAGAATTCGTGGAAAATGATAGTGTACACTTGAATCTCTTCGGGAGAACAAGTGACTCCCACGTGAATGTTCTCGACGACCCCCAGTTTAACAAAGATGTCGATAGGCATTGTTTGGGTAATATTACTCAGATTTCCTTCCGAAAGTACCTCATGAGTCAATATTGGCATTTGGAGAGGCGGAGAGGGAACCGGAGATGCAAATCGCTCAAGACAATTAGACATTTCCCCCAGGCCGAGCATGAACGAGGAACGATGATGTCCATCGCTCCATGGAAGATCGTTGAGAGACATAGTCTCCACGATAGCTTCATAAGATGAAAAAAATTCTCTCAAAGGATCGGGCGAATCTGCATCGCCGAGCCAAGGGGATTGAGAATAAACATCAAGAGCCATGCTCAAAGAAGAATTTTCAGCAGGAGGAGGATCTGATGCGGCAACGATCTCACAATAATTAATTTCAACTAGGGTCAGAAGCATTGATTCTCCAAAAGAGGCAACCTGTTCAGGAGAAGGGATGATCCATGGGTCATTCGACCTAGAGATCATGTTGAATTGAATGGTATTCGGTGGTGGAATGGGAAAAATACCCATGAGAACGGGGTCCTTGAAAAGACCAGGTCCTACACTGTCAGGTGGATTAAGAATTTGATGCACGTATGGCACATTGTTCTCAGAGGACGAGGTAAAGAAAGAAAACTGATCAACAGTAATAATCTTTCCCTCATGTGAAAAATTCAAAAATCAAAAGAGGGTGGATGGAACGCATAGCATGGCATGGGTCCAACTGCGACCGAGTAGAAGATTTTAGTTGAGCTTTGCATCAACCACTTCCACTTCGACGTTGACTGTATTACCTTGTAATGTGATCGGTAGACTCATGAGAACATCCAAGGGTTTTGATTCCCTTCCATCGAATGCCTCGAGGGCATTGGGAGATGAAGTAAGGGCTGGAGAGCCGATGGATTTCCAGCAAGAAGATGACATAATGCAGGTAGAGGCACCTTCATCCATAATGGCTCTGTGAATTTTGAGACCGTTGATGCTGACTTGTATAAAAAGGGCAATCTGGTGCGGAAGTCGAGGGACAGAATTCTCTAGATCAAAGGTTAGAAGACTAGAATCGGCAGGATCAATTCCGCTGATTTCATATAACAGAGCTTTCCGTTGAGATGGGAAACTTTGAAGCACTTCCAACGTATACATTGCGGAGGGCGCCTGTGCCAAATCCTCAATAATGCTGTAATGCTGAGCAACACGGGCATTTGGATTATAGGAAGATTTTCGAAGAACACCTTTGGAAGGTGGCCGTACAACAGGTTCAGTGCTGGGCTTCTCAATTTCTAAAGGACTAGAGGTAGGTGGGGAGGTGGGCCATCAACGACTTCCTTCCCAACTACCTGGTGTGATCCGACATAATCATTCGATCAAGTGGCAATAGAAATAGGTGCAGCACCATTCATCATGAAAACCTGAGACCCAAACGGTGCAGATGGTGAAGGCTGCTCGACCATCTGGGTTTGCTGAGATGGAAAAGGTTCCTTAAGAACAGCCGGAGTTCCCTTAGAGCCTTTAAGAAGTTGACTAATCTTGGATCATCTGGGAAAATCTTTGGTGTAGTGGTCTTCATCATAGATCAGGAAAGGGTAGTTCGGTTTTCATTGTGAACCATCATCAGCACGTGGTTTGGAGGATTCTAGTTTCGGGGCATCGGATTTGGCCTTGCCTTTGCCCTTCTTCTTCCCTTTGGAAGCTTTGTCTGCCGGATTGGCTTGAACGACATTGACCTCTGCGGTCTTACTAGAATTTGGAGTAGCGGGAAGAGCAGAATTGTTGGAAGAATTCGTTTCTGCTTCCCATTAGAAGACTTATGAGAAGTCTGAGAGATGGAACCAATAACACCATCAACCGATGGGGTAGTTGGTGCTTTAGAGGTCCCAGGCCATGAGGCATCAGTCAAGATATCATATAACGTGCTAGATTGAGAGTACACTAAATCAAGGTACTGGGCACAAGCGATGGCTTGCTCCTCGGTTACACATGCCCCCATAGCAATGTCCTATGCAATCTTGTTGACAAAGGAGGTAGTGAATCAATGAGTTAGAAGTTGATCAAGAATGTCAAACTTGATCAGACGACGACGACGTCTCCACTCATGAATATGATCTGAAATATGAGTGGCTTTATCCTGTTTCAGAGATGTTAGGAGATGCGTCCCAGCTTCATAATGAACCAGTAACTGGAAATGTGTTAGGACTACCATAGCTAGAGTATTAAAGTCTTGAAAAATACCACGGGGTAGTTCTATGTACCATTTAGCAGCAACGACAGTAAGAGTGCACTGGAAAAGATGTAGACAGATCGAGTCATCTATCCAAGAGTTCAAAGAACACCAAAAATGGTAGGTCATGACATGTGCTTGGGGGTCTTCTCTAGATTTTCCTTCAAATTTAGGACAGTCACTAGGTACCTTCGTCGGAACCGGAGGCCAATATGGATTATGAAGAATCGGATGATTGGTCAACTTGGATACGTTCGGTAACTCTAACGTGGTGAGAAAAGGTAACTAAGGATTAAAAGGCATGCCAGGTCCTCGATAAGGACCTATACCTGTACTCCAACCTGGTTGAGCATAAATCTGCCCCCACTGGTTCTGTCCTGGAGGATTTTGACCATAGGGGGTATAAGTTGTATAATTGGGTTGATACGGTTGCTGAAGACCAAGATACGGGGGTTGATAACCAGGGTACTGACTCTGATTATACGTGGGCCCTTTTTGAGAAGTGTATAGATTTGACTGTGGAGTATAAGTGTAGCCTGGTTGTTGAAGGTAATAACCAGAACCTTGGGGCGGGTTTTAAATTGGTCGAGACTGACCTTGAAGGTAATATACACCTTGGGGTCGAACGGGCTGCTAGTAAGTGGGACCTTGCTGAGCCTGATAAGTTGGGCACAAAAGTGGGTTTGGCTGTGGTATAGAGTAGATCGGCTGCTGAGCAGGGTTAATTAATTGTGCAGGTTGTACTGGTTGAACAGGTTGACCTGGTTGTGCAGGTTGCCCTGGTTGAACAGGTTAGCTTGGCTGAACAGGTTATCCTAGTTGAACAGGTTGGCCTAGTTGATGAAAGACACTAGGCTGCCCAGGCTGAGCCAATTAGCCTGATGGAAGGAGAGGGTCAGGTTGTGCCTGATAACCAGGTTGACCTATGACAGGACCATAAGATGGCCCTGGTTGTGCAACAATTTGACCAATGGGAAGATGAGGTTGCTGAGGTTGCACCAATGGTTGAGAAGGATGGGTTTGCCCCCCAAGACTGTACAATGGTTCAGGTTGATACCCCGGTTGCCCTGTGGGTCTTTGAGGTTGCCCCGGCTGGACCATAGGGTAAGGCTGCAGAGGTTGACCTTGAGGGTTGTAAGACTGCCCTTGCGGACCGTACAACAATCCCTGCTGGCCCGAAGGTTGTCCCTGTAAGGGTTGTCCTTGCGGGTCGTATAGATAACCTGGCTGGGCCGAAGGTTGTCCCTGGAGGGGTTGTCCTTGTGGGCCAGAAGCATATCCTTACTGAAACAAAGGTTGTCGTTGTAAGGGCTGCCCTTGTTGATTAGAAGGTTGCCCAGCCTCGACAGATAGAAACCGTTAATATATTGATAAGCCTCAGGAGAAAGAAAATGAAGGGGGTTTCCTTGCTCGTCATATTGATATGGAAACACGTAAATCGAGGCACCATCTGGTCCATAATGGGAAAAGTAAGGACGATTAAGGTCTTGAGAGGATGGACCAACCTTGGAGTTCGACGGCTATAAAGACAACCGATACTCCTTAGGAGAAATATTCTTAGGAATAGAAGAAGTTATTAAATGTCTTCAGGAACTGACAAGGTCCTGGTCGACTGAGTAATGATAACAGGCGTAGACGCAGCCACACAGAAAATAGGTCTAACAGGTACTGATGTGATGAAAGGAGATGCCATGAGAGGTGTTGATGGAGACATCCCTAACGAGGGAATAGTCAGCCTCGTGGACGGAGTCGATATTCCCATAGAGGCAACAACGGCCATGACCTGACTTAAAGACCTATATCCAACTGGGAACGAAGGACAAGGTGAACACATAACAGAGGGTTTGGGGATGTCTTCGAGAAAAATATGGTAATCTTCACTAGAAGTAAGGATTCCCTCACTAGAAGAAGGACTGGATGAGTCCATATCTGACCCTGCCGCGAGATCTTCCAAAAGATGACGGGGAATAGGAGGTATAACAGCAGCCAAGAAATGCGATCTCGATGTAAGAGGAGGGAAGTGTTCTCCTACTCAAAATCTAAACCAAGCATTTTAAAAGGGCCAATTGAAGTCAACTGGTCCTCCAAAGGGAAGTTCAGATATAACTGGTCCCCCATTGGGAAACTCGGTTACAATGGGCTGCTGATACTCAGCAGAGGACTGAGAGATCTCTGATGAATCATCTGTGTAAGGACTACTAGTAGACGAAACTGAAGGTTCTGTCACTGTGACTATAATGAAAAGAGGAAGAGATCAAAACAAAGACACACGGGAAAAAAACCAAGGCAAACAACAATAGGCCGAAAAAAATCAATCTCTAAATGGGCGTGTGATCACAGGTGATTAATTTTACCACATTGAAACTGGAAATTTTATTGTTTCATGTCTTAAGAGTCTAGAAACAAGTAAAAGATGACTCTATCACTTTCAATTTGGAAACAAGTGTGAAAGGACAAGCGCTTGAGTATCTTTTCAAATTTAATGAGTCAGTAAAGATCAAAATGATTGCTTTGGTAATATAGGAAAATGGGTGTACCAGATATCCGTGAACTTCCATATACACCTTGGTTAAAAAATGAAAGAGAAATCAACCAAGGACTTGACGTACGTGCAAGTAATCTCCCCGAATGCTGTGTCCGGTGTATCACGGGTAAAAGGCAACAGACTCGACTTCCTACGGATAAAGGATAGCAACCTAATGGGGTCTCCCTTTATATGCGCGACGGTACAAGGAGCACAAGTCTGTACTAGCACTGTCTAAAGCCAAATGGCGAACGACAGATACTAGGTTTAACGATGCCGGAACACATCACTAGCCTAGACCTCTAGATATTCTGTTAATGTTTCAATGTTGCCTTAGGTTAATTTAATAAATTTTAGAGTTTATCTTCAATTTATGTTTCAATTTCAGGGCCAATCGAATGTTGGATCTCAAAAATCCTCTAAATGCACACTACATGCTACAAAATATCACTTTGCTCAATGAAGAGCTATCTACGAGAGGGTTGAGAGCTTTTCAAATAACAACAAAATGAGCACAAAAACATCCACTACTATCTCTATTGCAAGCTAATGAAACTAGAAAACTTCTCTCTTAGAGTTATATAACACTAATAATGTGAAAGAGCTTTCAATTTTCACTAGACTAATCAAAATGCAAAGAAATTTGTTTTTGTATTTTTCAATGTTTTAGAGAAAATGCACTAAATGAATCAAAAAACTAATGAAAACACAAATTCGAGAAATGACAGTAAGAGAGCTGAAACAAACAAGTTCACTCAAAATAAATGCATGCAATCAAAACTCAAACTGATGATGAAATCCCTCAAAATGAAGAAGGATCTCGAAAAAGACTCACACAAACTGTGCAATCTAGGCTTGGATTCAGAGAAAGCAGAACTTGAATGAAAGAGAGCACAATCACTCAACTAACGCAATGATACAATGGAATCCAGCAAAACAAATGCAAGGAAGTGAAAACGAAGTCGACCAGGAAAAAAAGGACCCAAAACTCCCACGGGAGGCTCAACATACTAAAGCACCTAGAAGCCCTAGGGCTAGAATGCAAAACTGATAGTAAAGGGAAAAAAACCGGAGGACAAGGGCCAAATACAGTGAACAAAAAATTCAAGGCACTCAAACAATCATAAAAATGACACTAGGACCAAAAATCAAGATCAGAGAGCCCAAAAGCAAGCAAACCCTAACACCAAACAGAGTTGGCAGGCCTGTTTGGCTGTAATATGCACCAAAATAGAGTTGGCGCAGGGGCCTAACTGGCAACAAGAGCTAGTTGGCACGAATGTCAAGTGATAAACCAAACCAATCGAGTTTACTAAGGGAAAATATGAAAAAAGGAAAAGAGAAAAGTAAAAAAAAACCAAAAGAGAAAAGACTAACTCCAACTGACTCCCCAGCGGAGTCGCCAGTTTGTTAAGGAGGTAAATCCCCTCTGCAGACAGAGGCGAGCCCACTAGCCCAGATTGGGTCTAGCAACAATCAAGTCACACAATGACATTGGTTCCTAGTTACAAAAAGACAAAGATCGCGATGAGTGCCTACCTCAAATCCCACACAGTTGTCATTAAAGAAAATACGACGCTTCCCGTTCCTCGCTTGACAGATCACGATCCTTCCGTTCGTCACGTCTGAACACATGTACACATGCAAGGAAACAACGACATACAACGTAAAATCTAAATCATGTAACTATACATCAGTCAGAGAGGATATAATTCATTGCATAAAGAAATAAACACATGAATGGAACCAAAATCAGAGTCACTTATATTATAAATAAAAAAAGGGAGATTAAAACCAAATTCTCTGATGCTATGATCTTCCTTCGGTGGGGCTGACAGCGGAGCGTGTCTCAACAAAGCTTGTCGGGAATCTGGACGAAGCTCTCTCTCTTTGGCTTGGCTCTCAATATTTGCCTAGCTATAGTTTCCTTCCTACAAGTTAAGCTAGCTTGTTAATGGAGAGGGTAAGCTTTTATAGATGGAGGAGAGGAAGTTGGGATCCCTATAATCATGGGATAGGCCCTATCTCTAAGGAAGATTCCATGATAGGTGGAAAACCACTTCCTATACATGGAGATCCAGAGCCAAACCACCCAACTCCTTTTGATGATTCATTCAGGAGTTGGTTAGAATCAAACTTCCACCATTTATTTTTAAAAAACATCCCTTAATAAGCTTGGTGCGAGTGAAACACAGGGACAGAGCGCCAATTGGTGCGCCCTCTAGTGTGGATTTCCCCCATTGGTGCGAGGGATGAACTGGCTAGTTGCGCCAAGGCTAAAACATCTATTTTTAGGGTTTTCCAGAGGAAATTTTATTCAGGGGAATGTTTTTCCTTATGCAAGAGGATGCCATGAAGGTAGTTTCAGGTCATTTTACTGTTCACAGGTCACAGGAATAGTCCTCCAATGTACGGGACGAGGGATTGCAAGGACAGTGACAAAATGCTGTGTAACAATATCCAAATGAAGAAATTTTATATGTTTGGATAGATTTTGACATATGATTTCTGGATGTGGTCTCATATTTTTATGACACCTTTCAACATTGGAGAAAAACTCAAAAAACAACCCTGTTTTCAAGCTTCTGCCACTGTTTTTTCCCGTGCGCAGCACTTCTAGAGTAAGGTTGGGAGAATGAGTTTTTGAAGACCTTCTAGGAGATATTTTCTCATTTTCAAGGTTGGGATGGAAATAGAACACACAGGGCCACCTAGAACAGTCTTCGTATTTTCATATGAATGACTTAAGATCAGCCAAAATCACCCTCAAACTAGCATGGCGCTTCTACTGGGAGGCGCGACGCTTTTGCTAACTAGGACAACATTTCTGTCCTGGATTCCTTTTGGATAGTTGTAAAGGCATAATGATCCAAATTTCGAGGTTGAAGTTGTCCTATGAGGTGTATTTTTAATAAGAGAGTTGTTTTTTCCTCTTATTGTGGAGGAATAATGTAATTAATCAAGGAGATATACACTCCTAGTTATTAGCTAAATTTGGGGGTACTGTTTCTAACTTCCTTAGATTCTAGGTAATGACTCATAGGGTGCATTTATGAATTATTTTGGATCATTTTTTGACCCAATGAGGTTTCACCACTTCTATTTTAAATATGTATTCCAACTCAAGTAATTTTAGAGGTTGGATAGTTGTTATTTGCAGTGGATCTATTGTACAAACTCTTTTAGAGTGAAATCAAATAACGTTGCAGCTATAATCTTGGGACTCTAGTGGTATGATTTTGAGCATTATTTCTTCTCTCTTACTTCATCAAATTAAATTTTATGTTATCTTTTCATCACATGTATGCTTATATATGTTAATATTATGAGTCTATGAACATAAATCTTGCTTTCTATGCTCTGATTTATCATTTTTTCATGAAATTGTCTACTCTTTTGATGAATGAATTCATTTAGCATGCTCGTTCTGACTCCCTTTCTATTCAAACCCTATATAGAATGACAAATTAAGTATGCTCCTAATTTTATCTACCTGGAATCATCCTTGTCTTTGCAACTTAACCTTTGAAATCAGACCTAAACCCTAGACCTAGTTCCTTGATTGTCATTCCAATCCAGTAAAAACTTCAAACAAAGAAAACCCTAATCTACTAAGCATCATAACTAGCCTAAGATATTTATATATCCAATCATATCATCGGTTGAAAAGTGACATTGAGAGAGCCCTCTCTAGTTTTGGTAGGGCTAGCTACCTGACCTAAAGGTTGGTTTGTGGTTACCTCCTTTAGTTCCATTCTTAGCTCTGGGAAATTGGGAGAGTGATAAAAAATTTGGCATTGTTTCCAGGGAGTGAAGGTTAAATATTTCCCAGGAAAGAACGAAAAATATTAGCTCTTATTTCTGATGGTGAATAGTGTTCAAGCACAAGAAGGTTGTGCATCTTTCACCTGGCGACTCCAGTGTCGAAGATTCCAAAAGTTTAGAGTTTTCATGGCGACTTTACTATTCAAAAATCGGTAGATTGAAGAAATTTTTGGTGACTTCAATGTTTTCAAAGATGAGTTCAACTGCAAGAAGGAATTCCAGGTATGCTCCTATGGATCGGTCTCATATGCCTAGATTTCCAAATCCTATTCCTCGTGTTGACTGGTTATCTTATCTTCCCATGTTCAAATATGAAAAGAAAGATGGTGTTTCTCTTCATTTAATTAAGTTTCATATGCACATTACTATGCTAGGGGTTGAAATTCTTGAATACTTCTTGATGAAGATATTTATGGCAACCTGTTGTAGCTCCTACAACACCCTCCAAAAATACATAAAATCATAAAACACACTTCAAAATTTTTGGAGCCCCCCCCTTAAAACTAAAAGGAAAAGAGACCAAGTAAAGTTCTAAAGGCAAGTCGCTAAGTCGCATATACTTTATTTGTGACCCAGGCGACCTAGGCGACTCTGCGACCCAAGGTCGCACAGGTCGCACAGGTCGCAAGGGTCGGAATATCGCCAATTTGCGACCTAGCGACCTAGCGACCTTGGGGTCGCAAGGTCGCAAGGTCGCAAAGTGGAGTCTTAAAGAAATTTGCGACCCAGCAACCTTGCGACCTAGCGACCTGTAGGTCGCGAGGTCGCAAGGTCGCAAAATTGCAGCTTGCGACCGCATTAAACGTCCGCACGTGCGACCTTTTTATATAAGGTCGGGTCGCTAGGTCGCATTTGTGACTCTCAGCGAAAACCGCGGATTTGCTCTGACAGGTTGACTGGCGCATTTTCTTCCGGGTAAGTTGCCGTTTTCCTCCCTATGTTTCCTGCATAAACATTTCTTGCCATTTTTTGAGCCTCCCCACGGTCCTATTTATTTACCAAGAAGGATGGGGTTTTTCTTTGGATTGCTGCTGTCTTTGTGTTTCCCACAAAACCCCAAGGTCGCCTGCCCCTTGCCTAAATCCTCATGGCCATGCCTTATGGTAATTTCTGGACCTTTCAAACCGCATTTTTTTCTCATTTGTAAACACTTAGCCGCAAAGTCGCGCGCGCGCAAAACGCAATTGCGACCTGCGACCTGCGACCCGGTCGCAAGGTCGCAGAGGTCGCAAAAGCCACACTCAGCGACCCTGCGACTTAGTCGCAAGGTCGCAGAGGTCGCGGAGTCGCAAAAGTCCCACTCAGCGACTCTGCGGTCGCAGAGGTCGCAGGTGAGTCCTTTTGCAGAGCAGCGACTCAGCGACTCCTAGAGAACAGTAGATTATCTTTGCATGCTTAGACTCTTTTAGCCATTATCATCATGTCTTTCTTATCCTGTGATTCTGTTCTAAATGCAGCAGGTGAATTCAGAGCAGACACAGTACCGGTCCCCTCCGACTCGAGCAATATGGCACCCCGGGTATCCCGAAGGAGAAGCAGACAGGTGGTGGAGGAAGAATCAGACGCAGACATACAAATATCTCCGCCGCCAATATACAGAGACACCCTTTGCACCTTCGCAAAGGAGGATAGCCTCAGGTGGTATGAGGTATACCATGAATTTGCCATGACAGCAGAGGAGTTACCAGAAGAGCTCCTGGACCGTGAAATATATCTGAAAGTCAGAAGGTCCAGACTGCACCTGGCTGGGCCTCATCCTGCCATCTTTCCATGCCCTGAAATGCTGGACTGGATCATACAGAAGACGGATCCGAAAAGCTTCGCAATCCGAGATAGTGCAGGGAAAGCTTTCGTAACATTGGAAAGTTCAAGAGCACAGGTCTACTACTCCCTACCCACAGCAGAGGTAAACTTCACCCCAAGATGGTTCGCTACAAATGAAGTGCCGATGGTTGACACGATCAGAAGATGGTGGGCAGAACCAGACAAATTTAAGATCAAAAAGGACCAGGAGTACCCGGTGGCCGGTCTGAGGAAAGTCTATAAGCTAGTGGCCGCCATGCTGTGCAGGATATATGGACGTTCGGACGCCACCACCTTCAATGGAACATGGGAAACCATCATAGAACATGTAACAGTCCACGGCACTCGATTCAATTGGGCGGGAATATTAATGGGCTCCATGCACACAAACTTGGCTTCAGCTTTAGCCCCAGATGAGGGAGCGCCATCAGAATTCTACATGGCTTCGTATCTATTAGATGCTGTCTGCGCCCAGATGCATGTTGAGGGATGGCCACATAATTGGGACCTTTTCAACGTAATCTTTGTGCAATACACTTGCAAACCAGCAGTATTCGGGACCTAGGTACATGCCGACATCGCAGCAAATTCCCCCACATATTCATGCCCGCCCCTTACGGGAAACTATTTGGTCAAGATGCCCTTGCATGTCTTTGGGTGAGCGATGGAAACACTAGGTCGTGTGGCACACTCGGTTCCCATTCGCTGAATTCACAAATCATCCGAGTTTTTGGCTCGGCGAAAGCACCACACGCTCTACCTAAGTTTATTACAGATAAGGTGCTCATACAGGAGGTGTGTTTCCAGATGACCACGGGCTTCTCTAACGTTCTTACCAAAGGGAAGAAGAAACCTTGGCCTGCTCTACCTCTCACCATTGGTGCTTATACGGTTAAGGACTCCAGAGAAGTAGCACGTGAAGGGGAAGAGGTGAAAAGCTATCACTTCAGAAATCTGGATTGCCGGACTTACGACCCGGTCAGGATAGTTCCTGAACATTGCAAAAGGGCCAATTTTAGATGGAGTTATCAGCATGTCGAGCGCCCGGATGAGGACAAGAGAAGAAATTGGTATAACGCCAACCGGCATCTCGCGCCAGGAATCGACTCTGACCGAGAAGGAGAAGAGCATCAGAATTTAGGAGAAGGAAGCCAGAAGCTTGGAGGCTCTTCCTCCTCCAAAGATAAAAGAACACAGACCGGGACGGGGCCTGACACCGCAGATCAGCAAAGAGAAGCAGAAGCCCAAGCCAAACTGGAAGAGGAGAAAAAGAAGAAGGAAGATGAATAGAAACGCAAGAAAGACGCCAGGACAGAACGGAAAAAGAAAAAAGAGGAAGAGAAAGAAAGACAGGAAAAGGAGGCAAAGGCGGCGGCGGAAAAGGCACTGAAAGAAGAACTCGATAAAGTCGATCGTTAGAAAAAGGCAGAACAGGCCGCCGCGGCAGAAAGAAAGAGGAAAGAGGAAAAGGAGGCAGAGGCAGAGGCAGAACGCCGGAAGAAAGAAGAACATGACAAGGCGGAAGCAGAGCACCGACAAAAGAAGAAAGAAAAGGGTCAAACGCAGGATGTAGAGAACGAGCTAATAGATGACATTGACCTATCTCCCCTGAATATCCCTGCAGGTGGCGCAGGAAGTACCCTCAGTGTTGATGACTTTCCGGGGGAGCAAGAAGAAGAAGTCTTTGACTTGACCAGATTTACTTTTGACCAATTCTCTTTCAAGATACGGCAAGAGAAGAGGAAATCCTTAACGCCAGGCTACCCCGCCATCTCCACGGTCTCCACCGGAAAGGACATAGTCCCAGACACAAGGACAAATCCAGTTATGATAGCTGCCAGGGCACTTTGCCGCAGCCTACGAAGAAAATGTCACAAGGATGAGCAAGAGAGATTATTTTCATGGCATCAAGAAAGCGGCAGACAGAGAAATCAAGGCTAGAAAATGAGATGCTCCAGCTTCAGGGTAGGCCCGCTCAAGTGAATGAGGTCCCACTGGCGGTCAGGAAGGAATGTGATGTGTTGGAGATGACAATGAGGCAAGTATACCAAGAGATGCTCACCCTGAAACAAACAGTGGCCCCATTGGCAGAGGCACGGGAAGAAACCAAGCAGAAACACGAACAGCTCAGGGAAGCCTCGGCAGCCTTGGACAAAATGATGAATTGGACAGCCCAGTATCAGCAAGCTCCCGAACACGTGTCTTGGAAGGATTGGAGTCATACGCAAGAAGCCAAAGTACAAATTCGGATGAGTATGCAATCTAAAGACAAGCTGTCCAAAGATCTGGACAAAGTAGTGTCTGCGTATAACCACCTAATCAGTGGTATCGATTCCATGAAAGCTCTTCATCACATTCCATCATTAGGGGCACTAAATGAAACTAAAGGCTGGGAACAGGTAGAGCAGGAAATTCAGTCTTTTCTTCAGCCAGTAAGACAAGCTGCCGCCGCACCGGAATTCGAAGCATCACAAGAGAACCTGAACCGGTTGCTTGTCACCCCAGTGCAAATCTACACCAAGCTTGCTTCTCTCTCAATGATGATCTCCCAGAAGAAGGAGACTCTGGTGCCGAATGCTCTAGAATGTACGCATCGGATAAAAGAGGAAAGCCCTCTTGTCGCTCCTATAACGGCGGATTACCAAACTTGGAAAATTTATCAGCTGGCAAGAAAGTCGACGTCCTAAACCTGATTATGGCCACCACAGCAGCAAATCACTGGTCGTTAGAAATACATTTGGCGTATCAGGACGAAAGTCGTGAATTGCAATCGTGTCGCAGTCGTGACGGTATCAGGCCGCAGCTTCAATTTTTACAAACAGGAAGTTGAACCGTCGGGAAGTTGAACCGTCGGAAGGCCATAAGTGCGGCTGTTGAATCTATAAATACCCCAGTGGGAAGCATTGTTAAGGGCTGCTCTTTTAGGGACTGAAAGGCGTTATTGCATTGTAGCTGAAGAAGCATACTCTTGATATATGAAATACAATACATGTTAAAACTTCGATTGGATGATGTGTTGAATGTGTTTAGCCGTGATAACATTGTGTGTATTCTATATGTTTTTCTGCATTCCTTTTGACATTAATGAATTGTTATTAGAAGTGTCATTTTATGCACTATAAAGACCAGGATTGCATCGATGACGCTCAAGTTATTATTTGCTTCATAATGAATGTTAATGAACTATTTTGTTAGCATCTCGTTATATCCTTCGGAAAGTAAAGGGATTTTCTTACCACAAAGGATTGTTTCTTTGGCGGTCAGATTATCTTGCATGCATACCTCATAAATGTGTTGCTAACAACATTCCCTGAGTTTATGCATTCGGTCTATTACCTTGCTATGCACAGTGCCATATATCGGTTTTATTCATCAGTCATGTATTCTATATCGTGTTAATAAGTGTATGTTTACAGTTTCAATCAGGTTGTTCGAAACCGAAGAGTTAGTCATTTGAGTGGTAGCCGGACCCACACCCCGGACGGGATCCCTACACCAAACGGTTCAAAGTCTAATTGGGACTTTCTACCGGGGAGATCCCCTACTGTTGGCCGGACATATTTTCTCGTCAACAGATTTGGCGCTAGAAGGAGGGCCATGGCATCCTCCCAGCATACAACAGACATCCCATCCCAAACTCCCCGCCGGGAGGTCATAAATAACGAAGTTGCCCTTCCCCCTTTAGAAGATATTCCAACGGTGGAAGCCCGATACTTCGAAATCACTCACGAACAGCTGAGAGCCTTGCGCCCAGTTGCCCGTAATCTCATCAGGGATTTACGGTATACCCCTATCATGGAATTCCTGGCCCACACTAGGACCCCTGCCGATAACATCACTCGCAATGGTGTGCTAGTCCGTACCGTACCTGAACTTGTTAATACCATGATTGAGGACCTCGCACGGGCTGTCCAGGAAAATGACCCCGTTACCCACGATAGTGAAGGTTTCCCTGATACTGAACCTTTTCCCGAACCACAGCCTGACTCACATCAGTGGACCAACAACCAAGTATATTCCCCACGAGAAGGAGAAGGGGAGAGAAGAAACGAAAGAGAAGGTAATACGGCCCGAAGGAATGCAGAAGAAGTCAATAGGCCTCGAAGAAATGAAGGTGGAGTCAACAGGGGTCAAGGTCGTGGTGGTAGAGGGAATATCATTCACGACCTTAGACACCACGCCAACCATAATCACCACCAAAACCAAAACAGACCCCCCCCTCACCACTGGGAGCTACTTAGAAACGTGAATAACCGTGAAAGACACCGAGATGAACACTCTCGTCGTCATGAAGGAACCTCGGTGTCAGGGACGGGAAGTGAGTCTGAAGCAGAAAACCGAAACCATCAACGCCCCAGGAGGGTGCAACCTCTAGCCTGGATGGCTCAATCCCCTTTGGCTCTTTTAGGTCCTCTCCATGATATGCCCAGACACCCAGAGAAGCATCTTCCTAAGTTCGATCCAGAGAAAGGCACATCGGCAGAAGACCATATTAGTAGTTTTTATCTGTCTCTACAAATTATGAGAGTTCAGTCCGATGACGTTGCGTGTCGACTTTTCCCCCACACTCTTGTAAGCCAGGCTGCCTCCTGGTACCGCTCCCTACCCAGTGTGTCTATTGCTTCATGGGACCAGTTCCGTCGTGTGTTCCTGCAAAAGTTTGCGGAAGATAAAACACCCTCTATGCTCCTCACCGAACTAAGCACCATCAAGTGTCATAGAAAAGAGAAAGTTAAAGATTTTAACCAACGTTTCGCAACCATATTGCAAAAATTACCTCCAAACTTAGCGTTAGACGATTCCATCACCATCGACTACTATACCAAAGCCCTCCCTAGGGATATTGCAGTCTTCGTCAAACGCGAGGCCCGCGCTACTCTTACAGCAAATTACGCGGCTGCTCTCGCAGTAGAAAAAGACATGTTGTCAATAGGTGTCATGGATCACGACGGAAAGGATGATCACAAGTCAACTACTAAAAAAGGTCAGTCTTCCACCCCAAATAGGGAGAGAGAAACCTTCGATTTCGAAAGTATGGCCAAGACCCTCAAACTGCTAACAAATGAGGTCTCTGACTTAAAGAGAAAAGGCGTTGAAACCTCAAATACAAATAAACCTCCCAAACCTTTTTTCAAGAAAAACAATCCCAACACCAGCAGGCCTCCGTCAAACACTAGTGCCGCTCTCAACGTGGAGGAAATAGGGAAGGACAATTTTTGTTCTTTTCACCAAGCTGCCCATTCTGAAAAGACGTGTCCGCAATGGATCGGCAGCATGACCGCAGTGGTAAACCAGCTTTTGGATGATCAAACTCCAGGAAGCCTGACAGAGGATGAAGTTTCTGATCAAGACGAAGTTTCGCTCCTAGATGGGGAATCGGGAGCCTCTGTCTTGACTTTCGATGTAATTCGCGGGGGAGAGAGTCTCGCTCCCATTGATATTAACATGGCAGGAAGTCCCAAGGTTCAGCCTACTCGAAACTATAGTCTTAGAAGCAAAGGAGCTATCCCCGAACAATCATATGAAGACAAGAAAAGGGCTTTCTTGAGGAAAATTCTTCCCCCTAGCAACGAAGGACCAACTACGCTGGATAAGCATACCAATAGTAACGGCAAAGCAAGTCAAAAAACCAAACTCCCAGTGGAACCATCGAAAACCACTACCGAACCTAGTCCCCACACTGACACTAGCTACAACATAGTGGAGGACATGAAAAAGACCAGGGCTAATATATCGCTCTACGAGTTGGCCCGCATCACGAACCAAAAGGAGCTTATCCTAAAAGCTTTCGCCAACAACCAAAATACGAAGACCGTTAGCAACACATCTGCACAAACCAGTCCAGATTTCCAATCTATAGTAAATGCGGTAAACACGAACTCGAGAGGGTCCACCCCTCCATTTCTCTTATCTTTCGAGATGTTCAATTTCAACGTCCACAATTGCCTCGTTGACTCTGGTGCTTCCACAAATGTCATTCCTTTATCTGTGTGCAAGAAACTCAACATCCTCCCAGAGAAAACTGACGCAAAAATCATTCAACTGGACAGATCACAAGTACCGGCAGTCGGAGAGTTAAACAATGTCATCATCCGCCTCTCATCCGACTCGAGGGTTCATCAATGTATTGATATTGTGGTTGTCGACATCCCAGAAGCCTATGGCGTACTGCTTAGTAGAGACTGGTCTAGCAAATTGCAAGGTTACTTCGCCACAGATTGGTCTCACTTATGGCTGCCCTACAAAGGGAGAAACAACCAAATCAGAGTTGAAAGTGAACCATACATGAAACACACTGTAACTGATTTGGATGCCACAAATGAACCCATCAGCTTCGCCCAAGAAGAACTTGGTATGTGTTTTCTTGATTCTGTTTTTGGATGTTACCAACCTCCCCAATCTGCAGTAGGCCCCGAGGTCCTTTCTGAAATGACACTCGTCGCAGAGGAACAAGCTCAAACTATATCACACCAACCCAAAATTCCTCCGCAAGACACTGCCCCCAAGGACCCGGAAAATGATATATGGACATTGTATTACGACGGTTCCAAGAATCTCGATGGTTCTGGTGCCGGCTGCATTTTGCTTGATCCACATAAGAAAAAATTCCTAGTCTCTTGTCGACTCGAGTTCCAATGCACTAACAACACTGCCGAGTATGAAGCTCTGATCCTCGGGCTTAAGAAGGCGTTGGATTTGAAGGTGAAATGCTTACGGGTTATTGGTGACTCCGAGATTATCACTCGGCAGGTACGCAACACTATTCATTGTTTATCTCCACATTTGAAGGCGTACCAGCAAGAGGTATGGCGATTAATTTCTTCCTTTGATGCTTTTGGAATTAAGTCTGTTCTAAGAATGCATAACGCAGCAGCAGACACTCTAGCTAATGCTGCCGCCAGGTTTACCCCTTTGAGGGATGGGTTTTCTATTGAAGTTATGTATAGATCATCCGTGCCAGACAATATCACTAATCTGCGTGTTTTTGATGATGATCAGCAGGTGCTGGAATTTATGTGCAACTCAGAAATATTCAAAGACGCTGCTATAGATGAAGATGAGCACGACCAGGCTATGCAAAAGGAGTACGAGCAGGTTAAGGGAAACCCCATGCCTAAAGGGGTGGTATCACTTGAAAAGCTATTTGATCTGCAAAACCGTTTCCATGGGCCCCCAAATGCAAAAGTGCAGAGCTCGATCTTGGCTCATCGACAAGTGAACTTGGGATCGGAAGATAATCCTAAATTCATCAACCTGGGGAAAGACTGCACCCCCCAAGAGGCCCAAGATTTCACTCAATTATTTCGCAAGTATCGCGACGTATTCGCGTGGACCTATGAGGACTTACGCACATACGATACGCGAATTATACAACATGTGATACCAATTAAAGAAAATGTAAAACCATTCCAATAGAAACTTAGGAAAGTACACCCTACAATGGAGCCACTAATTCTAAAAGAACTCAAAAAACTTTTAGACGCCCGCATTATCTTCAAAGTCCGCCATTCCACATGGGTGTCCAATTTAGTGCCGGTACGGAAAAAGTTGGGTGAGATTCGATTATGTGTAGATTTCCGGAACTTGAACCGGGCCTCAAGTAAAGATAATTACCCAGTGCCCCCTATGGAGCAGATATTACAAGCAGTGTCCGGCTCAGAGATGTTCTCTTTGTTGAACGGTTTCTCTGGCTACAATCAAGTACTGGTGGCTGAACCAGACCGGTTAAAGACTACCTTCCGGACTAAATGGGGAACTTTCGCATACCGACGTATGCCTTTTGGGTTAATCAACGCAGGAGCAACTTTCCAGAGAGCGATGGACATAGCATTCAGAGGTCTGATAGGTCAAAGTGTGGTGGTTTACTTGGATGACGTTACTCTGTTTTCCAAACATCGGGGGGATCACTTGCGTCACCTCAGACAGATTTTCGAAAGATGCAGAAAGTACGGTATCTCGCTTAACCCAAAGAAAAGTGTTTTCGCCGTAGCAGAAGGGAATCTACTAGGCCATATCATAACGAAGCAAGGCATTGTCGTTGATCCAGAGCGTGCAAAAGCCATTTCTCAAATCCCTCTCCCCAGCGGTAACAAAGCAATGCAATCCTTTTTGGGCAAAATCAATTTTGTACGTAAGTTTATCTCAGATTTCGCCCAGATAGTAAAGCCACTACAGGGGATGATAAAGAAAAATGCCATTTTCAAATGGAATCAACCCGAAAAGGAAGCCTTCGACCAGATCAAGAAAGCTATAGCCGAAGCGCCTTCTCTCCAGAGCCCAGATTTCGGCAGAGATTTCAGCCTGTACACGTTCGCTTCTGATTCATCCCTGGAAGCCGTGCTCACACAGAAGGACAGAAATAATGACGAGCGTCCCATTTCGTTCATGAGCACTGGCCTACAGGGAGCTGAATTAAATTATCCTGAAATCGAAAAACAGGCTTATGCGGTGTACAAAGCAGTTAAACATTTCAGACCATACATCTTAAAAAACCATGTCACAGTTTACGTTCCCCATCCAGCTGTTCGATCACTATTCATGCAGCAAGAGTTGGGTGAGAGGAGAGGAAACTGGGTTGCGTGTATGCAAGAGTACGACCTAGAGTTTAAGCCGGCACGCACGGTTAAAGGGCAAGGTCTATGCCAAATGGCTGTGGAGGCCGCAGGTTCCCAAAAAAATGAAGAAGATAATTGGGAGCAAGAGATTGACATGTACCAAACTGACGTCATGCCCCAGGAAAGGAACCCGTCTTGGTACTCGGATATCTCGGGATATTTGGCACACGGGGTATTGGAATCAAATCTAGATGCCCGGCAGAAACGTGCGATCAGACTCAAAGCCGCGTCCTACCAGTTAATCCAAGGGAAGCTCTTCAAGAAACATTCAAACGGAGTAATGTTGCGCTGCCTAGAACAGGATGAAGCTCAGAAGGTCTTAACCGAGCTGCACGATGGACCAGCGGGAGGTCATTTCGCCGGAGATACCACTGCTCATAAAATTATGCGTGAGGGTTATTATTGGCCAACCCTGTTCAGAGATGCTCACGCGTATGTTCGGAAATGCATTCAATGCCAGAAATTTGCAAGCCGAGAAGCGCGTCCGGCTGCTCCTTTGTTATCAGTAGCAGTAGAAGAACCTTTTCAACAATGGGGTTTAGACGTCATTGGTGAGATTCTACCCCACTCTTCTAAGCAACACAGGTACATTCTTACGGCCACTGATTACTTCACCAGGTGGGTTGAAGCGGTACCATTATGTCAAGTCAACGATCAGGAGGTAATGCAATTTGTCACTCACTCCATCATTACCAGGTTTGGCGTTCCAACTTCCTTAGTGTTTGATAACGCAACGTATTTTTCATCTTTTAAATTATATGATTTTGCATTAGAAAATGGCATTGTTCTTAAACACTCCGCAAAGTACTATCCCCAAGGAAATGGTCTAGCAGAATCAACAAATAAAAATCTGATCCGCATCGTCAAAAAGACCCTTCTGTCTCACCAACGAAACTGGCATAACGCTCTCCAAAACACACTTTGGGCTGATCGCGTCACCCCTAAGTCATCAATAGGCACCTCACCATATTTTCTCGTGTATGGGAAAGAAGCCGTCCTCCCGCCAAATTTGTCTCTCCCCGCTTTACAGTTGTCTCAAGAGTGCCACGGTACCCCTTGTCCCGCCTTGCAAATCCGCATTGACACCCTGCTGAAACTAGAAGAGGAAAGGCAGAAAACCCGGGAGAAATTTGCCATCCACCAGAGTCGGATCAAAAAATGGTTCGATAAAAAGTCTGCAAGAGATAAAAAATTTGAAGTAGGAGATCTTGTCCTAAAGTGGGATAAGGCGCACGAAGAGAAAGGAAAACATGCAAAATTTCAAGCACTGTGGATAGGTCCCTTTCAGGTTAAAGAAAAGATAGGTTCCCATACTTTCCGACTGCAAACTTTAGAAGGTAAAGCCGAGGTCCTCCCGGTAAACGGGCATGATCTCAAACACTATTTTACTTGAATAGCCCTCAAAGGGCTGTTTTCCCCCTGTATCATAGAAGCTGTTTTTTCTTTTGTTAAAAAAAAAAAAAAAAAAAAAAAAAAAAAAAGAAAAGAAAAGAAAAGAAAAAGAAAAGAAAAGAAAAGAAAGAAAAAAGAAGAAGAAAGAAAGAAAAGAAAAAGACTTTTTCCCTGACCTTTCAAAGAATACCTTTTCTAAAATGCCCGCAACCAGATCACTCCTTGAAGAGGTTCTATGCTGATGAAAGGCCCTTCCCGCAAAGCACGGGGTAATCGAAACTCGCTTGTAATGGGCACCTAAGGATAATACACGGTCTTACCAGAGTCTTCGAGCATAAGGAACCACCTAGCAGCTTAAAGGGTGCAGGTAGAAAAGGGTCTTGCATAGACGCAACCGGATCGTGAAGGAACAGGGCTAACTCAAGAGAATTGCAGGTCATCCGGGAAAAACCCGAGTCCTCATATGAGACCAGGGGCAACCTCTCTGCAAGCAAAATAAGTCGGGATCCCTCAACCGCCCAGGAAAAATATGCCCATCTAAATAAGTGCCATAGGCACAATTCTCAAATAAGTGCAATCGCACACGAATAAAGGGTAAAGGTTTGAGAAAGGCTTCCTGTGCAGAGAGGTGTTGTAACGACTCCGCCGGGGTACTGACCAGGCTCGCTGGCAGCGGAGCAACGTTCACGACCCCTTAGGCCGTGACTCCGCCGGAGCCGAGAGGTTCGCTGGCAGCGGAGCAACACCATGAGGACGAAATAATTGTACCGGACCCTGCAGTTGTCCAAGGTTTCCCCAACCCTCTCGATCCTGGGGCATGAGAAATTAAAATTCGGTTGATCTGCACCCAACAAGCCAAAAGGAACAGGTGACTATGCAGGGTGACAAAGGAAGGAAAGTGTAAACTCTAAGGTAAAAAAGCACAAGCAAGTACTAGATCCCCTCCCTCCTCCCTCATTGACTTTTCATCAGCAGAGATTCTGAATTCATCCAGTGAATCGCCATTTGTTGTAGCTCCTACAACACCCTCCAAAAATACATAACATCATAACACACACTTCAAAATTTTTGGAGCCTCCCCCTTAAAACTAAAAGGAAAAGAGATCAAGTAAGTTTCTAGCACCAAGTCGCTAAGTCGCACATACTTTATTTATGACCCAGGCAACCTAGGCGACTCTGCGACCCAAGGTCGCACAGGTCGCATAGGTCGCAAGGGTCGGATATCCCCAATTTGCGACCTTGCGACCTAGTGACCTTGGGGTCGCAAGGTCGCAAGGTCGCGAAATGGAGTTTTAAGGAAATTTGCGACCCAGCGACCTTGCGACCTATAGGTCGCGAGGTCGCAAGGTCGCAAACTTGCATCTTGCGACCGCATTAAATGACCACACGTGCGACCTTTTTTATATAAGGTCGGGTCGCTAGGTCGCATTTGTGACTCTCAGCGAAAACCGCGGATTTGCTCTGACAGGTTGACTGGCGCGTTTTCTTCCGGGTAAGTTGCCGTTTTCCTCCCTATGTTTCCTGCATAAACATTTCTTGCCATTTTTTGAACCTCCCCACGGTCCTATTTATTTACTAAGAAGGATGGGGTTTTTCTTTGGATTGCTGCTGTCTTTGTGTTTCCCACAAAACCCCAAGGTCGCCTGCCCCTTGCCTAAATCCTCATGGCTATGCCTTATGGTAAATTCTGGACCTTTCAGACCGCAAGTTTTTCCCATTTGTAAACTCTTAGTCGTTGTGCGTCGTTGCCACAATAGGGGAACGCACATTTCCGCGACTCTCCAAGACCCTACGCAAGGTCGCGCAGAGGTCGCAAAACACTGGGCCGACTCCCGCGACTTCATTTGAGCGACCCGTAGGTCGCGGAGTCGCAAAGTCCCACTGCCGACTTCGCGACCGCGACCCAAATGCAGCGCCCAGAGGTCGCAGTGAGTCCTTTTGCAAAGAGGCCGATCAGCCGACTCCCGAGAACAAGAATTATCTTTGCATGCTTGGGACTTTTTAGCCATTATCATCATGTCTTCTTATCCGTGGGATCAAGCCACGTGCGAGGTGAATTCAGAGCAGACACAGCCACACCGGTCCTCCGACCGAGCAATATGGCACCGGTATCCCGAAGGAGTAAGCAAAGGTGGTGGAGGAAGAATCGTACGTTGGCATACAAATATCCCCGCCGGGCCGATAAGGCTGCAGACACCCGTGCACCTCGCGCAAAGGAGGATAGCCTCGTGTGGTATGAGGTATACCAATTTTCCATGACAGCGAGGAGCACAGAAGAGCTCTCGTGACCATGAAATATATCTGGAAAGTCGAAGGTCCGTACGTACCCGGTCGTCGCATCCTGCCATCTTTCCGTGCCCAGAGATGTTGGACTGGATCATACAGAAGACTGATCCGAAAAGCTTCACAATCCGAGATAGTGCAGGAAAAGCGTTCGCAACATTGGAAAGTTCAAGAGCATGCCTCCACACCCCTACCCAAAAGTGTATAAACTTCACTCCCAAGATGGTTCACAAATGAAGTGCCGATGGTTGACACGATCAAGATGGTGGGCAAGAATCCGGTATAAATCTTCGAGATCAAAAGGACTTTCAGAGTACCCTTTGTTTGACAACTGAGGAAAGTCTATAAGCTTAGTGGCCGCCATGTCAGGCAGATATACCACTGCCTTGGACGCCACTCATTCCTTCAATGGAACATGGGCAACCACTGCAGACATGTACGTGGCCCAATACACTCGAGAAAATTCGGGTGGAATAATGGGGTACATGCACACAAACTTGGCTTCAAATTTTAGCCTCATGATGAGAGGGAGCGCATTCGAATTCTACATGGTCTCGCATCTATTAGATGCCGTTCGTGCCCGCATGCATGCTGAGGGATGGCCACATAATTGGGACCCCGAACAGACCCAGGCAATACACTTGCAAACCAGGGTATTCTGGGAATCTAGGTACATGCCGGACATCGAGCAAATCTCTCACATATTCATGCCCGCCCTCTACGGGAAACTATTTGGTCAAGATGCCCCTTGCATGTCTTGGTGAGCGATGGAAACACTAGGTCAGGTGGCACACTGGTTCCCATTCGCTGAATTCACAATCATCCGAGTTTTTGGCTCGTTTAAAGCACCACACGCTCTACCTAAGTTTGTTACCGACAAGGTGCTCATACAAGAGGTATGTTTTCAAATGACCTTGGGTTTCTCTAACGTCCTTGCCAAAGGGAAGAAGAAACCTTGGCCTGCTCTACCTCTCACCATTGGTTCCTATACGGTCAAAGACTCCAGAGAAGTAGTGCGTGAAGGGGAAGAGGTGAAAAGCTATCACTTCAAAAATCTGGACCGCTGAAATTACGATCCAGTCAGGATAGTTCCCGAACATTGTAAAAGGGCCAATTTCAGATGGAGTTATCAACACGTCGAGTGCCCGGATGAGGATGAGAGAAGAAATTGGTATAACGCAAACCGGCATCTCGCACCAGGAATCGACCCTGACCGAGAAGGAGAAGAGTATCAAAACATTGGAGGTTCTTCCTCCTCCAAAGATAAAAGAACACAGACCGGTACGGGACCTGACACTGCAGATCATCAAAGGGAAACAGAAGCCCAGGCCCAATTTGAAGAGGAGAAGAAGAAAAAGGAAGAGGAAGAGAAACGCAAGAAAGAGTCTAGAACGGAACGAAAAAATAAAAAGGAAGAGGAGAAAGAAAGACAGGAAAAGGAGGCAGAGGCGGCAGCAGAAAAGGCACTGAAAGAGGAACTCGATAAGGTCGAGCATCAGAAAAAGGCAGAACAGGCCGCCGCGGCATAGAGGAAGAGGAAACAAGAAAAGGAAGCAGAGGCCGAGGCCGAACGCCGGAAGAAAGAAGAACATGACAAGGCGGAGGCGGAGCGTCTGCAAAAGGAGAGAGAAAAAGGTCAAACACAGGATGTAGAGGACGAGCTCATAGATGACATTGATCTATCTCCCCTGAATATTTCTGCAGGTGGCGCGGGAGGTGCCCTCAGTGTTGATGACTTTCTGGGGGAGCAAGAATAAGAAGTCTTCGACTTGACCAGATTAACCTTTGACCAATTCTCTTTCAAGATACGGCAAGAGAAGAGGAAATCCTTGACGTCAGGCTACCCTGCCATCTCCACAGTCTCCACCGGAAAGGACATTGTCCCAGACCCAAGGACAAATCCGGTTATGATAGCGTCAGCAGGCACCGCTTTTGCCGCAGCCACAGAAGAAAATGTCACAAGGATGAGCAGAGAGATTATTTCTTTACAGAACCGGCTAAAAGCGGCAAAGCAAGAGAAATCAAGGCTAGAAAATGAGATGCTCCAGCTCCAGGGTAGGCCCGCTCAAGTGAATGAGGTCCCACTGGCGGTCAAGAAGGAATGTGATGTGTTGGAGATGACAATGAGGCAAGTATACCAGGAAATGTTCACCCTGAAACAAACAGTGGCCCCATTGGCAGAGGCACGGGAAGAAACCAAGCAGAAACACGAACAACTCAAGGAAGCTTCGACAGCCTTGGACAAAATGATGAATTGGACAGCCCAATATCAGCAAGCTCCAGAACACGTGCCTCGGAAGGAGTGGAGTCATACGCAAGAAGCCAAGGTGCAGATTCGGATGAGTATGCAATCCAAAGACAAGCTGTCCAAAGATCTGGACAAAGTAGTGTCTGCGTATAACCACCTAATCAGTGGTATCGACTCCATGAACGCTCTTCATCACATTCCATCATTAGGGGCACTAAATGAAACTAAAGGCTGGGAACAGGTAGAGCAGGAAATTCAGTCTTTTCTGCAGCCAGTAAGACAAGCTGCCGCCGCACCGGAATTCGAAGCATCATAAGAGAACCTGAACCGGTTGCTTGTCACCCCAGTGCAAATCTACACCAAGCTTGCTTCTCTCTCAATGATGATCTCTCAGAAGAAGGAGACTCTGGTGCCGAATGCTCTAGAATGTATGCTTCGGATAAAAGAGGAAAGCCCTCTTGTCGCTCCTATAACGACGGATTACCAAACTTGGAAAGACTTCATCAAAGGCAAGAAAGTCGACGCTCCGGGAACCTCGATTGCGCGACCACCTCCATAAGTTGCAAACGCTGGGTCGCAGGTCACATTTGCGACCAGGTCGCAGGTCTCAATTGCGACCAGGTCGCAGGTCGCATTTGCGACCAGGTCGCAGGTCGCAATTTGTACAAACAGGAAGTTGAACCGTCGGAAGTTGAACCGTCGGAAGGCCATAAGTGCGGCTGTTGAATCTATAAATACCCCAGTGGGAAGCATTGTCAGGGCTGCTCTTTTGTGGACTGAAAGGCATCATTGCATTGTAGCTTAAGAAGCATACTCTTGATATATGAAATACAATACATGTTAAAACCCCTTTGATTGGATGATGTGTTGAGCCGTGACAACATTGTGTGTATTCTGCATATAGTTTCAGAATATCTTTTGATTAATGAATCTGTGTTATTAATAGTGTCATTCATGCACCATAGTTATCTGTGATTGTGTTGATGACGCTCAAGTTATTATTTGCTTCATAATGAATGTTAATGAACTATTTCGTTAGCATCTCGTTATATCCTTCGGAAAGTAAAGGGATTTTCTTACCACAAAGGATTGTTTCTTTGGCGGTCAGATTATCTTGCATGCATACCTCATAGATGTGTTGCTAACAACATTCCCTGAGTTTACGCATTCGGTCTATTACCTTGCTATGCACAGTGCCATATATCGGTTTTATTCATCAGTCATGTATTCTATATCGTGTTAATAAGTGTATGTTTGCAGTTTCAATCAGGTTGTTCGAAACCGAAGAGTTAGTCATTTGAGTGGTAGCCGGACCCACACCCCGGACGGGATCCCTACACCAAACGGTTCAAAGTCTAATTGGGACTTTCTACCGGGGAGATCCCCTACTGTTGGCCGGACATATTTTCCCGTCAACACAACCTTAGAAGAAAGAGCAAGGTTTTGGTATCAGAAATTGGCATCTTCTAGTATATGTTCTCTTAAATATTTATACACAACATTTTGTAAAAATTACAAACAAAACTTCCCTTCTCTAGTGCTGGTAGAAATCCTTTATGGAAACCTTGATGATCTTATTCAACATATGGGGATTGAAATTCATGATGAAGATCTAACGGATGATGAGATTGAAGAAGCCTTGTTTGATTTATTTTCTCATGAGGAGGAAGTAGTAGAGGATAACCATGACATTCAGGAAGATCTTCAACAGTCAATAGTTTTCCCCTTTATTATAGATGAGGACATGGATGAAAATAGTCATTCAAATTTCCCTTCAGATCATACATATATTGAATATTTCTTTCAAGAAGGGAATAGTGAAAGAGA